>JAGFMF010011853.1:993523-1030039 GCA_019455555.1 Galemys pyrenaicus | reverse complement strand
AAAACACTGATTCAAAAGAATACCTGCACCCCTATGTTTATAGCAGCACTCTTTACAATAGGTAAGACCTGGAAACAACCTAAATGCCCAAAACCAGATAATTGGATCAAGAAGATGTGGTACATATACATAAGGGAATACTATTTAGCAATCAAAAAGATAAACTAGAGTCATTCATAGAAACATGGATGGAGCAAGAAGGGATTATGCTTAGCAAAGCAGATACTTACTAGATGGTTTCCCCCCTAGGTGTAATATAAGGGAACAAAATATGTGACCAAGGAAAAGAATAATAACTATAATAATAATAATAATAAAACACAACAAAAAGACAAGGACAAATAGGAGACACTTGGTGGGGAGGGGTGAAAGAGAGAGTGGATTGAGGGCAGAAAGAACAAAAGGGACTGAGGTAATAGTGCACAGGTGAAATGGTGGTGGGAAATACACAGGGACCACAATTGATATCAAATATATATAAATAAAGAAGAGAAAAAAAAACACATTAAGATTGGCAAAATCCAGAAAAAAATCACTAAATTTTATCAGAATGGAATCCCACTATAGTGCCAACAAAACTACATTTTTGTTTTTTAATTACATCATTTTTGAGGTATCATTGGTTTTACAACACTATATATAATTTAGGTGCATTTTCTTCATGTCCTTTGATAAAATGAGAATAAAAATTTATTAGTTTATTTTTTCTTTTGAATTTAATTCATCATTCTACTTTCTAGTAATGCTTGTTTTTAACATTTTTAATGTTGAATCATAGCATGCTGACATTTTCCATAATGCTTAATGGCACATGATGACTTAGCAACCAGAAATAGAAACCATTTGGAAGGCATTTAATGAATGGAATAGTCACGGGAATCAATACATGCACTGGTTCATTCCTGAGTTTAAGATAAATCTTTCATGTGCACAAATATCTTATCCAATAACTTTATTTCTACTATTGATGCAGAAACTTCAGATAAATATGCAAATTGTGATGTTCTTTGATATTCGGTAATTTGACACCATCACATGTACTTAATGTTCATAATTTATGACTGCATAAATGTTCATAAAATATTTCATCTCTGATGTTTGCCAAATATATGGTTGAAAATATAAACTTAAAAGTGGTACTGAATTCAAGTAGAATTCATTGAAGCAAAGGGCATTGTTACTCATACATTTTCAAGACTAGTTTTGTGCATCTGTATGTCATTGATGTTTCGTTTATATAATATCAGAGCAATTTGCCTTTCTACCTAAATCATCATTACAGATTTTTCTCCCCAATGATGAAATACCAATGATTTAGTGACTTCAGTCAAAAAAAATTCAGTAAAGTGAGAAAAGAAAGCATAAATAAAATAGTTTGACTATTATGACCAAGTGACTGAATTGGCCAGTTAATTCAATCAGACTTGTTGCTTTAGAAGTTCAAGTTAGACTGTTTCATTCTGATAAAAGAGTAAAGTGGAAATGGAACTGTTTATATTTGAGAGAAGTGAGAGAGGTAGGAGAGGTCTGCCTAGCCATGTGGGTCCCCTCCCTGGCCCCAGGCAGGGATTGAACTTGTGCTTCAGTGACTGCTGTTTGCTTCATAGTGTGTTGCTTAACCCACTGCGCCACCAGGGAGGCCCCACAAAGACTTTTTTTATGAGCTGCTATTCACTGAAGCTTATGACAAATACTAACCTTCCTTCTACCACCAACAATATCATAAATATAATCTGTAGTCATTTCTCCTATTTGTCACCATCTATTTTTCAACCCACTTATAGTCAATCTGCTACTCCTTATCCTTACTGCTAAATTTCAGTCTTTTCTTAGCATTCACTCTGCTTGACATCTCTGTAGCATTTAATACAGTACACTATACTAACCCCTCTTTATTGAAATTGTCTGCCCTCTCAGTTTGCACCATTTCTCAGCCTTCTAAATTTCACTGCTTTGGCCATTTGTCCATGTCTTTTCTGCTGGTCTTTATTTCCCCCTCTAGATATTCTAGATATCACTTAAGAGTCTGTCTTTTGTTCTCTTCAATTCTCTTTTTCAATAATCTCCACTATAATGATTTCATCCATATGTATGATTTCAAATATCATTTCTATTCAAATGGTATTTCTTGGTCTATGTCTTTATACCAACTTTCCTATGAGGAACAACTTCCCACAGGTCTCAGAACCAGCTACAAATGCTGAATTAAGATTTGAATGTCTTCACCTTTATAAATGTTAATAGCTGAAAGTTAAATTATGCCAAAGTTGGCTTATTATTACTAATTTCATACATTGCATTTACTTATTTACATCCCAAATGCCCTGTGTTCATAAATCCAGGCGTCATTATTAAAATCCTATTTACCCTCAAACCATCCCAGTGAGAATTTCTTACTAAATCTATCTCTAAAGTCCCTTTCTCTTTGTCCTCCTTTCCTATTTTAATTTTCACTACACTATTTATAGTATTCTACATTCTAATATCTCACACCTGGACTTACTAAAATATCTTAATCACCTGACCTCAGTGTGCCTCCACTCCAATCTCTTCAGAGTTACAAAAGTAAAACTTCAGCTGTTTTGCTCAGTGTTAAGAGATACCTTATGTGACTTCTCCTTACAAATGAATGAAGTTCAAATTCTTATGTAAGCCTACGTTTTCTAACTTTATCGCCAGCTACTTCCTTGCATACACTCTATGCTCTAAACTACTTGTCATTCTTCAAATCAGATGCTACTTTTGTTGCCTATGCTCTTTTCTTCTTTGGATAAGTCCTTTCTACATCTTTGTTTTTTAAAATTCTAGACTGTCAGTCTTCAAGTTTCACATGAATTTCTCTTTCTCTGATAAAGTCTTCTGTTTCTCCCTGGCAGGAAGTGTTTACAACTTTGCTTGTATTCCAGGAATGCTATTTTTATTCCTCTTATTGCATGTTCCCATATTGACTAAATAATAGTTATTTATAGTTGTGAGTGCTACTCAACTCTTAGCCCATGAATACAGGGTTTGGGCTGATTCACTTCTATCCCTTCTTAATACTTAAAACAAGTACTATATACATAGCGACAGTTCCAAAATGTATGTAAAATTGATGCCTAATTACAAATGGACCAAATATTTAATTTAGAGGGTTTTTTTTCCTACAGTGCTTCAAACACTTTAGAGGCATTATCTTACTTCTTAAAAGCATTCCTAGAAGCATAGAGAAGGACAGTTGCCATTACCTCTGTGAAGGACTAAGTGGCAAAGAGCTTGTAACAGAGCTGCAAATTCAAGATGCCTGTCTACTTGATAAGTGCTCTATTCCCTCAACCTGCTTGTTCTTAAATTAAATTAATTCAGATTAATTTAGAAGTAAATTTCCGTCTCCTTTGTTTATCCAACAGTTAGCTTTAATTGCCATATTTCCCTAGGTGAATTGTTGCTTAGAAGTTCAAATCACCTCACTTCTTTCCCTGTCTTCTACTCACTGGCAGTTCTTACTCCTCCCTGTCACTTGTGTGAAAATGTCCTCTGGTTGATGGCTTTTCCCCTGGCTGTTTTCTTTTTGATGCACCAGCAATCAGTGGACTTTTTCTTTTTCTTTTTTTTTTCTTCTTTTCTTTCCTTTTCTGTGGTCACTCCTCAAGTGAACTGAATTTACCTGCACTAAATTTTACTTGTCATGGGTGGCCTCACATACTGGAGGGCAGAAAATGGCTGCAACTGAAGGGAGGAGAAGGGAGGATAATGACTTTATTTTCTGCAGAAAGAGATGAGATCATTTTTTAAAGATGTCATTTCCTTTTAGATGCAGAAGGTTGTTAGACTCCCCTTTATGTCCTTTTTTTCCATCCAAGGTCATGGAAAGATTATGAAGAAGTTTCTCCCTGGGATGATAGTGAAACCTGAGCTGTCAGGCATCATTTAGGCATAAAGATCATGAAGTACTGTGCTAACCACTAGTGTAACCAAGATGTCCGTGGGCCGGATCATGATAAACATTCTACTGTGGCAGCACAATACATCAGTTTTAGATCTAGCAATAAAAAATTGGAATTGGAGTGAGATAGCCATTATTTGACATGCCCAGTCTTCAGCACGCTGTTCCCGTGTGTTTATTAGTAATGATCAGATGGATGTGTGTGTGTTTAAGACATAATTCCATAATTCCTGACAGCAGAATCTTCTGGATTATGTGCCCCAGTTGAATCTCAAAAATCAGTTGAGGAGAAGATAACATTAAAGGCATTTTTAAATTTTGTCTGTTTGATACTAAATAGCTACAATAACTATTGTGATTTTTTCTCTTGATTAGATTGCCCTGAGAATAAACCTCACAATGCTATTCTTGTGAATTGAGAGCTTTCAGGATTTCACCTTTTCTACAAAGAAGGTAACCACACCCAACCTACTTGCACTTCTTATCTATATAAATTTGGGAGGCTTACAGTAATTTTCACTCCTAGAATACAAGTTCACATCTAATTCTCACTGTGTGTATGACAACAGCACATGTAAAATAACTCATCATGTCTGCTAACTGAAATATAATTATGTATTCAATCTATAATGCTTGTCATTTCAGAAAAATCCAGTAAATTGTGTCATGTAAATAATTAGTAATAACCTGACATAAAAATATGCTTTATGTAATGATAAACATTAAAATGCATATATTATTTCAGCAGCACGATATGAACTTGTAGGAGAATAATGGGGAAGAACTGCTTGCTGTACTTGTATTTTATCATCATCTGTATATCAAAACATAGCTTCTTTGAGGATTTCTAATTTCTAATGAGGAGACTCTGACAAAATTTAATTTAAACATGGACTACCAAAGGTGATTACACATCATAATGCATTGTTAAGTGTCTTTATGAGTTTAATTCAAACATGACTTCCATACTTCCCAATGAATAAGAAAAAAGTTAGCTTTAAATTTCAAAAATAAGTTTAAAAAATATGAAAAAGAAAAAATTAAAAAATAATGGAAAAGATCAAATAATAGTAGTCATAATTGTTTAGTGGTGTGAAATTTACCAAAAGGGTTATTGTGAATGCAATGAAAATAAAGAGTTAAAATTTCCATGTGAATAATAATAACAAAAAGTGGCTGCTTATGCTACAGTACTATGAACTGATACAGATTGTATAGCACCTAATTATTAAAACTGGCATATGTAAAATGATTATAAATTAATGGTTTGCAAATCAAAGTCATATGTTATAGTTTTCTACTAGGTAGATATATAATCACATGGAACAAAAGATGTTTAAACACTGTAAAATTATTAAATTACTTCAAAATGGTGTATTCACCATTCACATACAGTGTAAATTATGAGATCATTTTTCATATGATTAAGGATGAATTTATATACCTAGACACTTGAATGAGTGAACTTCATTATATATAGCTATTACTACTGCCTGTGTGACAGATTTGGTCAGCATTACTGTAAGTACTTTAATAGTAAGTCAATCCCAGAAAAGGTTACAAAGTTGGAAATTAGATTTATCGCAGGTTATGTGATTGGTTCCAAGAACTAAAAAATAAATTGGAAAGGTTGTTGCTCTTATAAATTAATATGTATTAAGTGCAAACAGTGTGTTAGTTTAGCAATTTGTGCAAGTCTCCAGCTTCATGAATACCTCAAAGATTTGCCTTTTATGACATCTCATTTTTTCACTTGATAAATTGAAGAATAGAAGTGTTATTTTCCCAGAACATTTTAATTCATTTTGCCATGAACTTGAAAATTTTGTAAATCTTTTGTGTTCGAAGTTGTGGCTATTTTGTACTTACTGTTTGATCTCGTCTTTGTAATAAATGTACCTCTGCTGTGTTATTTTCTATATTTTAAGCAAGTTCAGTATGTGACATTGAATATGTGGCAAGGACATAAACTCTAGCTGGTAGCATTGTCTGTTTTATGGAAGTTTCTCAGGAAACAAAAGTTTTTTTCTGATAATATATTCAAAGAGTTGTTAGTGTTTGTGCATAGTGTTTGGCTTACAAATGTTTGTCCAATGCTAGAAACAGGCATCAATTGAAATTCAGCCATAAGAAACAGAGAGTAATATAAATCGTTAATGTTTATACCAAGAGTCCATATTTGTATCTATATGACACCAAAACATCTGGCTGCAGAGTAACAAGTATAATTAATCACCTAGATATTTCTAAATATCCAGATGCTTTGTGTTGGCTAGAGAAAGATTCTGAATGATTGACTGAATTGTTCACCTTCTCAGTTAACAGGATTAAAGTACTCTATCTGGCACTCTGGGGATGTAGACAGGCATGAAAGACTCAGAAGATGGAGCATGAGAGCTCACAGATGAAGAATTGGTTAGAATATATCTATAATTATTTTATTTTGATGCAATTCTGAACGTTGATTGCTGTCTTTTTTGTATTATCACTAAAACAATTTAACCTAAAATTATTATTTTCTTCTTGAAATACTATTATTTATTTTTTAATGTTAGAATAATTATTTGTTTATAAAACTAAGTAATAAAAAATAAGTAATTATGGAGTCAACAGATATTAAACATATAAATAAAATTTAATAGTTTTAAATACTGTTTCTTCAAGTGCCAGTGTATTTTTAAAACCATACATCAAATATAAATATCAAAAAACAATTTTCAACTTCTAAAGACAATGAAACAGCATTTGTATGTAATTCACCTCTCCCTTCAGTAAACATTTAGCCAACCTATGTGTGAGATACTGTGCATACAATCAGGGATGCAGTTAAATCAGATGGGTTTTGCCTTCAAGCAATTCACATTCCAGTAGAGGCTGTGGAAATGCTGCAGATAATAATAGTGGAGTGAGATAATTGACAAAAGAATTATATGCAGAGTGTCAAGGCATCAAGAATGGAACCACTATATGCTTGGGGTAGGAGAGGACTGTAGCTAGGGAAATTTGAAAGGAGAAATGTTGTTTGTGCAAAATTTTGAAAGAAAAGGAGAAATGAGCAGAAAAACTAAAAAGTATCCAAAAAGGCAATTTGAAAGTATCAGAGAGCTACTGAAGCAGATCAAATTGAGGAATCAAAATTTACCCTACATATGCCAAGCATTTGACTTTCCATTTCCCTCAAGGAACTTGCTGATTCATAAGTGGCATACATAGACTAGTAAGCTCAGCAGCTGTATAGAAGTGACCGCTAAGAGTTAGAGTTGATTGCAGAACTTTCTGGCAGTGTCATCGGACTGAGTGGGGAAAAAACAGAGCTCATCAGTACCAAAGCAGGCAATGAATGAATGGCAAAAATCCTAAAGAAAAGGAAAGAGCGGTATAGAAAAGCTAGTAGGTCAAGTATATTTTCCTCTTTTTCACCAAATTGTAAGAACTTCATAGATCTGGAGATGTCTACCAAAGTGAGGCAGAGAGGTTAAACACAGTGTATCAGTATCAGTTAAGATTTAATCAAGGGCAGCATTCCCATCTGCCTTTGATTATGCAGGTGCTTTTGTATTTTCACAAAACTTTTCCCTTTGCAAAATGGAAGTGGCAGCTATCAGTACACCTGTGTCTATGCAGGCAACTTTCTGTTCTTTTCCTAAAAAACCCGTCCTTTTCAAAAGAAAAAAAAAAAGATTTAATCAGGGAATCAGAACCTTCCACAGTGATATGGAATAAAGGATTTATTATGTGTTGGATCTTATGCAACTGTGGGAGTTGATGTAGAAGACAATGAAAGACTGAAATGCTGATGCTTCCAGATCTGGTGGTGGACCTAAAGTCTCCAGGGTCAGCAGCTCTCGTATTTCAGAAGAAAACCATGACCTGAAGCAGGAGAGAATCAGCGGAGACTATAACACACAATGACTCACTGAATCCCAAGATGACACTGGAACCTATGTTTTTCCACTTCATCAAAATAGATGACTTATAGATTGCACTGGCAATGGAGCAGTCTGTGCACTTAGGCAGGACTCAGAGAAGTTGAAAAATACCTGGTAGGAGCTGGAGAAGCTACCTATCTTGTTGCTGCTTTAAGCTAAAAATGTGAGCCAGCAAATCAGCCACAACGTTCATTAGAAACAGTAAGTTCCCAAGCCCTACACCTATACCAACCTTAAGAGCACAATGACTCCTGTTTTGTGTCTACCTTCCAAATGTCAGAGAATGTTTTCTAAAAATAGTACTGGGCTTCCCTGGAGGCGCAAATGGTTGACCGGCACACTGTGGGGTTTTCACGGCCACTGCAGCACAAGTTCTATCCCTGGCTAGGGATGATGGGGCAGACTTCTCCTGTCCTTCCCGCTGCTCCCCTCAGCAGTGTATTACACTACACCTGCCTGTTCTGTTCCCCACTCTGTCTCTGGTGACTCCTCTCACCACCCCCCTTGTACCCCAGCTCTTGTGTGCATAAATAAATAAATACTTAAAAGAAAAATAAAGATTGTACTACTTAGAACCAGAGAAGGAGATACAAATGCTCTTCCACACTATACTAAACCACCAGTCTGACTCTTGTCCACTTCGTATCCATATAGACCTCTTTTAAGCATATCTATCTTCTAAAGAAAAATAACAGCAACATGACAACTATGTTTTATACCAATGAAAATTTATTAACTAAAAGAAGATACTTACATATCTTCTGGTAATGTTCATTCTTCTTTTAACTGAATCATAGTCCCTGCATTAATCAGGACAGGTTGTCAGTGCTGGTATCACAAACTAGGCAGTTTAAACAACAGTTCTCACACTTCTGGAGGTTAGAGGTCCAAAATCAAGGTGACCATGGGTTCTATCTATCTATCTATCTATCTATCTATCTATCTATCTATCTATCTATCTATCTATTTTTCTGAGGCCTCTGTCCTTGGCTTACAATTTCCATCTTCTCACTGTGTATATGACTTTCATATATGCATGCACAGCCTTGGTATCCCTTTTTGTGCCAGAGTTTCCACTTGTTATATCATCAGTTAGATGGCATTAGGGGTGACACTAAGAGTGTCATTTAATTTACTTACCTATTTAAAGTCCTTATCTCCAAATATAGTCACATTCAGGATACTGAAGGATTAGGACTTATTTTTTTTGGTGTAGGCAGGATCTCATTCAATCCATAACATCATGACTTCCTTTGACTTAAATAATGAGATTTAAGCTTACCTCCTATAATTGTATCTTTTGCTAAATGGAAGAGGACTAAGGCAATGCAAAAATAAATGAGTTAGCAAATACACAGTATAGTTATATGAAAATGAAGAAAAATACTAATAAAATTATAAAGGAAACCTCTGCTCTGCAACAAGGCATGTGTTCATAGCAAGCATAATTTCTGACATCCATTACCCATCGCATTGTCCTTTTATCTTTAACAAGCACCTTGACTGATTGGTCATTGCCTGGTACCTAGTAATCTAAAGGTCCTAAGTCACTAAACCATGAGTGGTCATAACCACATGGTGTTGTTTTCATTTTTGGTTAACTTTTTAAATAGATGTTATCAGAGGATACCCTGCTTGTCAAACATAGCTCTTCTTACTCTTCTCTCCCATGAATGAGCAATGCAAAATTTGCCTTCCATAATCAGGATCCTTCAACACAGCAGTATATAAATCCTTTTCTATTACAGATTCACTTGCATCAGAAAACTAAAGGGGAAAAGTAGTAGTGTCAATTTCCTGTTCAATGGAAACATTGCTGTGTCCACTGGGGGAATCCCTTCTCCTTGGAACTAAGACCACTAGACAAGCCGGGTCCAAAATGATGGGAAAAGTAAGCAATACCTTTGACAGTAAATTATTAGGGTTAATTTGTTTCTTGGATCCATGAATTTTGTCTAGGAAGAATAAGAACCAATGTAAATCATAATTTGCATCCTGAAAAATGTTAACCTTCATCACACTGCCCCAATAGGAGCATAATTGATTCTTTAAAGTGCTCTTGATAAGCTCTTGATTTTTATTGCCTATCTGATCACTGAGTCATCACTACTGTTTTATCAGTTATTTTCTTCAGGGTAATACAAACATACTAAGACCAAGAATTAACACGAACATGAGCCTACTCCTATGTTTGGTTTAACATAAAATACGTATTTTGATCAGAAGAAATGTTCCCATTATACCTTGTATTCACTTTCTTGAAATTTTTCTATTCTCTTACTGTTTCCCCAACCCTACCCCACCTTCTACCCCCATTAAACTACACCATCTTTTTATGAGGAAGGACTATGTATTTTTCATTTTGGTATGTTTACCAAGCATATTTTAAGTTTTGGCACATGCTCAAAGAATACAGATTGAATAAATGATAGAAAATTTAACATCAAATATAACAGAAAAGTCAAGAAACATGAAGGGAAATATTAAAAAAGAAAAAGAAAAAAGGACCATTTGAATACAGAAATGAAGAGGTGAGGTAAAGGAGAAAGGTTTCAACATGCACTGTCCTCTTAGCTGTATGAACTTGTTCATCTGCTATGGTCTGAATGTTTGTGCTATTCCTCCCCTGCAAACTAAATTCATATATTGAATCACTAACCCCAAAGTTATGGTATTTTACTGACAACACTTTTGGGAATTAATTAGGTTAGATTAGCTCATGAAGGTAAATCTCATAATGAAGTTAGTGACTTTATCAGGAAAAAAAAGAGATTTCTGAGTATGTGTGTGGGAGAGGCATGTATTCAAGTGTATATACATACATACATACAGTGGGAGGGCCAAATAAGGGGACAGTGTGAAGGAGGCCTTCTGCAATTGAGGAAGAAAATCTTCTCTAGGAACCATAATAGACTGGCACCTGAATCTTGTACTTCACATTTATTTATGAGAAATAAATTTCTGTTGTTTAAACCACCCAGTTGATGGTGTTTTACTATGGCATCCACAGAAGACTTATAAAGTCTCTACTTTCTTCTTTCTATAATGGATTTTTAAAAATATCTAACAGGATTGGTAGAGAAACGGTTGAGATAATGTATATAAACTGCCCAGTCAATAATCAGTAGTATTAGTTATTTTTTCTAAGCAGTTCTTTGCAGTTGTATTTATGCTGACCTGACATATTCTTCCTTTGATTGATTTAGGGCTTATGTTTATTCCTTCTGTGACTATTTGCTTATTTACATGCCACTTTGACTGCTGACTATTTGCATGGGCTTGTATTATTTTGGCCAGAACTATTTATAAGCTCTTGATTTTTATTGCCTATCTGATCTCTGACTCATCATTGACCAGATGCTGCCACTCCTGTATTCTACTTGGTCCTTTTGGTCAACAACTTGACTTAATATCTTGAACCCTTATGCAAAATCAGGAAGTAAATTTAAGGAATCCATACTCCATATTTTTAGTAGAAACTTTTACACCTTGTTCATAAAAAATCATGGCATTTTGTTATTTCAATCTTTACCTACCTTGCACTTTTGTCATTATAATCCCCCTTCTTTTTAGCTATCTGCTCATAATTAGTGGAAGTACTTACTGCTCTAAATCTCCGGTTGTTTTATTGCTTGCCTTCTGAAATGTAACAGGTCTCATGCACCAGTGCTTTTAATCTTTCTGGATCACTGATCCTTCAAGAATCCTATGAAAGTTATAGGGGCCCCTACAGTCACTACTCCTCAATGTCTAAATGAATTTCCACATCAAATTTTATACACAATTTCAAGACTTTTGTGGATTTCAGTTCCAACTCTAGGCTCTAGTATTATGTCTTTATCCCACATTAAACAACTTTTAAAATAGTTAAAATAAGGGTTTGAGGTTTTTTAATTAAATTTGTAAATTATCCATAACTAAGAAATAGTTAAAAGGAACTAACAATTTTGGAAGACTATGGAGAAACAATAAGATAGTAACACTAACTTGTAAACTATATGCTGAAATAATCTTGACCTTGAATAGTGAGGGAAAAAACATTGCCCTTCCCACATTTTATTGAACAGACATATGCAACAATGAGAGATATGCTAGTCGCCACATTAATCACTAATGACTTTGTAGCATCGTTCATTTACTCAAATCACACCATTGGGCATCTTACTCTTCACTTCTGCTTACTAACACTGTTAGGGTGAGCCCTAACCTTGACATTTTTTTGTGGCTTATGAATTGATATGTGAGCTATTACTTGACATTTTTCATAACTTGTAAGAGCTCTCTTATATGTATTACAATATATAGTGTCCCATTCTAATTGTGTTCCTTAATTCAGGTTCTCCAAAGACTTACATTGTAATGGTTCTGCCAACATATTCCTTGTTACATCAAATTGGTATAATAATGGATCTTTTATACTTGTATCCTTATGCATTTTCTCATTCTAATCTCTCTTTATAATGGCATCATAACTGGGTCCCTGCAGACTTTCATTGAATTTATGATGAGACGGTTAAAACATTATGGTAACTGTAGATTAAATTGCATAGGAAATCAGCATTGTAAAAGAAACTTAGTCTTGATAAGTAATTACTGGTTATGTTTAGTGATTACCTTGTTTAAACTATACACTCTCTTTTTCTTCATTTTTCTCTTTAAAATGCCCCCCAAAGACAGTATTCCTCATTAAAAATATATATACCTGGACACTAGGAAAATAACATTTTTTTAAGTGAGTCAGTATTTAGTTGAAGCTTAGCAAAACTTCCAGAAACATAGTTTGTTCTTTAATAACTAGGAAGTAAGCTGTTCTTTTTCATTTCATATTGACTTCAAAATAGTTGGCCCTCAGTTGAGCTTTAAGAAAAGGAATCTGCAAGTATCTCGCATCTACCTGACACCATCTAGTGAGAAAAAGCAGTTTTCATCACTCTAGATGTAGAAACTGAAGAGAAGAATCTGGCATAATGACCTTTCAAACCATCTAGCAAGCAAGAGAAAAAAAATGTTTAGATGGAAATGAACAGCATCCTTTACCTATGTAAAGAGTTGACACCATCAGTATTATTGAAAACCTTTGTTACTAAGCAATGTGCTTGATTCAGTGAACACAAAAAATATGGCATATTCCCTTCTTTGTAATAATGTACATTATCTGTGTGTGGGGGAACCATATATCTTAAAAACAGAATATCAATACAAGAGTGCCTCATTAAAGACCCAATGAACATGTGGCTAAAACAATCAGTGCTGTACCAGGAGCTCATAAGGATAAAGTGTGTTAAGTTACTATGGCTACTTTAACAACCACAAACTTGGTGGTTTAAAGTAGCACAAATTTGTTATCTTACAGTTCTGTAGGCTAGAAGTTTGATACATAACTAACTGGGCATACATTAAACTAGTGGGTGAACTGCATTCTTTTTGGTGACTTCAATGAAGAAAGTCATGTCCTTGCCTTTTCCAGCATTTAAAGGCCACCTGGATTACTTGGCTCATGACTCTTTCCTCCACCTTCAAAGCCAGAAACAGTATAGCTCTATTTCTTTCATGTTATATTTTCTTATGACTGCCCTTCTCTTCCATCTTTAAGGTCCCTTGCAATTGCAAAGGACCCACATTGATGACCTAAGCTAATCTGTCAATTTTAAGGTCAACTGAGTTAGCAAACATAATTCCATCTTTGACCATATTTCCCCTTTTTCAGTTAAACTAACACATGCAGAGCTTCCATGGATTATGATGGAGAGCAGGGGTTTATTAGGTTTACTATATCAACCACATTTTAAGATATTATTAAAGACTGGAGAAGGCTTAGAATTGGTAAGACTTGAATAGGGCTTTGAAGAGACATTAAAATATGGACAAGATTTAGATTGGGATGTGAGAGTGAAACCAAATTGAAATTCTATAGCATACTTTTAAGATGATAATGCTAGCAATAAAGAAGGTAGAGGTTTGAAATACTGACTTTAGAGTTAGGCAGATTTAGTTTCAAGTCCTAGTTCTGCCAATAACAACTGTGTGACCTGGGGCAAGTTATATAAACCATTTTAATTTCAGTTTCTCATCCTAAACAATGAAAGTAGCATTTAACTCATAGCTTCATCCTGAATGTTAAGAGACAATACATAGGGACTTCAGTGTCCAATCGAGCATGTGAGGAACTTGGAAGTTGTCACTCTATCATAAGTAAAAAACTAAACAAATGAAAAATTAGCAATTCTTCACAGATATGTTAGAGAAGTGGGTTCCCAGTGTAAACCACTGTCTCTAAAACAAGTTATAGAATGGAGAAACAGAGAATCACTACATACTGAAATAGAAAACCCTAAGCAGAAATTTCTGGAAGAGCCAGAACTAAGGTAGGAAATCCTGAACTGTAATTAATGAATGATGAGAAGTTCAATGTGGACAAATCTGAAAGATAAAAATTCCAGGGGACTCATTAATAGGGAGTTTGAGACACTTTCATAAATAGTATCTCTATGAGTTCAACCAGGTTCACACAGGGAATATCAGAGGAAAACCCTTCATACTTCTGAGAGGGAACCATTTTGAAATATGCCATAATATTTTGTTCTTTTTAACAAGCCTGCCCTCAAGAGAAACTATTTTACCAGAGCCTAAAATATTGGAAGCTTAATAGAGCCTAATCAAACTGAATGAACAGAAATGACAAAATTGATTCCACTCTAACTTTCTACATGAGGGAAGGGAAATATACTATTCCAGCCCACTCTAGTCACCCTCATTCACCTAGAAGAAGAGACCGAGAAAAATTTGTGAATTTGAATCTAGAAAAACGGGTTCAGTGAAAAACTAAGACTATAGGATAATAAAGTTGCTATCTTTGCCCCCACATTTACCATCACATTATTAAAGGTTTATTTTCATTTTACCAAATACAGCATGCTCAACTTTTAAAACAGAAATCAAGGTGGATATAAAAAGCAAAAAAACAATGTTAAGAAATAGGGCCAGCATAAAAATTGGAATTAGGTGTAGCAAGGATATGGGAATTATCAGATGGGGAATTTCAAATAACTATGATTATTATGCCAAAGCGTTAAGATAAATTAGTCACCAAAAAAGAACATATGCCCAATATAAGGAAAAACATTTTAAGAAAAAACTGAAAAGAAATCTTAGAGATAATCAATTAATGTAATCCAACACATCAATAAAAAGAAAAATAAAAGCCATATGGTCATATCAATAGATGCTGACAAAGCATCCAACAAAGTTCAACATCCATTTATGATATAGGCCCTCGAAATGCTCAGGATGGAAAGAAGATACTTTGGGCCTTCCTGGTGGCTCAGTGGGTTAAGCAACACACTATAGAACAGACCGCAGTCACTACAGCATGAGTTCAATCCCTGCTGTCAGCCTACGAAGTGACTGACCCACATGGTGCAGCAGACCTCTCCTGCCTTGCGCACTGCTGCCCTCAGCAGTGTGTTCCAGTCCATCTGTCTGTCCTGCTCCCGCTCTGTCTCTGGTGAATCCTCTCACCCCCACACCTCTGGCCTGTACCCCATTGCTTGTATGCATAAATAAATATTTTTTTTAAAAAAAGAAAGAAGATACCTTAACACACTAAGGGCCATATATGAAAAGCCCATAGCCAAGCAAATATATAAAACAACTGTTAACAGACCTAAAATAACACATCAAGTGAACCACAGTAATACTAGAAGATTTCAAATATGTGTTGACTAAAAAAAAATATATTTTTAATAACGCAAGGGTAAATGAAGACATCAAAGGAGAAAAGAAAACCTAAAGATTTTTTTTAAACTTACGGATGTTTTACAATATTTTTCATTTTTGTATAGTGTATATTTCTTGTCCCTGTGAAATTCCAAACACCAATTCACTCATGTACCATCACCATATTCCCTTATGCTCTTCCCACCCATTTTATTCCTTCTCACTCCCCCTCCCCTAGGGAATGTCTCACATTTATAGTTGTCTGCTGATTTTGTTTTTTAATTTATTATAATTAATTTCCCCCCTTAGTCCCTTATCTGTTTCCTCTATATTCCTTCCATAAGTGAAACCATCCAATATTTTTTTCTTTTTGTTCTGGCTTATTTCACTGAGCATAATCCCCTCTAGTTTCATCCATGTTTTTGCTATATGCATGAGTTTTTATTTTTAATTGATGTGAAATATTCCACTGTATATATATATATATATATATATATACCACATCTTCTTGATCCTGTCATCTATTTTAGGGCATTTAGATTGTTTACATAGCTTGCCTATTATGAAATTTGCAGCAATAAACAAAGGTGTGCAGGTGTCCTTTTGAATTAGAGTTTTTGTGTCCTTTGGGTAGATTCCTAGGAGTGGGGTTTCTGTATCATATGGGAGATCCAATTTTAGTAGTTTGAGTACCCTCCACACTGCTTTCCATGGTGGTTGGGCCAGAAAAAAACCTAAAGATTAATGAAAATGTAAAGGCAAGGTAACAAATCCTATGGGATGTCCTAAAAATGGATTAAGAGGAAAGTAAATAATAATAGAAATAAAAATTAGAGCTGCAATGAACAACAAAGAAACCAAATAAGCAGTTTGGAAGATCAATGAATCCAAAAGCTGGTTCTTTGAAAAGCTAAATAAAATTGATAAACTATTAGGTAGGCTCTCTAAGAAAAGAATAGAGAAAACCCAAATAAAAAGAATTAGAAATAAAAAGACAAAATTATAACAGATGCCACAACAATACTAAGGATCATAAGAGACTATTATGGCTACCATCGCACAAATAAATTGCACAACCTGGAAGAAATGGTCAAATTTTTAGAGTTATACAAACTTCCTACAGTGCATTAGGATAAATTAGATCATTTGATCTAACAATCACAAGTACAGAAGTTGTAAAAGTAAACAAATGTTTCCTGAAAAACAAACTTATGACCAGATTGAATTTCTTACTAATTATACAAAATCTTCAAGATGATATATTCCTTATTGTTTTCAAAAATAATTTGAGAGGGAAAAGCTCTCTATCTTATCATATAAGGCAAACAATAACTTGATCCCAAACCAAACAAAGGTAGCACACAAACACACACACACACACACACAAATCTATATTCTAATATATCTGATGAATATAGATGCAAAAATCCTCAATAAAAATTTGGCAAATAGATTCCAATAATATATTTAGAAAATCATCCATTATGATCAAAATGAATTTATTCCAGACATACAAGTTTGCACCCTGCACAATGGAGAAAATCTGAAAGCATTCCACGAAGATCAGGAACAAGAAAAAAATATCAATTTTTATCGGTAATGTTAAGCAATGTATTGGAGGCCCCAGTCAGAGCAACTAGGCAAAATAAAGACATAAAAGGAAATGGAACTGAAATTGAAGACGTGCAACTATAACTATTTGTGGATGGCACGATAATATGCATGGAAAATCCATAAAATCCTACCAAAAACTTCTAAAAATAAATGATTGTAGCAAAGTGGCAAGATTTAAGAACAATAATACAAATTTGTTTTATTTCTTCTTTTTTTAAATATTTTTTTTATTTATGCACACAAGAGCTGGGGTACAGGCCAGAGGTGAGGGTGGTGAGAGGATCCACCAGAGACAGAGTGGGGAGCAGAACAGGCAGATCGATGGAAACACATTGCTGAGGGGAGCAGCAGGCAAGTCAGGAGAGGTCTGATATGCCATGTTTGTCCCCTCCCTGACCAGGGGTAGGGATCAAATTCATGCTGCAATGGCTGCGGTTTGCCTCATAGTGCATTGCTTAACCCACTGCTCCACCAGGGAGGCCCTGTTTTATTTCTGTATGCAAACAATGAATAAGAGGAAAGAGAAATAGAAATTAAGAAAAACAACCTAACTTACAATCACACTAAAAAAATTAAAAACTTGGGAATAAACATAACAAAAGAGTGAAGGAAATATACACTGAAAACTATAAGACACTGTCAAATAAAATATAGAAGATACAGGAAATGAAAAAACATTCTCTGTCCATGGATTCAAAGAATAAATATTTTTAAAATAGCCATGTTAATTAGAGTACTTTACATAGTCATCTCAATACCAATGATATTTTTCAAAGAAGTAGAATAATCATGCAATTTGTATAGAACCAAAAAAGACTCCTAATTGCCAAATAATCCTGAAAAAAAAAAAAGAAAAATAGATATAGCATAATACCTGACTTCAAACTCTATTACACTGCGCTAGTAATGAAAACCTTATGGTATAGGAACAAAAGCAGAAACACTGACAAGTGTAATAAAATACAAACCACAGAAATAAACCCACACATATACAAATAGTTATCTTTGACAAAGAAGCCATGAACATACGATGCAGTAAGGAATGCCTCTTTAACAAATGGTACTGGAAAACCTGGACAACCACATGTAAAAAAAAAAAAGGAGAAAAAAAAAGTAGATCACTACTTAATTCCAAACACTAAAATTACTTCCGAGTGGATTTAAGTTATATATCTATATCATCTATATCTAATTTTCTATATAAAATGAAGGAATATAATGTATAAGAGTAAACAGATGATATACTCCTGGACAGCCACCACAGAATGTATTTGGGGACTCTATTCCAAAGGCAACAGACACAAAAGAAAAATAAAGAAATGAGTGACAAAAGAAAAAAAAAATGAGTGACTACATCAAGCTAAAAAGAAACTACCACAAAACAAAAATGCAACCTACAAACTAGAAGAAAATATTTACACGTCACTCATTACAAGGGGTCAGTTTCCAAAATATTTAAAGAACTCATACAACTCAATAATAACAACAAAAACAATAAATTAAAAAAATGAGCAAAAGATCGAAATATACTTCTCTAAAGAAGAAATTCACTACAGGCTCAAAATCACTTATTATAATGGAAATACAAATCAAAACCATATCACAATGAAAGTAGCTTATATCAAAAAGACAAAGCAACATGTTGATGAAAATTTGCAGAAAAGGGAGTACTCTTACACTGTTACTGGGATTGTAATGTGTTGCAGCCTCCTTGGAAAATGTCATGAGATTCCTCAAAAAGTACAAATGAAAATACCGTATTATCCAATAATGGTGGTAGCACTGATAGGGAGTACCTCCAAAATAAGAAACACGCACATGAAAAAACTAATGTACTCTTATGTTCATAGCAGCATTATTCACAGTAGTCAAAACATGGACTATTGTAAGTAGTTACTGACAAATATCCAGATAAAGATGTTGTGGAATATAGTATCAATGGACTACTACTCAGCTATTAAAAATGATAAAGTAATGACTGTGGGACAAAACTGATAGATCTTGAGGTGATTTTGCTAAGTGAGGTAAATCACAAAGTGAAAGATAATTACTGGATAGTTTCATTGATTTGTGAAATATTAATAACCAATGTCAACAAACTGGCAAAAAAAGACTTCACAATTTTTAGACTCTGCTAAAAGCAAAAAAAAAGTTAGCAGAATGAAAGGTTAGGAAGGGAACGTGTTGGGGTAATGACACTGAAGGTTTGGTGGAGGGTGACTTAAGCATGTTTCCATATGAAGTTGTGAGATTTTAATTCCAAAATTATATTGTTGTGTAAAAGATTAGCGAATAAAAAAATGGTAAAAAATTCAAATAAAAGTTTTCTTAAAGAAGTTAGAGGAGGAAACAAAACCTTACCTATAGAAAAGCAAAGAATTATATTTCATTTCCACTCAGAAACCAAGAATAGTAGAACAAAATATTTAATGTGTTAAGGGATAAGAAGAGTTACTCACCACTATACTAACAAGACTCCAACTACATCATATCAAACTAAAAAATTTCTGCACAGTGAAAGAAATTATCATTAAAGCAAAAAGACACTGTACCACATGGGTAGAATATATTTACACATCACATATTTGACAAAGGGTTAATATTCAGGAGCTACACAGAAATCATACAACATAATTAAAAAATGACAAGAGATCAATAGCTAATATCTCCAAAGATATAAATGGCCAATAGGCCTATGAAACAATGCTCAGAGCTATATTATCATCAGGGAAATGCAAATCAAAATGACAATAAGAAGTCATCTCAACAACTGTGAAAACAAACCCTATTAAACAGATTAGGGGTAGCAAGTGTTGGTGAGGATGTTGGGAAAAATAAATCCTTGTACACAGTAGGAATATAGACTAGTTCAACCATTTTGGAAAAGAGAATGGAAGGTACTAAAAACATTAAAAATAGGAATACCATATAATCCCACAAACCCATTACTAGCTATATACTCAAAGAACACAAAAACACTAATTCAAAGGAAAATAAATGCATTCCTTTATTTGTTGCTACACTATTTACAATAGCCAAGTTACAGAAACAATGTAAGGGCCCACAGATAAATGAGTGGATTAAGGAAATATAGTGTATATACACAATGGAACAGTATCCAGCTTTTAAAAAATATGAAATTTTGCCATTTGCAATAACATGAGTGGAACTGGAGGAAGTTAAGCTAAATGAAATGTCAGAAGAAGAGTATTTCACACATATGTGGAATATAGAGAAACAAAACAAATGAACAGTCAAAATTAAACCAAAACAAGCCCTAGAAATCTGACTGTGGAATTGAGGATGCCATATGGTGAGGTGGAGAATGGAAAGAAAAGAAGGGAAGGGGACCAATGCCTTATGGCAGAGGACTGACTATAGGTGACTTTGTGATGAATGTGGTTTGTAAAAGTAACATTAAATTGTAGAGCGATGAACCTCTGTGTTTGAATCATATATGGTGTTTTAAACCAGTGTTACTGCAATTGAAAAATAAAGTGATGAGAGCATAAAATCCTGTAGTCTAGAATCCTGTGAAATCATCTCTCAAAAGTGAAGGAGAAAAAAGAAAAAAAAGTGATGTAAGGCATTTTAAAAAAAAAGTGAAGGAAAAATACTTTCTCTAAACAAAAATGGAGGTAGTTTGTTGCAAGTAAACCTACCTTGCAAGAAATGTTAAAACAAAGTCTATAATGAGAGATAAGAAACATGATATGGGTCAAAAAATTAGTTATACAAAACAAAAGAAAACTAAGAGAAAGAATAAATGCAGTTAAAATAAAAATTTCTATTTTTACTATTCTCCATAGATCTAGCAAATAACAATTCATTCAGAATAAATAGCAACATCATAATATAATTAATATAATATAATGTATTCAACTATTTATATGCATAAATATGCCAATATGTAAGTGAAATGTATAGCAGCAATGATGCGTACAAGGAATAATAAGAAGAAATTAAGATTATTTTGTTATTATGAGGTTCTCAATACTACCCATGAATCCATATAGTATCATATGAAAGGAGGTCTGGGTTAGATACAAGTATGTTTTTGCAAAGCATAGGACAATTACTTTAAAAAGAAAAAAAAAACACCCTCATTAACTTATATGCTAATATGAGAGAAAATGGAATCATAAAAAATTATTAAGAGCACTAAAGGAAGAAAAAGATTGCAAGGCAAATATAGAAACTAATAACAAGGGCAACAAAGAGAAAACAGTAACATATGCTAGACATTAATCCAACTATATTATTAATAACTTTAAATATAAATGACCTAAATATATTAAAATTAAAAGACAGTGTCAGAGGAGATCATTAAGACCCAACTATATGTTGTCTACAAAAAACCTAATTTAAATATAGAGACACATATAGATTAAAAATAAGGGGGTGGATAAATAAATCAATAATAAGTGTTAAAGATAATAATACTCAAAAGAAAATGAGTTTAGCTATTTGAATTTCAGACAGAGGATACCAAAACAATGAAATTTATCAGGAATGAAGAGGGGATTTATAAATGTTGAAGTGTCAGTTCTCCAAGAAGGTATAACAATCTTCATTCTTTATCATTAACAACAGGTTCCCTAAATACACGCAATGACAAATAGAATAATCCAATATTACTATTGGAGATTACAATAGCCTTCTGTCAGAAAGATATGGATTAAGTATGCAGAAAATCATGAGGATAAAATTGATTTAATAGCATGATGATCCAACTGGATATGATTGACTCCTGTAGACTGCTTCATCCAACAACAGCAGAATACTCATTTTTCTCAAACTCACTCATGAAATATCTACCAAAAATTAATCATATGCAGGACCATAAAACACATCTTAGCAAATTTAAATGAACAGAATCATACAACATCTGCTCTTAAACTGCAATAGAATTAAACTGGAAATCAATAACAGAAAAATAATCTCATAATCCCAAAATCATTTTTCTGGAAAATCCCATCATATTTTCAGGTTAAACAATACACTCATAAAAACACAATTATAGAGGAGTATTTTTTCAATTATTTTGTAATTTTACATAAACAATCATGTCATTTGTAAAGACAGTTTAATTTTTTCCTTCTCAATCTGCATACAATTTATTTCATTTTCTTAAATGTATTGTGTTAGCTGGGACTTCTTGAATGATGTTGAAAATGAATGCTGAGAGGGAACATCCTCACCTTGTACCTTATCTTAGTAGGAAAGCCTTGAGTTGTCACTGTTAAGTATGATGCTAGTTGCATGTTTATTGTAGACTGGTTTATCCAGTTGAGTGTGTCCACTTCTATTCCCACTGTACTCAGAGGTTTTACCATGAATAAATTCTGGACTTTATCAAATTCTTTTTCTGCATCTTATTGATATGATCATGTGATTTTTCTTTGTCAGTTTATTGATATAATGGATTACATTAATAGGGTTTCGAATGTCAACCAACTTTGCATTCCTATGATAAATCCACCTGTTTGTGGTATATTGTCACTTTTACACATTGTGAGATTTGATTGGCTAATATTTTATTAAGAGATTTTGCATCTAAGTTTTTAATATATGTCAGTCTGGTTTTCTTGTAACTTGCCTTTTTCAGTTTGGTTTTAGGGTAAAGGTGTCCTCACAGAGTGAGGTAAGAAGTGTACATTCCCTTTGTATTCTGGAAAATATACATAAAATTGTTATGATTTCTTCCTTAAATATTTAGTAGAATACCCCATTTAATATATTTGGCCCTACTACTTTCTGTTTGGAAAGGTTAATAATCATTGACTCAATTTGCTTCATGGATATAGGTCTATTTTATTGAGTGTGATATTCCTCATAGAGTTTCTTCATTTTCCCATTGTCTTGATGGTTTCTTTCAATTATAAGAGGAAACTTGTAAGTGATAAGAATCACAAAAGGAGAAGAAAAATAAATAGAATTACAAACCTTATTCAAATAAAGAGAGAACTTCCCAAACCCACAAATTGGATTCAATATGAAAGTTCAAGGCCTCCCTGGTGGCGCAGTGGGTTAAGCAACACACTGTGAAGCAAACCGCAGCCACTACAGCACGAGTTTGATCCCTGCAGCCGGCCAGGGAGGGGACGCACATGGCGAGGCAGACCTCTACTGCCTTGCCTGCTGCTTCCCTCAGAAGTGTGTTTCAATCAGTCTGCCTGTTCTGTTCTGCACTCTGTCTCTGACACTTCTCACCTCCCGCCCGTAACTCTGGCCTATACCCTACCTCTTGTATGCATAAATAAATAAATAAATCTTTTAAAAAAATCATTAGCAAATGACAACTTTTCCCTTAAGTCATATTATGTCTTCTTTGGTAATGCTTAGAAATAATAGGTTTGCATAAGTGTGGCTTAGTGTGTGTTCCCTGTGACAGAAGCTCATCCATTCCAGGATTTGTTCTCACCTTGTACACTGAGCTTAAGGGAAAGGTTTAACACTTGTGACCCAAAACTGAAATAAATGGTTAAAAATTGAATGATGATAGAAGGAATTAATATAAAAACTTATTGTTTAATAATAGAATTGTTGGGGCCTCCCTGCTGGCGCAACAGGTTGAGTGCGGCACTGTGAAGCTTGGGCAGCTGCAGCATGAGTTCGATCCCTGGCAAGGGAAGGGACCCACATGGCGCAGCAGACTTCTACCTCGCCTACTGCTCTCCTCAGCAGTATATTTCAGCTGATCTGCCTGATCTGCTCTCTACTCCACCACTGGTGAATCCTCTCACTGCCCCCCCCCCCCACACACACTGCCTCTGGCATGTATCCCTGCTCTTGTATACATAAATTAAAAAATATATAGAATTGTTTATATCTTAAAGCTACAGTTTCCAACAATCTATCAATAATATTAAATGAGATTGTTAAGGTTACTGTAGTTCTTACATTTTATATTGTTAAAAAAAACCTTAAATCAAGTTTATAAGTCTATAGTTTAGTGATAATACAAAATTTATGTTGCTATCAGTATTTATAGACACAATTTTAGGTTGAATTCAAAGGATAGAGAGAGCACAAATGGTTATGAAGATGAGATAGTTGTCTAGTTTCATTCTTGTGTATGTAACTATCCAGTTTTTCTAGCACGATTTATTGAAGAGGATTTCCTTGTTCCATTATATATACTTTGGTCCTCTCTGTTAATTAGTTGTTCATAAATGAGTGGTTTTATTTATAGGCTCTCAATACTATTCCATTGATTTGAGTGTCTGTTTTTGTACCAATACCATGCTGCTTTAATTACTAAGGCTTTATAATATAGTTTGAAGTCCAGAAATGTGATACTGCCATTTTTTTTCTGGAGAATTATGTCTATTTGAGTTTTTTTTTGTACCATATGAAATTGCAGTAATCATTGTTCTGTTTCTTTGAAAAATGCAATTAGAATTTTTATTGGCACTGCATCAAATCTGTAAATTGCTTTAGGTATGATAGCCATGTTAAAACAGTTGATTCATCCCATCCATGAAAAGGCAATAATTTTTCTATTTATTTATATCTTCTATTTCTTTTAACAATTTATTTAATTTTCTTTGTATAGGTTCTTTATCTCTTTTGCTAGGTTTATTCCCAGGCATTTAATATTTTGGGTGCGATTGTAAATGGAATATCTTAACTTCTTGTAGTTCATTATTTTTATATAGAAAGTCAACCAATTTTTGTGTGTTGATTTTGTATACTGCCACTTTGCTGAACTGGTTTATTATTTCTATTATTTTTTCCATGAGTCTTTGGGATACTTTATGTATATTATTTATCATCTACAAACAATAATAGCTTTATTTTTTCTTTCCCAATTCCCAATTTCAATTTCTGTGATAGCATTCTCTTGCCTAATTGCTCTAACAAGAACTACTAATCCTATGGTGAATAGTAGTGGTGAGAGTGGACATACTTCTCTTTATACCAGATCTTAGTTGAAAAGCTTTCATGTTTTCAGGGCCTCCTTGGTGGCACAGTGGGTTAAGCAACGCACTATGAAGCAGACCGCAGCCACAGCATCATGAGTTCGAGCCCTGCTGCCGGCTAGGGAGGGGACCCACATGGCGCCAGAGACCTCTCCTGCTGTGCCCACTGCTCCCCTCAGCAGTGTACTTCAGTTCATCTGCCTGTTCTGCTCCCCGCTCCCTGTGGTGAATCCGCTCACCCCCCCCACACCTCTGGCCTGTACCCCAGTGCTTGTATCCATAAATAAATAAATCTAAAAAAAAAAAAAGAAAAGAAAAGCTTTCATATTTTCATCATCAAGAATGATACTAGCTGTGATAAGTCATACATGGCTTTTATTATATTAAGATATGTTCAATTTATCCCCAATTATCCAAAGGTTTTTATCAAAATGGTCATTGAATCTTATCAAGTACTTTTATTCATCTATTGATATGATCATGTGGTTTTCATTTTTTTTTACATGATATATTTAATTTTCAAATGTTGAACACTTTTATTCCTGGTGTAAGCCCACTTTGTAATATCATATAATCTTTGTGTTGCGTTCTTGGATTCTGTTTGCTAAGATTTTATTGAGGATTTGTTTCTATACATTAGGGAGATTGGTCTGTAATTTTCTTTCTTTGTGTTTTCTGTTTTGGTTTTAGTATTAGCATGATGATGACCTCATAAAATGTATTTGGAATAATTCCCTTCTTTCTTCATAGTTTTAAATATTCTGAGGTGGATAGTTATTAGTTTGTCTTTGAAGTTTTAGTAGAACTCACTTGTGAAATCATTGAGCACTGGACTTGCTTTTGGGGATAATTTGATTATTGTCTCAATTTACTTGTGTGTGGTTGGTCTGTTCAGGTTTACATTTCCTCCTTATTAAGTCTTGGATGATTGTATAATTCTAAGAATTTGTCCACCTCATTCATCCAAGTTGTCAAATTTGTTGGTATATAAGTGTTCATAGTAATATGCTACTATTCTCTGAATTTCTGCAGTGGCATCACCTTTTTTTTTTTTTTTTTTTCATTTCTGATGCTCTATATCTGAGATTTCCCTCTCGTTTTCTTAGTGAGTCTATCTAAAGGTTTGTCTATTCTGTTTATTTTTCAAGGATCCAGCTTTTTTGCTTCATTGATATTATGGACTATTTGATCTCTATTTCATTTATTTCTGTTCTGATTTTTTTTTCTTCCTTCTGGAATTCCTATGATTCTTGTATTTCACTTCCTCATGGTGTCAGATAATTCTAGAAGTGTTTATTCATTCTTATTCCTTTATATCTCTTTTTTCTGCTATCTTTATTCTTGAGTAATTATTGTACTTGAGATCGCTATATATTCTTCTATTAGGTTTATTTCATTTCCATGACTTTTTGCAGAATTGTTGTTTACTTCCTCCATTGATCTTTTTACATCTTCCAATTCTGCTATTTTTTCATTAAAGTTTTAATTTCAATCTTCTGTTTGTTGATTGTGTTTTTCAAAGCATTCATTTCCTTTACTGGGGTTTCTTCTATGTTTCTGATCTGTTTTTCTGAATTTTCTTTGTATTATTCCAATTATTTAATTTTCTTAATTGTGGCAATTTTGAATTTTATGTATGATAGTAAAAAAGTTCTATGTCTTTGTGGTTCATTTCTGGGAGTTTGTTTTTTTCTGTGTTTTATTGTTCCCTTGAGCACTTGTTTGGCCATTTTTAATTTTTATTTGTACCCATTGTTTGCTTTGAGTTTGTTCTTCTGTAGTTGGTTCATTTGTTGTGTGTGGGTCCCTCTTTCCCATTAATCTAGCTGTTTACCTGATGATGGGTAGAACTGCTAGGATATATTTAATCCGGGGTGGTGCTAAGGCCTTCCCCAGAGCATTTCCAGGCCTGCTCTGGTGATTTGGAAATGCTGAGAGGCCACTGGATCTAGGGACTGTGTCACTCGGACCTCACCCTGCTTGGGAGCAGCAGCTCTGTCTGTTTCTGGTGGCTTCATTTGTTTTTCATCAAGTGTGTAACCCTCAAAATTTATTTTATTGTGCACATTTAAAATGTAATTATTACGAACATCACATTTTATGAAAGAAGATATGGTGGAGTTTTCATAAGGGAGATTTTGAATAACACTAAGAAGGAAAAAAAAACTGAACAATCTATTTCTAAATACTGACAGCTTCAGAAAAGGACTATGAGGGAAAGTAAGCACTATAAAAACAGATCAGAGATGTATATTCCATTCTTTTTAGGGCAATGGAACTTGTGAACAGGAATAGGGTCTTACAGCCTCTGACCCTCTTTGTGTTCTTTTATTTAAAGATAAAGACAGAAATCAGAACTCTGTATGATCTCATCCCTCACACCTGGCCCTTTTCATGAGATAAACTTTTACTTCATGTATGAGGCAGTATTAAAATTTATTTTTGGTCTTGTAGCTTTTCCACTCAGTATGTTTTCTTCCACTTTCAGTATTTCTCTGCCAGCATTAAACATATCTATATATTTTTAATCTATAATTAAGAAGAAAATAGAACTGCTATCTCCATGGATTTTTCATAAAATCCTTGAGAAAATGAAATCTCATAGATTTTCAACACAATGCTATTTCTGCATGAATGTTCAAAAAAAATCTTTTGATTGCTTCATTTCTAATATAAATTTACAACTATTTCATAAGCTTAATGAATATAAAGCATTATTCTAAATATTTGCATTATTTGATTAATACATCAGCAACCCCATGAAGTGAGTGACTTTATAATTTTTATTTTCATTAGACTTAAAAAGGTCAAACAGCTAGGAAATTTACAGATAAGTTTAAATATCTCTGTATAATGCGAAGTCCCAACTCTTAACCAATAAACTCTACTCCCAATGCTCATTTTCACACTATCGTTATTGACACCATCTTGTGAATTAGCTTAGCATATTCTATTTCTTCCAAAATATTTGCATTTTATAAAATAGAGTTCAGGAGTATGTGAACTGAAAATATCATTCTCTAATAATAGACTTTCAAATAGAAATGGTAAGAGGAATTGGTGTAATATTTTTATAGTACTTTTCCACTGTTCCTCAAGTCTAGCATTTTCCCACAAACAACTAGTAAAAACTTAAATACTACTTCAGTTTCGAAAGTATACAGGAGAGCAAACTATGGCAATGATAGATGAACATTATTAAATAAAAACTTAGAATGAAAGTCTCCTTCATTCTGAACTTATTTATTAATTTCTTTGTTTCTTACACATCCTTCTAGAAATTTGTGTATATGGAGGAAGCACCCTGTTGGAACAGTGGTGAAAATCTCAGCACTATCAAGCTATCATTAGCCACTGCAGCATGAATTCAACCCCCAGCTAGGGAGCTAACCCACATATGGCATAGCAGACATCTCCTGTCTCCTCTGCTGCTCCCCACTGCAGTGTATTTCAGTAGATCCACTTGTTCCGCTCTCTACTCTGTCTCTGGAGAATCCCCTCACCCACCCACGACTCTGGCCTAGACCCCAGTTCTTCCATAAGTAGATAAATAACAATAAATCCTTTTTAAAAAGAAAGAAATTTACGTATATTGTAGTTTAGTCAACTCTGTACAATCGATTTATACACTATTATTGTGGTTGATTACATTAATGTTTCTTAATATTAAACATTTTTGAATTCCTGGAAAGAACCCCAAATTATGTTGGAGTATTATTCTTAACATGTAGATTTATTTTTTAAAGATTCTTGCATACATAGATAACCTAAATCAATCTTAATTTTTTTTTCTTGAAAGCTATTTCCTTAAGATTTCAACTCAATGCTATGTTGACTTTGCAAGAGTTTAGATACTTCCTGTTCTTATGCTCAGTAGCAATTTAAACTACTTTCAGAATGAATTATTTCTTGAATGTTTGAGAGAAATCACCTTATAAAGCTCTTTTTGTAATTTGTGCTTATTTTAGGGGAAAAGAATAGTTCTTCAATAAGACTAGATTTTCAATGGTAATTGGTTTATTTAGTTTATACAAAATCTAATCTGGAGCCAATTTAAGGTAATTCATATTTTCATTGAACATGATATATTTCATACAGATTTTGAAATTTATTTGTATAAGGTTGTACTAAGTCATTTAGTATAATTATTTTGCATTTCTCTGTATCTGGGGTAATTTTCCTTTTCCATTTCTTTTTTAAAATCCTAATTTAGGTTAAGTTTATTCATCAATACCAACATTACAATATGCACCTATTTAATTCAATTCAACAAATGCTTATTGACCACTCTGTGAAGAATAAAATATGGGTAAATGGCCCTTATAAATAGAATAAGTATTAAAATGAAACTGAAAATGACACCAAGCCACACACAAAAAAAGAACTGAACAAAAATATAAGCAACATTTCTTAACATAAAAATAAAAACTGAACAGAAAACTCTGATCATTTTATAGGGAATTTTCTTTATTTTTAATTAAAAATTTTCTTCTTATTTATTGCTTATAACTGCTACTCTTTTTCCAAAGTCTTCAGACTAAGTCCATTAACTGCCACCCTAAGGGCCTGAGACACTTTGAAAGTAACTAGAACGTTAAAATTTCAAACAGAGTTTGGACCTTCATTTCCTTAGGCAAAAGATTGTTCTTGCATTGCCAACTCCACTGATGATCTTTTGCTCTTAGAAAAATTTGAAAAGGAATTTCTCAGTTTTATTAATTTATTTTGTAAAAGTTCCTTTAACGTTTTTATTTTATTTTTTACTTATTTATTTTAAGTACTTTTTTCTCATACATTGCTGTTAACTTTTGGACAGTGCTTGATTTTGCCCCTCAAATGTAGTCCGCATAGGTCTCCTACCATCATAATACCATGACCCATCACCACAGTCCCTTCTACGCTTCACTTTCCTGTTTTGATCCCTCTCACTCCCCCTCCTCTCTTGTATGGTACAAATCTATGGCCAGCTTGCAAGTTTTGTCTTTTTAGTGACCTTTTCTTTTGTTTCTCCATATTTCACATATAAATTAATCCATTCAATATACGTTTTTTTCTTCTGACTAATCTTGCTTAGCATAATCTCTACCAGCTACATCCATGTTGCTGCAAATGGCGTGAGTTTATCTTTTTTGATCATGGAGTAGTGATATATATATATATATATATATATATATATATACTACATCTTCTTGATCCACTCATATGTTTTCGGGCATTTACATTGGTTCCATATCGTGGGTGGTAAATAGTGCTGCTATAAACATACAAGTGCAGGTTTCCTTTAAAATTAGTGCTTTTATGTCCTTTGAGTATGTTCCATACTGGCTGAACCAGTTTGCATTCCCACTAGAAGCATAAGAGGGTTCCTTTTTAACCACATCCTCACCAGCACTTCCTGTTTTTGTTTGTGTTTTTTTGGTTTTTTTTCAATATATAGGCTGGTGTCACAGGTATGAGGTGTTATCCTATTGTGCTTTTGATTTGCATTCTCCTGATAATAAGTGATGTTGAGAATTTTTTTCATATGCCTGTTGGCCATTCACATTTTTCCTTTGAAGAAGTGTCCTTTTAGCTCTTCTTAATTTTTGATTTGGTTGCTTGCTATTTTTTTGTTGGTGGTGAATTGTTTGAAAATCTCTCTGTAGATTTTCAATATCAGTCCCCTATTCAGTAGGGTGTCTGTATCCTTATCTTGGTTGCTGCCCTTGAAGACACAAATGCAAAAATCCTCAACAAAATCTTAACAAACTAAATTCAACAATACATTAAAAGAGGCATATGTCATTACAAACTGGGACTTACTCTAATAATGCAAAGATGTTTAAATATGCAACTCAATCAATATAATTCACCAAATCAACAAAAGGAAATGACACAAATCATATGATCATGTCAATAGAGACAGAGAAGATATTTGAGAAGATTTGACATAGATTTATGATAAAAAAAACTATCAAAAAATAAGTATAGAAGGAACATTCATCATAATAGAGACCATGTATGTCAGACACAGAGCTAACATAATCCATAGTGAGAAAGGTAAAGCTTTCTATATGTGATCATGTACATAATAATGATGCTCACTGTCACCACTTCCATTCAACACATAATTAGAAGTCCTAGCTACAGCAATTAGACAAGGAAAGATGTGAAAAGAATCCAAATTGAACAAAAAGAATTATCACTATTTGAATATGACCCAGTTATACACATAAAAAGTGCTAATATTTTACTAGGTAAAATATTCAACACAATAAATCAGTATAGTAAAGTGGCAGGATACAAAATCAATATTAAAAAGTCTGTTGCACTCCTATAAATGCATAATGAACTAAAAGATAAAGTAATCAAGAAAAAAAATAACAAAAAGATTAAACCAAATTTGGAACTGAAAGACCTATTCAATAAAAAATATAGACTCAAAAGCACAAGGAAATGGAAAATATTTATGGTATGTATTAGAATAATTAACATTGTTATAATGTGCTTCTCACTCAAAGCAATATATAGGTTCAATGTGATCCCTATAAAAGTTTCAATGGAATGCTTGAAAGAAACAAAACAAACATTATTGATATTTATATGGAACCACAAAAGGTCCCAAATAGCCAAAGTAAAGCAATCCAGACAAAATAGAATGGAGTTATATTGCCCAACTACAAACTATACTACAAAGATATGGTAATAAAAACAGTATGGTATTGGACTGAAACTATACATACAGACCAAAGGAATCAAATTATAGTTCAGAAAAAACCCACACTTATACAGAATGTTAACTTACAATAAAGGCTGCAAGAGTATGTAATAGAAAAAAGAAAGAATCTTCAAGAAATAGTCTTGGAAATATGACAGTCACATACAGAAAAATTAGATTAGATCACTCTATAACTCTATACAGAAATGAAATTCAAAATTCATTAAAGACTGTGATGTGAAACAACAATCCATAAAATACATTGAAGAAAACATTGCAAAACACAACCTGATATTGTCTTACGTGATTTCTGTGGGGTCAGAAGTTTAAAAGGCAAGAAATAAAGGAAAAATTTAAAATGTGACCACATCAAACTGAAAATTCTTTTTCCCTGTTTTTTTATTTATACATATTTGACATCAATTGATGTCCCCATGGATTTCCCACCACCATTTCACCCATGTACCTTTACGTCAGTCCCTTGTGCTCTTTCTGCCCTCTACCATTCCCTCCCACCTCCCCACCAAGTGTCCCCTATTTGTCCTTGTCTTTTTGCTTTTGCTTTTTATTGTTATTATTCTTTTCCTTTGTCACTTATTTGGTTCCCTTATATTCCTCCTAAGGGTGAAACCATCCGGTATTTTTCTTTTGCATTCTGTCTTATTTCACTGAACATAATCTCTTCCAGCTCCATCCATGTTCCTATGAATGACTCTAGTTTATCTTTTCTAATTGCTGAATAGTGTTCCATCATATATGTACCACATTTTCTTGATCCAATCATCTGGTTTTGGGCATTTAGGTTGTTTTCAGGCCTTACCTATTTTAAATAGTGCTGCAATAAACAGAGGTGCAGGTATTCTTTTGAATCAGTGTTTTTGTGTATTTTGGATATATTCCTAGGAGTGGGATTGCTAGATCATATGGGAATTCCATTTTTAGTAGTTTGAGGAACTGCCACACTCCTTTCCATAGTGGTTGGACCATTTTTCATTCCGACCAGCAGTGTAGTAGAATTCCTTTTTCTCTACAGCCTTGCCAACATTTGTTTTTGCTATCTTTTTTTTTTTTTTTGAAGTGTGCCATTCTCACTGGTGTGAGGTAGTATCTCATAGTAGTTTTTGCTTTATAGCAAAAAAAGCTTTATATCTATCACTAAAACAAACAAAAAATACCTAATCCAAATAGAATGGAACAAGCATTTGCATATCCTATATCCAGGTAGGGGTTATTATCCAACATCTACAAAGAACTCATAAAAGAAAATCAAGAACCCTATCAAAAAATGATTCCGATGATCTAAATAAATATTTCTTCAAATAAGACAGATATGTCTAAGAGGTATATGAAAAAATACTCATCATTACTATTAACATGAAAATGCAAATCAAAACCTGAATGAAATAACACCTCACTTAAGTGAGAATGTCACAAATCAAAACAAAGGCAAAAAAAAAAAAAAAAAACTAGAAATAACAAAGGCTGGCCAGGGTGCGGATTAAGAAGGACTCTGATACACTGTTGGTGGGGATGGAGAATATAGTCTAATTCAGTCCCTTAGAAATATGTCTGAATGATTGAATGATTCTTACAATATTTAAAATGGATATAACATATGACCCAGTAATTCCACACTTAGATATCTATCCAAAGAATGTAAAAACACTAATTAAAAATGATCTATGCATTCTTATGTTCATTTCAGTAATATTCATGATAGTGAAGTTATTGAAGCAATCTGATGAAGTACCCTACATCAGAAGTGTGGATTAAGAAAATGTGGTATATATACATGATGGACTGTGATACAGCCTTGAAGAAGAAGAACTCTTATTATCGAAACAACAAGGTTGGAACTAGAGGAAATTATGTTAAGAAAGTCAGAAGTAGAAAGACAAAGTTGATTCACTCATCTTGGAAAACAAAAGCAAAACAAATTGAAAAATATGAAACAAAAGAAACTCTAGAAATAAAACTATGGAATTAAGGTTGCTAGATGAGAAGGGAGGAGAGAGGGTGGAAAAAAAGAGGGAGGGGGGCCAATGGTAGGGTAACTTTAATGGTAGGGGTGGTGGGGTAACATGAATATGAGGAACTGTGGGCCTGTTCACTTAAATCAAACAGTGTTGTAAACCAATGTTACCTAAAACAGAGAAAAAGTAGAGCATCAAATTAGTGACATCAGTGATAGCAATCTACAAATGTGCCAGATGGAATAAGTGAGAGAATAAGATGTCAAAATAAAAAACAAAACAAAACAAAAAAAACAAGCGAACAACTGAAGGACTAAGAGAAATATCCTACTCCATTAGAAAAGGTCGCAGAAGGAATGATATGGATGTTGCAGAAGGGGAAGAGAGGAAAAAAAAGAACAGAGAGCTTATTAAAAAATAGTTGAAACCTAATCAAACTTGGGGAAGCTAAAAGGATACTTGGTTATGATCACCCATATTATCCACCCAAGTTCCCCATTCTATAGTTATTATAATTTTTTTCTTATAACTAATAAGAAGTCTCTGAAGAAATACTTTAAGACCATAAAACATTACGTTCTTCATCAATATTTTGTCTTAATTTAACATCCTTTGATGATTCTTTCCTGATCCAATATTTACTTTGTGTTTATATAATTTTGATTTTCAAATTTCAGGTTTGCCATTCTACTGTTAGCAAGAGGCTTTTCTCTTTTTATCAGGTTGCTTGTTTCCTTAGTTAGTTATTATTGACATGGAATCATGAACTCTTGGAAATGGTTTATAATTGTTGTACTTATTTCATTTTACCATGAAGTCTTCTTTATTCCCTATTGATATTAGTAAACTTCTTTTCCATTTGTTAGTATTTGCCTTACACGTATTTGTATGTTTTTATTTTCAGCTACCCCATTTCAAGTGTGTTAATTACCAACAAATTGTTAACCCATTCATATTTGTCATGATTAAAGATGTATTGCATTCTTTAATTACTGTTGTTCCTTTATATGCATTCTGGGCTTTTTTCCCCCATTTTTGCTTGATCTTTGAGTCAATAGATTTCTATTACAATGCTCCAACACTACCTGACTACTTGTTTTGCTAGCAATAGTGAGAATCCATTAATGAGACATTAGCACAAGCAAAAGCTACTTATAGAACATGATAAGTATGCTGAAGAACATGAGTTTTAATATTGTTAATGATCATACTTTGGAAGGTATCTGTCCCTGATGTATTAGATTTCTATAAGTTTTCTATTCAAACTCTCATAGGATCTGAAGAATTGTTCATATCCAGTGCAATTTTAGGTCATTTGTCACTTACAAGGCTCTTAACTACAGATCTTGTTAAATTAAATGTAGAAATGCATTATTCTAGCATCAACAAATCCCAGTGGGAAACAAGAATAGATATTTCTACTCTGTCTGGTTTTCACTCAATTTTGATTATATTCCCCTAAATTAACATTCAATACCCATTCTCCTTTCCTTAACATCTAATATAAAGAGATTCTCAGGTTTATTCTCACTTTCCATTGCTTCCACGTTATAGTTTAAGATAGTTTTGTCTGAGTCACAGCAGATAAAGCTATTTTTATGGAATTAGTTTCAATTTTAAGAGTAATGAGAACTGCTAACAGTTTTGCTAGCTTTTTTGGGTATTAAAATAATAATAATAATTATTAAAACTGATATATTTGAGACTTAAAACCTTAAACTTTGTATCAGTTTGATTAAGAGTAAATATAATGATTGAAATAATTGCTGCAGGTAAAACAACTTAGTCATATATTGTACTATTACCTCCATTTACCATGATAGCATCTAGGGGAATCTCTGTGGGTATGATTTTGCTTGTGTGAGACTGTGTGTATGTCTGTGTTGACATTGATATTCAGGCAAACAGAATCCTAGAATGCCTAGGTACTACAGAAGAAATGCCTAGGTACTACAGGGGAACGAGATTAAGTGACAGAAGCTTTAGACACAACATAAAATTATATCTTTACAACAATTTTATACTAGTTATTTTCTTTTTTAGATGACAAATTTGAAGTTCAGATGTGTTAAACAACTTGCACAAAGTCATGCCATGTGGGGATTTTTCCATTTTCTCCTTTGGTAATGGATGTTCTATTGTTTGACTGATAGTGTTTCCACCTCTACTTTCAATCCCAGGGTTTAGGCTAAAACCCAGGTGTGGCTAATCAGAGCATTGCTTTGTTCAGAACACAATGATTAGTTCAAATATACTGTAAGACCTAATGTAGACCAATGAAATCTCACCCTGGCATTTATACTAGTACTGCTGAATTTCATTGTCCTTTTCCTCTGGAGGTAGAAAGATGTTATGATGTAAATCTAAAGCTGCCAGAAGTTACCTGCTTGAAAATAATGCTAACATAAAGAAAATCATTTGATCTCCTGAATTGTGTGAGCAAGGCTTATGTCATAGACTTTATAATAAGAGTAAATAAATTATTTTTGTTCTTAAGCATTTGTTGAATTTTTAGCATTAAAAAGAAGATAATTATGACTGATAAAGACTGATACGTAGAGACATTTTTTTCCTAAACTCTACCTACCCTTTATTTTTTTTTTCAAAGATTTATTTATTTATGCATATAAGCACTGGGGTACAGGCCAGAGGTGCAGGAGGGTGAGAGGATTCACCACAGAGAAAGGGGAGCAGAACAGGTAGATCAGCCAAAGTACACTGCTGAGGGGAGCAGTGG
>JAGFMF010011853.1:956799-993499 GCA_019455555.1 Galemys pyrenaicus | reverse complement strand
CCATGTGGGTCCCCTCCCTGGCCGGCAGCAGGGCTCGAACTCGTGCTGCAGTGGCTGTGGTTTGCTTCATAGTGCGTTGCTTAACCCACTGCGCCACCAGGGAGGCCCTCTACCTACCCTTTAAAATCCACTTGAGTGAAGCCTCTACTGTGGAATTGCCCCTTACCCTCCTCCCCTTCCAAATGCACTCTCTTTCTTAAGCACAATATATTTATTTTATAGTGCTTCTTATATTCTCTTCTTACAAGTCCTTTAACAACTTAGGTACTCATTTATTCTAAATAATACAATTTTGGTGAGAATTTCTTTTTTTCATTCTTATAGCCACTAAATAAAAGTAACTGAAACTATATTTGCTTTTAGTATCTAATCAATGGTTGCTAAATTAACATTGTCTTTTCCATTTATTTTTACTTAAAATCAGAATTCCTAAAGTGGATCATCACTCTCTGATTTTGTAACAAATAAGGAATCCACTTCTTTAAGATGTCATGGTTGGTTATTGAAATATGTAATGGAAAATACTCTACCACTGAATATTCCTATGTCTCATCTTGAATGTAATTTCCATTCTAAAAAATAAAGTGATTAATCAAATTTATAATAAGCCAGTAGAGAGCACAACCATGTTGTCATCTGGTAAAAATTTATTTTTTGAAGAATCATAAAAAAACTTGTTAACTGCTACTTTGAACTAATTACAAAATGCACATTGTTTGATCTAAATGCATGTAACACATCTCAAAATACTTTTTAGAGCTCAGATATTGCTATCCTTTTCTTCCTGACATGTAATTAATGTTTTCAATACTTCATAAGCCAATGTTGTAATCTTAATCTTAAGATCATTGTTTAAAGTAAAGTTTAAAGTAAAAACTACTAAATTGAAAATAGGTTCTTGATCGTTAGAAAAGATGGTTTGCTACTTCAAGGATGAAAGTTGGCTATAGCCATTGGTCAAAGTAAATCTTCTGAATTAAGTTTTGCAAAATAAATATAGAATTAAGAATTAACTATTTAGCAACTTACCAAGGCTGAATCATGAAAGCATGGAAAATCTAAGTAGACTAAATACTAGTAAGGTGATTAAATAAGTAATGAAAAATCTCACAAAGAACATATCCAGGAAGATATTGCTTCACTGATGAATTCTGCCAAATATTGAAAGAGGAATTAATAACAATCTCTCTGAAACTTCCAAAATAAAAGAGAAAGCATACTTCCAAACTCATTTTACAAGACCAACATTACTCTGACACTAGATCAGGCAAGAAAAGTACAATCTATTATCACTGATGAAAAATTCTCAGCAAAATATTAGGAAAACAAATTCACAATACAATAAAAAGATCATCTACCATGATCAAGTGGGATTTATTCTCGGATGGTTCAACATCTGCAAATCAATTATTTATAATTGCATAAAAAATAAAATACCTAGGAATAAATTCAATCAAGATGGTGAAAGACCTATACTCTGAAATCTATAATACACTGATGAAAGAAATTGAAGAAGACTCAAATAAATGGAAATATATCTGTACTCTTGGATTGAAATGATTGATATTGTCAAAATGTCCATATTACATTAAGTAACATATAAATTCAATACAATTCTAATCAAATTTCCAAAGGCATTTTTCAAAGGGGTAGAAAAGATATTCCTGAAATTTTCATGTAATCACAAGTATCCTAAGTAGTCAAAGAAATCTTGAGAAAGAAACTCAAGGCTGAAGCAATCATGCTGCCAGATATTACAAACTATTTCACAAAACTAAAAGAGACACACCTAAATTCCAAAGACAAACATAGGTTCAAAGTAAAGGTTGAAAAATAATCATTTAAGCAAATGTGACCAAGGAAATAAAGAGTTATATACTGACAACTATAATATATTGTTGAAAAAATTAAAGGAGACACAAATAAATGAAAGACATCCCACATTCATGGAATGGCTATAGGTCAATATAACAGTATAGCAAGCCCAGAAATAAACAACACATATATATGTTCAAATTTTCTCAACAGTGTTGGGAAAACTGGATACCTACAATAATAAAAAAAAAAGAGAGAGTGAACCGATATATGATACTATACTATTATACACAAAAATCAGTTTAAAATGAATTAAAAATTTAAGCATAATATCTGAGACTATTAATTTCCTAAAAGAAAACATAAGGAGAATTAATTAAAATATTGGTCTTGAAAACAATTTTTTATCAATGATACCAAAAGCATAAGGAATAAAAGTAAAAATAAAAAAGTGGAACATATCAAACTAAAATGCTTCCATGCAGAAAGCAATCAACAGAATAAAAAGACAACCCATACAATGGGAGTAATCATTTGAAGATCATATATATGATAATGGGTTAATATCTAAAGTATATAAAGAACACCTACAACTTAATAACAAAAACCAAATAATCCAAATTACATAGAGTCAAATTACTTGGATAGACATTTCAAAAAGAACATATAAAAATAACCAAAGAGCATGTAGAAAGAGTTTCAACATCATTAATCATGAGGATGTTACAATAAGGTATCACATAGATGGTCATTATACACACATACAATAACAGGTTTTACCAAGGATGTGAAGAAATTATAAACCTCGTATAATGTTGTTGAGAATGTAAAATATTGCAGAGTCACTATGAAAACAATTCTGAAGTCCTCAAAAAATTAAAACTAGACTTACCACATGATTTAGCATTTCCTCTCTTGGGTATTTATCAAAAAGAATTGCAAACAATCTAAAAGAGATTTTTGGTCTTATGCTCATTGCAACATTATTCATAGATTATTGAAATACAAATGGAATGCCCAACACTAGATAGATAATAAAACATTTTACACATACACACATCATATTACATATTATGGCAATCCTACAATATGCAATATGCAATAAGGACAGTTCTTGTGGACATTATGTTAAGAGAAATAAGCCAGTCACAGAAACACAAATATTGCACCATTCCACTTGCATGAGCTACCTAGCAGTGAAACGCATAGAAATAGAAAACAATGTGGTGGATCCCAAAAAAGAAATAAATAACATGCTCAAGAAATAGACTGGGATGAGAAACCAGGAAACATAAGATTAACAAAAAACAAAATTCAAAGCCAGGATCATAAAGAATTTGATGTTAAAAATATTAATTAAAAAGTGGAGAGGTTTCTCCTCCTGACTGATTTCACTTAGTATTACCCCTTCCAGCTACATCCCTTTTTCCATGACTGGCAAGAGTTTATCTTTCTTGATAGCTGAGTAGTATTCCATTATATCTTTATCTCTATGTCTGTATATAGGAGTGATGGAATATAGAAGAAGCAAAATGGACAGATAAAGCCAAACTTAAAAGGTCTAACTCTTGAAACCTAACTGTGGAATGGGGACAAACATGGGGATGAAGAGGGAGAAGGGGAGTGACACAAGGAAGGAGGAGCACAAGGGTTTATGGTAGTGGACTCTGGGTTCTTTGGTGGACTGTGCACTCTGACAACAATGCTTGAAGGGAGTATTTTAACCATCTATCATGGCAACAATGATGCAACTCAATATAAAATATGTTTTTAAAAGTGGAGGTTTTTGTTTTTTTTTTTAAGACAAGCAAGGAATATTTTTCCATCAAACTACAGTTTTCATACTTATACCAGTAGCTTCAGTCTTGGGTGTAAATAAGAATACAAAGATCTAGAAGCAAGACTTAAACTGAACAAAAATGATTAAAAAATGCTCAAGACCTATAATACAACAGTCATTGCTTTAAACCTGCAACTGGAAAACTATAATATATGCATATATTATACACACATAAAATTTTACTTGGGGCAAAAAAGAAATTTATTGATATTTGTTTGATCTTATAGACAATAGAGTAGTGCAAAAACAAGTTTGTGCTTTGGGGGAATCTGTTAGTGTCTTATTTGTATGGCTTATAATATAAACTAACTAGATAGAAAATCTGTAAGATATTTATCTCTAAAATGACAAGAGATGAGGACTAGCTACAAGGCTTGGTCACCATATCATCTTGCATTGTATGCAATCTGTCAGTATTTAACTTGTTATCTAACTACTCAAAACAAATACAAATTGCAGTGTCCCCCAGAGCTTGTTACAGATTAACTCTGACTTGCACCAAAATATTAAAGGTCAACATTTTCAGACACAATGGAGGTTTAGAAGGAAACAAGCAAATTTTACACACACAAATATAAATGCCTCTTTTTTTTTTTTTAAAGATTTATTTATTTATGCATACAAGCACTGGGGTACAGGCCAGAGGTGTGGGGGCAGTGAGAGGATTCACCACAGAGAGCAGGGAGCAGAACAGGCAGATCAACAGATGTACACTGCTGAGGGGAGCAGCGGGCACAGCAGGAGAGGTCTGCCGTGCCATGTGGGTCCTCTTCCTGGTCAGCAGCAGGGATTGAACTTGTGCTGCAGTGGCTGCTGTTTGCTTTATAGTGCGTTGTTTAACCCACTGCGCCACCAGGGAGGCCCTAAATGCCTCTTTTTCCCTCTCATGTATAGACACACAATGACTTTGGTTTAAAGTCTCGCTCATTAATACAAAGCAAAGCAGAAACTTGTGGTGAATATCTGTTCTAATTTCAGCATTGTAAGCACAAATTGTCAGTTTTCTCACAGAGAATTATATACTATTGATAGAAGTGTACTTTAAGGAAGTATAGTAGCATGTAAATTTAAGTAGTCACAAAGAAAAATAGTTTTGAATAAAGAGAGTTACTGAACAACTTTATGTTCTGCAACATGAAAAGTTGTTAACATTTTACTTTTTCCAATATATTGTAATATTTTATGTATTATTAAGGTGTGATTTTATGTGCACTCTTTTTTATTTTTATATGCTTTTTCTCTCCAAATATTTACCTAGAGCAGTATGAAATGTGATTATCTAGTCCCTCTACCATTTCCTGTAAGTACAAACCCTTTTTAAAAACAAAAATAAATATATTATCTAGTATCTACTTTTGCAGACCCCAGCAGTTTTATTGAACAGCAAACGTTCATTAGTATGCACTGATATGAAGACTATCCTACTGACAATTCCCAAAGTGTCCCCTCTTTCATAAACAGATTGTTGATGGCTGATGCATAATCCATCTGAGCATTGCAATAAAAAGAAAATATCACAAAAAGTGCATAGGTCTTCAAATAAATAAGTGCCAAAAATTTCAATAGGCAGGAATGTTACAGGGTAGGGAGAGGGGCACTTTAGAATTTTTAAACTTGCTTTTTTTAAAATGGGTTTTGTTATTTGTTGCATTAAGATAAATACATAAGGGTTTTAATGGAAAGGAATTTTAATATAATTAGTGTATGATATAGAAAGGATAAAGAATATACTTATTAAGTATTTAAAGTTACTTATTTTTTTGAGGGTGAAAGTTTAGTTAATAGGATTGGTTTAAAGTAAGGGTTAAAAGCCTGTTATAAGTCTAAAAGATTTTTTAGTGGAGATTTATAGAAAAGGGTTAGAAAGAGTTAGATAAATTTGGGAGGAAAAGAGCAAAATTAAAGTTTAGATGAAAGTTGCTATTATTAAACTTTTTACAGGTTTTTTACTTCTAGCTGTTCCAACCAGTCCAAGACTAAAAAGTGCAGTTTTTTTACATGTTCTTTTTGCTCTATGTGCCTTTTCCAAGCTTCTTTGTTTTTTCAAGCTGCTTTTTATTTTGCTTTATTTTTTTCTTTAGTCTGTCTTCCTATTTTATCCTTTTTTTAGCATTTTATCCTTGTTTAGCTCCACCCACTTAGGGCGGAACCGGGCTTTTGTGGAACTTTTTTTTTTAACTGGGGAACACCCTGTTACAGGAAGAAAATATTCGCACGTGCACACCACAACACTGTTACTTATATTTGACTTATGCTATTTGCAGAAAATTGACTCCTGTTGTGTTTCTCATTGAATAGATGTACCTAAAATAGATTATTCAATTCTCTTAAATAGAACTCTTTATCCAATCAAAGAAAAAATACTGTAACCCATACCAATGTAAATAGTATGGATTTGAGAATTTAACTATTTTACTAGTGTCAAAACATCCAAATGAAAGGTAAGGGAATTCTTTTAAACATGCAAATGTTCTACTATTTAATGCCAATCATCCAAATGTTCTAAATATGTATGTGTTTTGGCATCACATAAAATTAGTAAAAGGAACCCTTGATAAATCCTGGAAATTAATTCATTTCTATATACTTTTAACCTACAAAGATTTATTTTGCACCTATTATGTGAAATGTCCTATATTAGGTGTTGCAAAGGAAACAGTTGTACAAGAATCAGAATGTGTTTTCAAAAAATTTACAATTAAATAGAAGGGATAGAAAATGAACATAAGACCAAATGAAATCTATGCTTTAAAGAGACTAAAAATTGCCATGAACATTAATAAATAATAAACCTCCTCAATTTGATAATCATGATAGCATTTTAATCTAAAATTTGAAAGAATGAGTAATAGTTTCATTTTCAGGGACTAATAATGCCATAGAAAATATATAAGCAAAGCATTTTATGCAAGAAAGTTCCATGTACATTCATGAATGGTTATAATTGAGAGGAATAGTGTTAAATAAAACTGGAAAAGTAGGTCTGATTTATAATGGAATGTATAAATGAATGTATAATATGTGCTTTATTTTTAAGTGACGATGCAACAGAGGACCACCCTGTTAAAACAATATTAAATGTATTATTTGAGGGTAAAAAAAATTTTGAAATCAATTGCTTACATAATCTTCACTCTACCACCTTTACTTTTTCCAGCTGACACGTAAGAGGGATGGCTAATATAATTTCTAAGCCCAAAATATATGAAAAGGGGATTTCATTTGGCCAGCAACAGAATTCCATGCAAGGATAGTGAGCATAAGAAAGATGTAAGCATCATAATACTCTAGGAAATTGTATCTGTTATTGATGTGCAGGATACACTGAATTATGGAGACTCTGAATTAGGTAGATCAGTGAGAGAGCTTTTATGGCTATCTTTGCAGAACCTAGTCTGAGAAAATGATAAGGGATAAACATCAAAGACTCTTGTTTGTTCATCAGTCAGGAAAATATACATGGAATTGGTATATCTTAAACTTTATTTCCAATCATTCACAGCCAGACCAATACAATTTTTATATTAGGACTTCCTAATATGAAGAACAAAACTAGTAATTCTTGTAGTGTCATATGAAAATGTCTAGGGTCTTACTGCTTTCTGTTTCTTCTTTTCATTTCTCTCTCTCTCTCTCTCTATATATATATATACATATATATACTTGTATGTTGGAAATGCTGTGATGAAAGATACTTTACAAACTATTATCACTTTCCAAATATTTCTGTAGTTCACATTCATTAATGGGCATTTTCATGAAAATTCAATTTCCTCTTTTATCTCTGTGTAAAATACATTTTAGACTATGCATGTATAACAAAACACATAATATTTAACTAATATTATTTTACGCAGAGGTGATCATAACAATGTCATAATAGCTCAGTGAACAATAAGATGGTATGTTTATTTTTTATAGAAAGATATGGTTAGGGACTCCCTGGTGGCGCAGTGGGTTAAGCAACACACTATGAAGCACTGCAGCACAAGTTCAATTCCTGCCTCCAGCAAGGGAGGGGACCCACATGGCATAGCAGACCTCTCCTGCCTCTATGGCTGCTCTCCTCAGTAGTGTGTTTCAGTCAGTCTGCCTGTTCTGCTCCCCAATCTTGTCTGGTGAATCCTCTCACCTCCCGAGACTCTGGCCTGTACCCCAGCTCTTGTACGCATGCATGCATAAATATTTTTTTAAAAATATGGTTAGCACTTTCCCATTTCCAGTGTGAATCCCTTCTGATATTTCAGAAATCAAATGAGAGAGAAAGGGAAAGGAGAGAAAGAGGAGGAGGGAAAGGAGAAGCAGGGAGGAAGAAAGGAAAGAAAAGCATTCCTTAGTTAAGAGAAACTGATACATCAGATTTTGAAACTTCCACCACTAAATACCTCTATCCTGAAATTCTTTTCTCTAGCCTATTAAAATTAGAATGATATCATGAAAATGCATTGTGCTTTTTGTGTTAACATACATCTGAAGAGGTAGGATTCTGTATTTCTGAATCATATGCAGTGTCATAAGTGAATGCTTCCCTAATTTAAAAAAAATGTTAAAAAAAAGAAAATGAAACAATAAATGGAAGGTCTAGTTTAACAGCTAACAATATATCAGGAGTAGTAGTAGTAAAAACACTCATTAAGAAATTGTAATTTTTAGATTATCTTTGCCGGTGGATATGAATGGGATGAAAGAGAACACATGGTAGAGAAGTTATTTAGAAGAAATGAATGCCCAAGAACAATTTTCTTCTCATGTCATTTACAGAAATTAGAAGGTAGTTATAAATCGGAATCAAAACATGACAGGGATCTGTTTTTAAAGATTGGGAATACAGTAATTTAAAGGTTCATTTACTAATGCTTAGAAATTAATGTGTTTTTGTTTTTTTTAAACTCATCCAATGTTTACTGAGTTGTGAACTGTTGGAATTGTTGCTGAAATCTGAGACTCACTCACCCTGATCCCTCTCTCAACTCCCCTGGTGAAGAAAGCCTGGAATAAGACCCCTTCCTCCAAACAGGACAGGAACAGGGAACTAGGGGGAAAACAGGGAAATGGTTGAAAGACGGGGCGAGGAAAGAGCAGGGCCAGTGTCAAAGTTAGATTAGAACACACACACCCACACACACTAGTAAAGACCAGGAGCTTCGATCTGCTTCCCACCCAGTAGCCGTAAGAACATCAGGGAAAGACCAGGCGTCCATAAGACATTCCAGTCCTTCCCATTATGAAGCATTTGCGGAGAGGGGCTGGGTCAAGGTCGCTGGGTTCTGCCTTCAGGGCACATCAGCCCTGAGCCAAGGCAGCTTAGATGGCCGCCACCAGCTTCAGAAACTTGCTCTCACCGCTCTTCTTGCAGTGAACCAACTTCCCAGCAACCATCACTTCAAAGAACCCATTGACCTGGGGAGTCCCCTAGCCGCAGATGCCCAGGCGTCCAGGGAACTCATCTTCCAACTTCTTCTGGAGTTGAAGATACTTGGTACTTGTAGCCTTAAACCCCACAATAAACAACTCGCAAAGCGAGAGCCATGACTGGGGATCGTAACATGGGCGTGGTGCGGACTGCGCTTCCAGCTCAGCTCCAGCGTGCACCCGCGGGGGTCTGAGCAGAAATGAATGTGTTTTAATCCAAGTTTTCCTTACACTGTAATCAGATCTTTCTCTAAATACTGGGTATAGTTACATAGAATGGTCTTAACACTGTTGCCCATACTGAAAATTGTGAACAATATAATGATAATCTAAGTTAATGAACATGTTCTCCTTATGTGTACTTGTCTAAGTTAAAAATGACAAAGATGAACAATTAGAAAAAATTACTTCTGGCATTGAATGAAGGGATTTGAAAGAGACAAATAAAACATGGTGAAAAGCTAGTTGTTTTAAATTATATCAAATTACTAGTGTTTGCTGTGAGAACATATTTGAGTGCTTAGTTATTTGAAATTAATTTCTAGTCTTGAAAGAACTAGGCATGGTAGGAGATACACATTAACTCATAAAAAATATCCACTTTTTAAATGTATGAAAAAATAAAATTCACATTGTTTTCTATATATGATACTTACTTACTTGTACATCTTTCTCATAACCATGGATTATTTTTCTAATGATGTTAGAAATCTGAAATCTGACTTTTGAGTTACAAAAGTTTTGGCATTTCTCCCTACTGTCAGTAGACGTGATACAAGAACTCTGATGGGAATTGTGATTAATAATGTGTTACTCTTCAGACTGCCTCTGTAAGTTTCATAATAAATTACAGCTACAAATATTCATTGTACTTTCACTGCATTACAATATTAGAGTTACTGATGTTTGTAAAATGAAAGGTCAATTCAATAGTTGAAAATAGTTATAGTAGCACTGATAATGAATGAATACTTATTTGTAAAAAAGACAAAGAATAGAGAAAATCTAGCTGATAAGGTCGTAAAGTTGAATAGTTGCATATGTCTAATTGCCCTATTTTCTTCCAAAGGCCATAAACTCTGTCATATTTTGCAAATGCCAGAGTTGCAGTTTCACATATGGAAATATTCCTAATGCACATATAGATATATAGAAATCTTTGCTATTGTGTATTAGTTCATATAGTAAGGCAGGAAGGAAACTTTGAATCTTCATCTATAAATTATCTGTTGAAAAATATTTGAGAAAAGTCAAAACTCAATGCTGACAAAGAATAAAAAGAACTATAAGAAGAAAAAATATTTTAAAATTAAGGACTAGATTGATCTGGTCTTAGATGTCTATGTTTTGACAGTATACACATTTTTCTTTGTTCATGAGACTGAAAGGAATGAAGAAATTATTTGCAAGATATATAAAATAAGGGAAAAAATCTTGATTTTTTTCTTTTGATTTTCAGTATTGATGCTCAAGTATTGTTTTAGGACAAAAAGGAACAAGAAATTCTTTATAGTGCCAGCATATAGCTCTAGTATTTCCCAGAATGATGTTACTAATTTCCATTCTACTTAAAGGTTGATTTATTAATATTTATAAAAAATTGCACTTAAAATTTCTTAGTAGTTGTAATTCTATATTGTCTTTCTAGTTTCAGTATTAAGAAAAAATTTATCCCAAGTCACATAGGTTTCTTTTCCTAGTATTGCTCTAAAAGTCTTTTATATTTATATTTATATCTTTGCCAGATCATAGCTTTTACTCTATTTTTGCTTGTTTGATGTATACATTTACCTCCTTGCCCAAACCACATAATCTTGAGTCTAAATTTGGGCAGTTTGAGTCCTCATTCTTTTTTAATTGTTTTACTTAGCCTACCTCCTTTATTTTGTCATACATATTTCATATATATTTTTTCATGCATAGTTTACAATCATATTGTTTTTGGACACCAATAATCTTTCTGGGACTGTGGCTAGAATTTTATTGACTCCATAGATTTGAGGAAACTGGTTATTAAAATTCTGAATCTTCAAATCTATGGATGTAGTTTGTCATTTCATTTATTTATGACTATGATTCACTTCAGTATAATTTGTAATTTTTTTAAAGATTTATTTTATTTATTTACATGTACAAAAATTGGGGAGCAGGCCAAAGGTGCAGGGGGTGAAAGGATTCACCTGAGATAGGAAGGGGAATAGAACAAGCAGGTTTATAGAAATATACTGATGAAGGGAACAATGGTGAGACAGGAGAGGTTTGCTGTACCATGTGGGTCACTTCCCTAGCCTGGGATCAAACTCACGCTGCAGTAGCTGGCAATAGCTTGATAGCACCGAGACTTAAACCCTGCTCCATCAGAAAGGCCCGTAATTTGTAGATTTCATCATAAAGCTATTGAAAAATTGTTAGATTAGTACTTAAATATTTCCCCTTTTTTGAAATATCTATCAATGAAGCTACAATCTGTTGTGTTTTTTTTTTAAATATCAATTTCCAGTTGTACATTACTAATACATTAATGTAATATTGGTTTGAATGTATTGACCATCTTGTCAATTTAGCAATCTGGCTATACAGAGTTATTAGTTCTAGATTATTTTCTAGATTCATTGTTATTTTCTATCTAGACAATCACATCTTCATCTTCAAATAGGGTTGATGTTATTTTCTCCTTTCCAATCTATGTACTTCTTTTTTTATCAAAATACCACATTGGATAAAATGCATATTATTATGGGAGTGAAGAGAGCAAGGATCCTTATCTTATTCCAATCATAGGAGGAAAACACAGAGTCTTTCAACTTAAGTATGATGTTAGTTACACATTTTCTACATTCAGTTTTTCAGGTCAAGCAGTTCTCATTTGAAGTCTTGCTTGTTGATTTGTTTATGTTATTTATCTTTAGCGGCTAGTCAAATGTTTCTTAGCTATAGTCAAATGCATTAGCAGATATGACACAAAATTTCCCTTAGCCTGTTAATAAAATGGGTTATATTGATTCATTCTTGAGTAAACAGCATTGCACTTTTCAAATACAATATCTGGATACAAGTTTATGTGTCTATAAACCAAAGGTATTAACAGAACAATGTGCCCATTGGTTGGTTATCACTCTCTATGTCTGTCTCTTTTTTCAGGAAATTTCTGGCCTCATTAAATGAATTAGGTAATGCTCTCTTCTTTTCTAGTGGAACAGTGACATTGTGATATCCACAAAAAGGGGAGGTTCCAGATTCCCTATCTCACCAAAGGAAGGGTGGAACTGAGCAAGTGGGAGAAGAAAGGGAAGAAGGAAGGAGAGAGGAAGACTTGGAGGAGGAACATGAAGTAGAGAGACATGTGCAGAAGAAGCTGTGCTTGCTTTTAGGCCTTGGACTTGTACCAGGGACTTGACATGAAAGGAGGCAGTTGAAAGAGAAACCCATAGGAAGGCTGACAATGGCAGCTTTTATCTTGACTTGGGTTTTGATTTTCTTTTCCTTCCAGACTTGCCTGGTCCCTTCGGCCCCTTTTCCATGGGTCCCCATGAGAAGGTGCCTTAGACTTGTGGCAGGTTTTTGGGCCTCAGCTGCCCTGCTTTGGGCCAACACTGTTTTGCTGGGCATTTACCCATGAGGGTATAGGTAACTTTGGGTGTTTCATAGGGAAGCTATTTTAACTATGTTCTTTCTCTTCTCTACTACACACTAGTTGTACTAAGTTTCTTTTCTATTGAAGGTCTTCTGCACTAAAAGATTATGGTTACCTTTGTGAGATATGGCAGAACCCATTTACAGCAGGCAGGTTTGGGGTTTCAGGGTTACCCCTTATTTTACCTGCTAATGGAACCATATAGGCCTTATGATATTTTAACACTTATTCAATACACTTAACATTCATATTAACATTTATTTTATCTATTTAATCCTGAGTAAATTTAGGTAGTAATGGCTTTTGAGAAAATTTTCCATTTCACGAAAGTTTTTGATTTATACTGCTCATAGAAGGTTTCATAGTATTCCGTTATTACCCTTTTAGCATCCTTGGAATATGCATTGATATCCAATGTTTAATTTCTAATGTTGCTTCCTTCTATCTCCTTTACTGTTGCTTTGTTCACTCTTGTTATGCTTTATCAACTTTACTGAACTTAATTTTGGTTCCATTGTTTACATTTTTTTTTCAGGTTTTAACTTCAAATTTTTTTGTTCTTATATTAATCAGTTTTCTACTTATAGCTTTGCATCTATTTTTACAGCTTTTTTTTAATTTAATGGTAGAGTTTTAATTTTAGACCTTGCTTATTTTTCTAAAATAATGCTATACATTTATCTCTAAGCCCTGCTTTAGCTATGACACACAAATTTGGATGTCTGTCTAAATCTCATTAAGACATTTTCTAATTTCTCTTGAGAGTTCCTTAAGGACAAGTGGATTAATGAGACATTTATTGCTTAATTCTAAGTATTTCATGTTTTCTATTTCTTTTGTTATTAAAATCATATGTAATTTCATTTGTCATAGGACATACTTCATACTACTTTGACGACTTTAAATTTGTTAAGGTTGAGTTTATACCTTTTTGGGGTAAAATTCTCTATACAAGTCATTTAGATCTTGCTGGATAAATGTGTTATTTAATTATTCATTATCCTTGCTGATTTTCTGTCTTTTACTTCTGTCACTGAAAAAAGAGTGTTGAAAGAGGCAGCCATAATTGTACATTTGTTTATTTCTCCTTTTACTTCTGACACTTTTTGCTGCAGGTATTTTGAACTTCTCTTGCTTGTTTCCTTAGAAACATTAAAATAAAATAAATAATTTCACTACTGAAGAGAAGGCTTTTCTTGTTCTTATCACATATGTATATTGTACTCACAATCTGAGACAATAAGAAAAAAAGTATCTAAGAAAGTGTAAGTTTTAGATTATTCTCAGATTTTTAGAGTTAAAGATAGCAAAAAAGTAAATTGTGTTATATATAAAATTGTTAACACTTTCTTAATACTACCTTCTTATCAATTTTAAGTTAATACAAATACTGACCTTGAATATATATTTGACAAATATTTTATTATTTAATTATTCTCAGAAGTTTGTGTGTATATATGTATATATATTTAATTTTCTTTTACTTTTTATGTATCTTCTAATTTTCCTTTCTAATATGCATTTTTAAAATGCATCTGCATATTGCTTGCACAATTCCTTGCATTCTTATTTAATTATATTGACCTGTTTTGCCCCTTTCCATATTTTTTTTAAAAATATTATTTATTTTTAAAGATTTTATATATTTATGCATAAAAAGCTGGGCTACACACCAGATGCGGGGGGTGAGAGTATTCACCAGAGACAGAGCAAGGAGCAGAACAGGCAGATCTATTGAAATACACTGCTGAGGGGAGCAGGGGACAAGGCAGGTGAGGTCTGCTGTGCCATGTGGGTCCCCTCATTGGCCAGGGATTGAACTCACACTTCAGTGGCTGCAGGAGTACCACAGTGTGGTGCTCAACCCTTTGTGCCACCAGGGAGTCCCACTGTTTCCATCTTTAAGCATAATTAAGTTGTATTTTATTGAAATCATTAAGTTTCTTAAATATTTCAAATATTTTTGTATAAGGTTATAGAAATCTTAACGCAATGAATTCAAAAGGTTGAAAGACAGCCCAGCATCTTCTCAACATCATCATCTTCTCTTAAATCACAGGATTCTTCTTTGCTTCATATAGCTTTTGTTCATATAGTTCTTCAAATTGGATGATGCAAATTTCAATATTTAATTACAATTGTATCATTCTCTCCAAAAAGAAGGTTAGAATAGTTTCCATCATGCATTTTTTGAGAGGGAAGCACTCTTTCATTTGTAAAATGTGCTTAATATCACTAATATCAAAGCCAATATCTGAGTGATTAAAACCTCCACAGTTCAATTCTGAGCTACTTTAAGTTTCTCCTATTAGCAAAACTATGTCTGATCTCCCCTTTCTTCACTGACTTTTAGCTTTGGGAGAATGGATGTAATATCATTGTCATTACCTTCTAAGCTCTTATATGGCAATTAAAATATTTGTATTATTGAAACCATATGAACCTGGGGAATGTCCAGGTTTATGTGTCCTCATCTGTATGCTTACAATTGCAAGAAATAACTCAGACACAGTATTAAACATTATCAGCATTCATTTACAAGAGGGAAATTCGGAGAGAGAATAAAAAATAGGAAAGAGTCGCTAAGACCACAAATGGCCATCTATACTACCCCAGGTTGTGTTTACAGTGTCCAGTGTCCAGTAGTACAAACCAAAAGCTGCTCATGAAGGATGATATTGTTGCTTTGATGAGGGCATGGAGCTGGTGGTGGCACACCAATAAGTGGGAGACCAGGACCGAATTCACTGTGGCAACTGGAGGTGATCACACGTAGGGCTGCTAATGCAGCACCACAAGCAATAACAACAGGAAATAACTCTAGAGATGGTGAGACACATACAAACAGCACAGGTCAGCAGTCTATCAGGTGAGAGAGCCAGTGGTGCTGGAGGCAAAACAACAATTGACCATCAAAAACAAGAAATTGGAGATCTGAATTGATGGTCTTCCCAGGCGAGTGTCTCAGCTCACCTTTTCACCTGCCTTTAATGGCTTCCAGGGTATTTCTGTGCCTCCCCTTGCTCCCAACAGTGGCAAGAGTTTCAAACATGATTGGGACATTTTCAAAACTGCCATAGGTTCCAAAGCTCAAGACGCACTGACACAAGAAATCTAATTCATGTTAAGGTCAGTTGTCTCTCACCATATGTGGCAGTGAGCAAGGGAGGAGAGTGGAACCAGGCACATGCTACTGAATGACTGTACCAGGAGCCATGATGCTCCTCTTATATTACCATTACTTTTTGCAGATTCATTATTCTCTTTGGTCACTTTCACCAAGTTACCCTCTCTGTTCTCCCGATTGTCTACTAGTTATTTTTATTTATTTTAGTGTTTTCTCCTTATTATATTATTGAATCTTTAAAATATTTGGAGAAAATTGTGTGTTATACTTGTAAGTTAAGAATTACATGGCTTTTAGGGGCCTCCCTGGTGGCGCAGTGGGTTAAGCAACGCACTATGAAGCAAACCGCAGCCATTGAAGCACGAGTTCGATCCCTGCTGCCGGCCAGGGGGGGACCCACATGGTGCGGCAGACCTCTCCTGCTGTGCCCGCTGCTCCCCTCAGCAGTGTACTTCAGTTGATCTGCCTGTTCTGCTCCCTGCTCTCTGTGGTGAATACTCTCACCCCCCCACACACAAACCTCTGGCCTGTACCCCAGTGCTTGTATGAATAAATAAATAAATCTTAAAAAAAAAGAATTACATGGCTTTTAGAGGACTAATTTTCATTAGCCATTTTAGTTTTTAACTTTGCCAAGTCCTAAAAATTTTCTTAAAGATTTATTTACTTATACATACAAGAATTGGGGTGTAGGTCATAGGTACAGGGGTGAGAGATTTCACCAGAGACAGAGTGGGGACCAGAACAAGCAGATCTACTGAAATACATTGCTTAAGGGAGCAGAAGGTGAGACAGGAGAGGTCTGCTGCATCATGTGGCACAGTTCTCTGGCTGGGGATTGAACTGTTGCTTCAGTGGCTGCTAATAGCTTCATAGTGCTGCAACTTAATCTCTTGCACCGAGGGCCCCAAGTCCTAAACTGTTTGGCACAGCTCAGAGAGCCACCATAATCCCACCTGCCCTTGGGGAGCCACTGCGTAGGAGCCCTGCTCGGCTAGGCTAGGTTGCGTGACCCTCAGCCGTTTGCATTGGCTGGAACTGGTGTTTGAGAAAGTGGGAGTTTGCAGCGGCCAGGGGGTGAGGGACTAGGGCCAGATGAAGCATGGGTTTAGTCCAGAGATGGACTCCATAGCAATCCTCCCATGCTCGCAGCTTAAGGTAGCAGGGTTGAGGCAATCTGGGAGTGCTCCAGAGCAGAAAAGTAAACACCTGAAGGCCCTCACAGAGGTAAAACATCATGGTCCATCCACAAACAAAGGACAGTCCCCAATGGCTAACACACAAAAAAGAAAAAAGAAAAAGAATCTGTGCTTGAGGTGTCACAGGTGGCTACACCCCCATCATAGGGCTGGGAGAAGAGCTTGTGATCATCTCCCTCTCAACCTAACCTTCCCCCACACAGAGACTGGAGAGACTCCTGAGTTCTTCTCCCTTTCTCCCCTCTCCCCACCTTTTTTCTTTATTTATTTTTCTGTCTTTTTTTTTCTTTCCTTTTTTATCCTTCTCTCTTTTTGTTGTTGTTTTTTTTTCTTTTTTCCCCTTATCTTCTTCCATTTTTTTCTCTTTCCTCTTCTTTTTCCTTTTTTCTCTTTTCTCCTTTTCTCTTATGGAAAGGAATTAAGGGGAACCTCACAGAGCTAGTCCCTACATAGGGGGGTCTCCTGGTTCCCAAGTCCTTGGGTGGAAGCCCCATCACCCTCCCAGTTACAATACAAGACTTAAAAAAAATGCCATACCTGAGCTGAAGTCCAATCAGCACCATGCCTTACCTCCCCNCCCCCCCCCCCGACCTGGTGTTGTCCCCCCCCCCCCCCGCTTTTTTCTTCTTTGCTTGTTTACTGTTTTTGGTGTGAGTTTTTTGTTTTGTTTGTTTTTGTTCATTTGTTTGTTTCTTCTTTCACTCTCTTTCCATTTTTTTCTTTCTTTAAATATTTACCGCAACAGAAGACCACTGGAGCCTGAACACTGCCACTGAGGAACAGATATCAGGCAGACATACCTAACCTTCAGGAAGAGAAATCAGAAATCATGTCCACCAGCACCATCAGTACTGGGGCACAACAGATTCAAAGCCAAAGATTAGCAATGGGAAGAAAGAAAAATATCAATGAGTGAGCAGACTCACCCAGAAACAATACATCACAGGAAGAAAGTCAACATCCAGAACCTGACTATATAGTTACAGAAGAAAATGCACACCTAACAGAAAAGAACTCCTAAAGACCATGATGACAACAATCAAGGAAATGAGGAATGAGATAGAATCTTTACAGAAGAAAATAAAAGAAATGGCAGAAAGGGGGGAAATAAGAAATGAAGAGAATAGAGAGAAAAGGAGGAGCTCAAGAATTCTGTGAAAAGCAAGGAAAACAGAACAGAAGAATTGGAAGAAAGAGTCAGTACCCTTGAAGACACAGAAATAAAAGAAACAAAAAAAATAGGGAAAGAGAAATAAAAATGAAAAAGAATGAAGAAACACTTTGAGTAATATCAGACACTATTAAAAAAGGAAACATAAGAATCATAGGTATACCAGAGGGAGAAGAAAGTGAAAAAGGCTCCAAGAACCTATTCAAGGAGATAACTGAAGAGAACTTCCCAACCTTAAAAAAGAAAATGAAAATAGATATACAAGCTAGAAGAGCACCCAATTATCACAATGAAAGGAAAACTACAGCAAGACACATAATAGTAACCGTTCCAAAGGTCCCGGACAAAGAAAAATAATGAAACTGACAAGGATGAAGAAACAGATAACCTACAAAGGAAAACCAATCAGGCTGACATCAGATTTTTCTAAAGAAACACTAAAGAAGAAGAGAATGGAGAGACATACTCAACAGACTCCAAGTCAAGAAATTCCAACCAAGAATATGCTACCCAGCAAAGTTCTCCTCACTCTAATGAGGGAAACATAAGAACTTTCTCAGACAAACAAAGTCTACAGAAATTCAATAGTATAAAACCCCACTCGAAAAAATTCTACAAGAAATCTTAGATCTAAAACCAACAGAAGAATGAATAAAACATAAAAAATAGAACCAAAAAAAGCTAAATGGCAAAGATGAATGCCATTGTATCAATCTTAACTGTAAATGTAAATAGACTAAACTCATCAATAAAAAGACACAGAGTACCAGGCTGGGTTAAAAGACAAAATCCAACCTTTTACTGTCTATAGGAAACAAACTTAATTATGAAAGACATACATAGACTAAATGTAAAGGGTTATAAAACAGTTCTTCAGTCAAATGGACCAAAAGAAGGCAGGAACAGCAATACTTATACCAGATAAAACAGTCTTTAAACTAAAAAATGTTAAAAGAGACATAGATGGTCATTACATTATGATTAAGGGGACAATAAATAAAGAAGACATAACATTTATCAACATATACTCACCCAATGAAGGAGTACCAAAATACATCAGACAACTAATAACATCTCTGAAAACAGACATAAAAGAAAATACATATGTAGTAGGAGACGTCAACACACCACTCTCACCAATGAATAAATCAATGAGACAAAGAATAAGCAAAAACACCAGAGCTCTAAACAAGGATCTAGACCCCATGGCCTTAATGGACATTTATAGAACACTACACCCCCCAAAACACTGAGTATATATTCTTCTCAAGTACAGATGGATCATTCTCCAGGATTGATCACATACTGGGACACAAGACAAACATCAGCAGATATGCTAAGATCGAAATCATACCAACTATCTTCTCTGACCATGAAACCAACAAGCTAGAAATACACCATGAAAATAAAACAAGGAACCCCCCACCCAACACATGGAGATTGAAACCTGAACTACTGGAAGACAACTGGATCAAGGAGGAGATCAAAGAAGAAATTAAAAAATACGTTGAGATGAAGGATAATGAGGAACAATTCTTTAGAATATATGGGATACAGCAAAAGCAGTTATAAGAGGAAAATATATAGCAATACAGGCACAAATCAAGAAACAAGAAAGAACACAAAGAAACAACCTAATCTCACACCTTAAGAACTGGAAAAAGAACAACAAAAATACCCAATAGCCAGTAGAAGAAAAGAAATAATAAAAATCAAACAGGAAATAAATTAATTAGAAGTTAAGAAAAAAATCCAAAACATCAATAAAAGCAAAAGCTGGCTCTTTGAAAAAAATTAACAAAGTAGATAAACCTCTAGCCAAACTGACAAAAAAAAAAAAACTAAACAAAATAGGAGAACATACACATAAATAGGACAACAAATGAAAGAGGACAAATCACAACAGACTCAGCAGAAATCAAAAGCATAATCAGAGACTACTATGAAAAACTATATGCAAACAAGTACAACAAACTAGAAGAGATGGACAAATTTCTACAAGTATACAATCACCCAAAATTAGATAAAGAAGATATACAATACCTCAACAGTCCAATTACAAGGAGTGTAATTGAAACAGTAATCAAATCCCTCCCAAAAGATAAAAGTCCAAGACCAGATGGCTTTACAAATAAATTCTACAAAACATTCAGAAATGAACTAATACCTATCCTACACAGACAGTTTCAAAAATTGAAAAAGAGGGGATACTGCCAAATACATTTTATAGAGCTAACATCACACTAATACCAAAACTGAATAGGGACAACACAAAGAAAGAGAACTACAGACCAATCTCTCTAATGAACACTGATACAAAAATCCTCAATAAAATCTTAGGCAACAGAATCCAGCAATGCATCAACAAGATAATGCACTATGACCAAGTAGGACTTCTTCCAGGATGAAAAGGATTGTTCAATATTCGAAAATCAATAAATGTAATCCATCACATCAACAAAAACAATAATAAAAACCACATGATCAGATCAATAGATGCTGAGAAAGCATTTGATAGAGTACAACACCCATTTTTCATGAAGTCCCTCAAAATCCTCAGGATAGAAGGACCATATCTTAACTTAATAAAGGCCATATATGACAAGCCCATAGCCAGTATCATTCTCAATGGTGAAAAGCTAAAAGCTTTCCCCTTAATATCTGGAACAAGACAAGGATGCCCTCTCTAACTGCTGCTCTTCCGCATATTATTGGAAGTCCTAGCCAGAGCAATAAAACAAGGAAAAGGCATACAAGGAATGCAAATAGGGAAAGAAGAAGTAAAACTATCACTGTTTGCAGACAAAATGATAATATACATAGAGAATCCCAAAAACTCTTTAGAGAATCTAATCAAACTAATCAGTCAGTTTGGAAAAGTAACAGGAAACAAAATCAACACTCAAAAATCAGTAGCCTTCCTGTATACAAACAACCAATCTGAAGAAGTCAAGAAAACCATCCCTTTTATAATTGAAACATTAAAAAAATCAAATACTTGGGAATAAATCTAACAAAAGAGGTAAAGGACCCCTACAAAGAAAAGTATAAAACAAGTTAAAAGAAATAGAAAACACAAATAAATAGAAAGACATCCCTTGCTCATGGATTGAAATAATTAACATCATCAAAATGACCATCCTACCGAAAGCAATCAACAGATTCAATGCCATCCCAATAAAAATTTCAATGACATTCTTCAAAGAAATAGAACAAATATTGATGAAATTCTATGAGACACAAAAAAACATCGAATAGCCAAATCTCTCCTGACTAAAAAGAAGGGGAGGTATCATACTTCCAGACCTCAAACTATATTACAAAGCAACAATACTAATATAACTGCATGGTACTAGAACAAAAACAGACACGCAGACCAATGGAATAGAATAGAAAGACCAGAAATAAACACACGCTTATGAACAATTAATCTTTAACAAAGGAGCAAAGAATATGCAATGGAATAAAGACAGCTTGTTCAATAAATGGTGCTGGGCAAACTGGAGTGCTACAGGCAAAAGAATGAAACCAGAATACTGCCTTTCACCATGCACAAAAAACAACTCAAAATGAATTAAGGACTTAGACATAAGACCTGAAACCATAAAATAGGTAGAAGAAAAAGTAGGCAAACACTACATGACATACACATCTATAACATCTTTAGAGATACAGCACCTAAAGCAAAGATAGCAAAGGAAAAGATAAATAGCTGGGACTACATCAAACTGAAAAGCTTCTGTATAGCAAAAGACACACTAACCAAAACAAAGTGACACCCCACAGACTGGGAGAAAATCTTTGCACACAACACTACTGACAAGGGACTTATCACAAAGATCCACAAAGAGCTAACCACACTAAACCAAAACAAACTAAACAACCCAGTCAAAAAATGGGCAGAAGAGCTTAAAAGACAAAGAAGAAATGCAGATGGCGAACAGGCATATGAAGAAATGCTCAACTTCTCTTGTCATCAGAAAAATGCAAATCTAAACCACTATGAGATCCCACCTCACACCAGTGAGAATGGCACATATCAAAGAAAGTAGCAACAACAAATGTTGGTGAGGCTGTAGAGAAAAAGGAATTCTACCACACTGCTGGTCGGAATGCAAAATGGTCCAACCACTATGGAAAGGATTGTGGTGGTTCCTCAAACTACTAAAAATGGAACTCCCATATGATCCAGCAATCCCACTCCTAGGAATATACCCAAAAGACACAAAAACACTGATTCAAAAGAATACCTACATCCCTATGTTTATAGCAGCACTTTTTACAATAGGTAAGACCTGGAAACAACCTAAATGCCCAAAAACAGATGAGTGGATCGGGAAGATGAGGTACATATATGTGATGGAATACTATTCAGCAATCAAAAAAGATAAACCTGAGTCATTCATAGAAACATGGATGAAGCTGGAAGGGATTATGTTCAGCAAAATAAGTCAGAAAGCAAAAGAAAAATACTGGATGGATTCCCCCCCTAGGAGTAATATAATGGAACCAAATAAGTGACCAAGTAAAAGAATAATGACAACAAGAATAATAGCAATAATAATAACAGTAATAATAATAACACTACAAAAACAAAAAGACAAGGACAAATAGGGGACACTTGGTGGGAAGGGGAGAGGGAAGGGGTAGAAGGCAAAAAGAGTATAGGGGACTGAGGTGATGGTGCACTGGTTAAATGGTGGTCGGAAATCCATGGGGACCACAATTGATGTCAAATATATATAAAGAAAGAAAAAAGAAATCTTGTGCCCACATTCTCCCAATTATTCTGGAATTTGTGTATATTTTCTGATATTCTATTTGCTTAAAAATTAACCAACATATTCTACTTAAAGACTATATAATCCCTCACTCATCTCTGAAATCTTTCTCAAAGATAAATTATAAGTAGCAGATTTATTTAGAAAATAACAAATCAAACTAAACAACATCAATGCATCTTCTATGCATTTAGAAACAATGTTGGAAATTCTAATTTCCCACTTCTCTATCACAGCATTGGCAAGTCTAAGACCCAGTTGATTCCTAAGAATAGAATTTAAAAAAAAAAACAGAACTAAATAAAGTTGCACACATTGTGTTTGCTAGTGCCTGTCAAATCTTGAAAGGTGAAAGGAACTCATGTAGAATGTAGAGAGGACTGGAAATTTTCCACCATAATTTTAAAAATAGGTTGTCTTCCATACCTCTACCAGATGTACAAAACCCAGAGTTCATGTATATATACTGAGTAATACCAGAAAAGGGCAAAAGGAAGATTGTTCATGTGAAAAGTGGAGTACTTTATTAGTGACCTTGCAGACCTGAAAGAAAAAGGTCCATAATTTGTTACTTTCCTGAGCTTCAATTTCTTTAATGGCTTTAAGTCCTGTAAACATCATACCTCTGTACTCAGTAACTTGTCTCTTTGATTTTAGTCCTTTTTTTTTTTTCTATAATAAACAAGCACTATAGTCACTGATTTTAAAAAAAGATAATTCTTGACAAAGAAAATCATTGCAAAATGCTACTAAAATTTAGGGGAGGCATTGAGAATTTAAGCATGAGGAAAGAGGGGATTTACTTGCGCTGATATAAGCATGTGCTATAGAAATGGAAATATCAGGTTGAAATTGAACATGATAAAATTTAGTCTGAATGTCAGGAAAAGTTGTCAAATCTGAGATTTAATTAGGTAGTGGAATAGTTTCCCAGAAGAAATGGCAGAAATTTATTGCTGGAGCTATTTAAAATTGGCCTGGACAAAGCACTAGGGACTATACAGAAGGAGGCAATCCTTCACAGATCTTCGAGGATTGATGTAGCTTGTGATTGGTCTTTTGCATTTCTAATGTTCATGACCATTATTCTAGCATTTCACTTCACAATGTTAGCTAATGTGTTCCCTTTACCACTGTAACCCTGATAATCACAACATTACGTGATACCCACAGAAATATCCACAGAGACTTTTTGAAAAAAATGATCTAAGCTGAATATTCCCATTTACTTTATTAATAACAGAATTGTCCTTCCTCCCTGTCTCCCTCCCTCCCTCCTCATACCCTCTGTCCCTCCCTTCCTTCTTTCTTTCCTTCCATTATTGGGCAGAAAAAAATTTTCCAGGAGACTTCTCATTAATATCCCTTTCTTGTCTCTCATCTCTATGTGAAGACAAGAGCATGCATTTATTTATTAATTTATTCATTCACTCATCCATCCATCCATCCATCCATCCATCCATCCATCCATCCATCCATCCATCCATCCATCCATTTTATATTTCAACTTTCTCTTTTGGACAAATAATCAGTTTTCTCCGTAGCTTACCTACTTCTCTTTATTTTTTCTTATTTTTATTGATGTAACTTTGCATTATAACATAAAAATTTTAGGTGTTTAACACTGAGAATCAATATACACACACACATTTAATCTGAATAAGGGTCCAAAAAAGGATTTTGCAATGCCTTATAAATATGCCTATAATCATTGCATTTAGGACCTACATGGTTGAACAACTCCCTTTTTCCATTCAATCTCTGAATAAGAAGAGGAAGTAGAAGCTGAAACTAGATGAAATGATGGTGCTATCTCTTCAACAGATTTTATATTATTTTAATTTTTTTTCTTTATATACATTTGATATCAGTTGTGTTCTCCATGTATTTCTCAACACAATTTCACCCATGCACCATCACCTCAGTCCCTTGTGCTCTTTCAAATCAATAAATATAGTTTGAGATACCTATTTTTTAAGGAGAAAATAAATTATATATATACATAAACACACAATATTTCTTGCCATATACAGTAAGCTTGGAATGTATTTTATTCAGTTACAAAATTTCTTTCCTTTTAGCAAAGGTGCTTCTTAACTAGCATATACCAAGATAAACCTTATAGGGAAAAAGTGTTTGAACCCTTCTCCCAGACTTTTGCAGTCATTTTGAAAGTTAGAGACATCATTCTTTTCCTCATAGTAGGAACTCACATTAAAAAAAAAAGAAACATCAATACTAGATGATTTGTTAGATTATTTTTCTATATTATCATATTAACAGTGACAGCCCTCTGAGTAGATTTCTCATTAGCCTAATTTTCAGGGAAGTTACTCATCCAAGGTCACACAGCTAGTAATTGTTAGATAAAACCTAGAATGCAGGTAGTTTGAAAGGACTGTCTCTGAATGACAACATAGATTATTATATAATGTTCTGATTCCATGACTTTTGAAATCATTCAGTATGATAATATATATGACAGTGGTATGTGCAGGGAATCAATGGACAAAACAAATTCTTTCTATATTTGATATTCAAATTCTATATGTCTTTTGTTTTATTTCATAAATTTGGCTTCCAATATCTAGAATGGTTTCAGATTAACTGAAAATTAAGAATTACATCATTCACCAGATTCTAGTACCCCAATCACTGATGATATGGAGGCATTTAAGACTCTCTCCTACCTTTTGAATACTAAGCAAGATAACTGCTATCTTAGGAAACATTTCACATCCTTTCATAATTCTGCAAAATGTAATTAGGTCACTACTGAGCCATTTTTTTCAAACCAGAATAGCCTTAATTCCCCTATGCTATCATTTTAATATACACACTTGAACTATTTGGGGACAATGAATATATATTATATTAAGCATAAATGTTGTGCTTATGAAACAGCATAAGTAGAAATGAACAGAGCTTAGCAGAGTCTAATGAAGACTTTATAGGAAGGAAGAATTATCTTTTGCCATTCTGAAATAATGTCTATTTCCATTGTTTGAATTATTTAGGATATTTTAATATATGCAGTTATAGTATTACTATTTTTAAATGCAGTTTCACTTCTTGGATCATTATCAATTCCATCATTTCTGTATAAAATATTTGTTTTATAATCTATTACTAATATATGAAGGATACAGAATATCTAAACATGGGAAACAAGATATGGTACATGTTCAATGATTTGATGGTATTATGCAGTGAATTTTCTAAGCTCTTTTTAATAAGTGGAATATGCTAGAAATAATATCAGTTTAAGGGAAACAAACTAATTAGTAATAATGATAGCTGTTGAGAGCATACTTTGAAGTTTTTGTTTCTATCAATGCCAAAGAAAACAATAGTATCAAATAATAAAGACAGCACTGAAAGGTTGAAATTTTTGTACCAGAAGCAAAGATAGATTACTAATTGGGTAGCTAGAGACAAGAAATCAGTGGTGAAAACTCATAAGAAATTTATGTACATATTTGTACATTATGTACATTATGTACATATTTATGTACATATTTGCTAGACCAGGTGATTTTATAAAGTTGTAACCAATCAATCAACAGCTTTACAGAGAAAGAACTGAAAATGTTAGATAAAATTCTGACAAGAAATAAGGAATCATTTTGAATATTTATTGTTGGGTAAAAGGAGTCTTGAAATATCACCCTCCCCCAGAAAAGTGTGGATTAAATTTTGTGAAAGTCAAACACCATAATTTTAATTGTCATAACAGACAGATGCTATGAGCAAAATTTTGTGAGCAAAATATTATTCTTTCTCTAATAAAGAGGTCTGAGCTATCACTGAAACCTGGAATCCAAGTGGGCGTACAGGATTCAACGAAGAGCTAGGGATTATAAAAATTGCAATGTAGTGAAGCGTCTTTGAATTAGTGTACAAAGAATGAAATGAAAAATTGAAACTATAACAGAAGTATCAGTTCAAGGAGGTTAAAGGGAAGAAAGGTCTAAATCAATTATACTTAGTTATCCATGTTCTAAGCATAGTTAAAATGCAGAGATGCTGAGTAGAAAATGGGAAGAAATGTCTGTGAATAGAAGCAACCCAGTAGTGCAGAAAAACTGGAAGAGCTACCATCAGAGCACGCATGGTTCATATGAGCTGAGTTGGAAAACTGATGTAGAGAATCTTTTAACAATGCAAAACCTTAATTTGGGGTTAAGTTTGTTAAGAAGGATTGTGAATTTCCTTACACAGGTAAATGACAAGATACTTCATAGGTTTCCTGATAAGAATCTAAGACTCAATTATGATAGAGATAGGTTAACTGGGCAACAAGAATTACAGGAATGCCAAAGCCAGGATATTAGCAGGTCCTTACAATTCTATCTGCATCTTCAGTATTATGTTTCCCTGTATCTTGTCTTATGTACACTGATCAGCTTGAGAAAAACTACTGTGGTATAATTGCTATAGACCTGCTTATTCATCTTCTTCAAAGACTGGGTAGCCAGGCCATTCTTGATAACTCCTAGGGGGGTTATTGGAGCTGCTGCACTCTCACTTGATTTTCCAGTAGGCAAAGTCCCGCTCTGATTGTAGGAGATAAATAACTTTAGCACTGTTCCAGGGTGAAACTGTGATAATTGGTTAATTCTGCTCTCTGAGTGTGTACCTACTCATGAAGACATAGTGCTGAAGGTATCAGAAAGCTTTAGGTCTAACAGAATTGGTTTGGGCACACTAAGTTCACATGTATAAAACTATATTTCTATGTCTTTTTTTTTTATAAAAAGCGAATAACCCAGTATGTGCTTTTTTCTTATCTGTTAAGATAAAGCATGATGTAATAAATATACATACATATATATTTCTATATATTCTAATATGTGCGTGAATAGATAGATATTTCTGAAATTATACATCTCTTAGTCATGTGACCTTGGCAGATTGTCTCAATGTTCTGAGTTTGTTTTCTCATCTTTAAAAATGGGTATATGGGGGGCCACCCTGGTGGCGCAGTGGGTTGGGCAACGCACTGTGAAGCGAACCGCAGCAACTGCAGCACGCGTTCGATCCAGGGAGGGGACCCACATGGCGCAGCAGACCTCTCCTGCCTTGCCCACTGCTCTCCTCAGCAGTGTGTTTCAGTCCATCTGCCTGTTCTGCTTTCCAGTGTCTCTGGTGGCTCCTCTCACCGCCCACACCTCTGGCAAGTACCCCAGCTATTGTATGCATAAGTAAAGAAATCTTTTTAAAAAATGGGTATATTACCTACCTAACATGGTTATTAAGATTAAATGAGATATACTGTCAGTATGAATGGCTTTCAAAAAAATATCTGTTAACTACTTATTTATTGTGCCACAGTTGTTTTCAATTGACTTTTAAGGTCATTCCTGTTTTTGTACACATCAAATACTTTTTACTCTATCACTGTTCACTTTTTAATGATTCTTGCACAAAAATTGCAGATGTTTCCTTATAAACATTGACTTAAAAAAAGCTTAGCTCTAATGATGCAATTTAAGCAGTAACCTAACAGAAGAGACAACATTAATTTTCATAGGTATGTTACATACTGAGTGACCTATACAGGTCTACAAGGAGACCTGTAGAATCAATAGCTGCCCTTTTGTGGAATGAAAAAATTAAGGACAAGGAAAAGTGCTGTAGTATTTAACTAAATTTTGCAAAAATACAAATATAAAAACCCAATTGATACAGGGAAAAATGACAATAAATAATCATTTGTCAAACTGTACCCTTTTTATTATTTGTTATATAAAAGCCTTTTCAGGGACAACTTTTACAATTTCAGATGAAAACAACTAATGTAAGAGACAGCTCTCCATACACACTACAAATATCCAAGCACACCCTTGTGGCTTTTTAATTTGAAATTGTATACAAACTGTAATTAGATGTACAAATGGGATGTAAATGCAAAGGTCAATTTTTCACAGTAGTTCATGGACCAAAAATCCTGGTTTCACTATTTATACCTCTATTCCCTCATTCCCCATCTTAGATTCTTTTCAGTGAATGAAACAACGAGGCACAGTACATGGGAACTTTATGTATATTGTTATAATCTCATGGTTACTGTGTGAGGTAGGTACATTTTAATAATTAAAACAAGAGTGTAGGAAATTATTGTACATTGTAATGAATTTTATTTCAGTTGGTGGTTAAAAATTATCTAACTGCATCATCTGAAATTCCAAAATAGTAATAGTTCATTCACCTTCTGTTTGGCATTCATTTACTTGAGGAACTCCATTCACTTTTATAGTAAAGTATCCTACTGATTCTGCAACACGGTAGATTAGCTTTCCATAAGGTACAGTAAAATCTCAGTGATACTTAGCTCTTATAGAAATATGAGAAAAAAATCCCGTTGCTTTCTGTCCTTAAAAAGTACATTATATTGCAATCTAAAGAGGTAGTATCTATGTTTTAAAATATTATCCTTAAAAACCAAAATAATCAAGTATTCAATCAATTTTCTTTCAAATAGTAATCTATTGAGTACCTACTATATGACAGAGATTGCATTAGCAACTGGGGGTTCTAGTACAAGTAAATGGATATAGTCATCCTCAAATGTCCTGATATTTAGGAAAGTCAAGTGGTTAGAAATATATCTACACTAACTAATATCAGGTAGGACTAACAGGTTAGACATTTGAAAAAATGATGGCAATGTTAATAAATATTTATATGGCTATTCTCTATATCAGAGATTCTTAAACTTATGAATGCATGAGAATCACAACAAAAATTATTTGAAATAAATATTTTTGGACCCACTCTTAGAATTTCTGATTCAGTATATTGAATGATGGGTGGAGCTAAGTGGTAAGGGAAGAAACTCGAAGAGAAGAGTTAAGAGGAAGCATGTGAAGCAGAGAGATTAAGTTGCATTTATTTCTCAGCTTTGGACTTGCATAAGGGACTTGGAGGACATAGAAGGAGACACCTGCAACTGAGACATGTAAAGACATTTGGAAAAGACATGGATGAGTGACCTGTGGGGAAGCTGACAATGGCATCATTTACCTTGATTTGTAATGTTATTTTGTTTCTTTCCTCCCAGACTTGCCTGGCTCCTTCTGCCCCTATTTACATGCCCCCACCAGAGGGTGCCTTAGCATTTGACAAGCTTTTGGGCCTCAGTGGCCCCACTTTGGCCAACCCTGTTTGGCTAAGCATTTACCCACCAGGGAATAGGTAACTTTGGATATTTCTCCACCATTCTTCCACTGTGGATGTGCTGAAAAATGATGACTCCTAAGAGTCTCCCTTGTGGAACAGAAATGGGGAAAGGGGTCCGCAGTCAATAGAGGTAAGGCACCACACTCCATGTGTAATTTTCTCCCTGTCAGTCCTAAAGAGAAATAGCCTTAATTTTCATGGAGTTGAGGTGCAGAAGGACAAGTAGGGTCACTCTTAGGGCTCTGGTGTAACTCATTTCGATGGGGAAAAGGAAATTTAAAAAGAAAGAAGTCTTCTACTACTGAAGTTGAATATAAGATGAATGCTGGGTTTAGAATTATATCCTTAGTGTAACAGTGTAATCTAAAAAAGGGAGTTTCCATTTTTCTGTCTCACCCGATGGTGGACTTAAGCATGGAGGAGAAGCTAAACAGAACTGCTGAAAGAAGACTAAAAGGAGAAGACTTGGAGGAGGCATGTGGAACAGAGACACAAGTAAAAAAGAAGCTATAGTTGTTTCTTGTTCCTAGACTTGCTCCAGGGGTTAGGAGACATGGAAGGGAATATCTGAAAGAGAAATTTGAAAGCTCCTTGGAGAAACTGATAGTGGCAGTTTTTATTTTGACTTGGTTTTGCTCCTTTCCTTCCACACTTGCCTGGTCACTCCTCCCCCCTTTCCCATAGTTGCCCACAAGGAGTTTCTGTTAGTGGGTAGAATGGGAGGCAATGAAGGAGCCCCAAACATGCTTGCTCTAAATGGGTTCTGTCATCTGCCACATAAAGACAAACATATTCTTAGTGCATAAGACCTTCAAAGAAAATAACTTTAATATAATGAATGTGCAATGAAGAGAAGAGAAGTATAGTTTCCAAATAAAGCACCCAAAATTACCCATCCCCTCATGGGTAAATACCCAGCCAAACAGGGCTGGACCAAACTGCAGGGCCACTGATACCCAAAATTGCTACAAGTCTAAGGTACCTCTGGTAGGGACCCATAAAGAAGGAATAGAAAGAGCCAGGCATGTCTGGAAGGAAAGGAACAAAATCAAAATCCAAGTTAAGATAGACTGCCATTGTCAGCTTCCCTGTGGGTCTCTCACCCGTGTCTCTGTCTCTTCTAAGTATCACCTTCATGTCCCCCAAGTTCCTGGTACAAGTCCAAGGCTTAGAAGCAAGTGTGGCTTCTTCTTCACATGTCTCTCTGCTCCATGTGCCTCCTCCAGTCTTCTTTCCTCATTTCTCTCCATCTCTTCCTCTTCTCTTTCCTCCACTTCTTCCTCCAAGTCGTTTTTAGCTTCATCTCCCTGCCTAGCTCTACCTTTCATTAGTGTGGGGCAGAGAACCTAGAACTTCCCCTTTCCTTAGATTTGTGACATGCTTTAGGGACTCAGTGGCCCTAATTTGGACCAATCCTGTTTGGCTGAACTTTTACCCATGAGGGAATGGGTAGCTTTGAGTATTTCATTGAGAAATGTTGTCTCTCTCTATTGCACCCTAACTTTATTAAAGTTCTTTTCTGTTGAAGTTCTCACACACTAAATTATTTTTTGTTTTTATGTGGAGAATGGTAGAACCTTTTTGGAACATGTAAAGTCTGAGAGGTCTTGGGGTGACCCTCAGTCTGTCCACTAATTTAGGAGAAGCAGGAACATTAAAAAAAGTTATATTCCTAAGACCCAAGGACAAGTAGCCAACCTAAGTTTAAAGTTCAATCAGAATATCTGAAAAAAACTCCAGCCTCCACCTCCAAGCTTAAAAGATGTAATTGCACAAAATTTGCAAAAAAAGATATCCTTTCTGAAGGACAGCTAAAAAGAAAGACCAAAAGTTGAGGGTTAAGCAGACATAAATAAAATCCCTCTGGCAAACTAACCACCATGTTAAACACAGATATCTCTAGAAGTTAGGGCCTATGATAAAGCTGAATGTAACCATAGCAACAAGTCTCAAAGCCAGCCTAACACTTAGATTAACTCAAACCCCTGCACTATAGGCTCAGCAAAAAGAAAAGCATGCACATTTCTAGGCATCAACATTATTTACTTCAGTTTCCACTATCCTACATAATGTGTTTGGCTTTCAAAACAATTACAAAGCATAATAAATTACAATAAAAATAGCATATTCCCGTGAGACAGGAAAGCATTCTAACCAGAGCTAGATATGACAAATTAGTTAGATTTTCCAACACTAATGCCAGAAACTAAACCATATATACAAGAAGCTCAAACATGCCATATAAATGAAGGAATTAAAGGTAAAGAATATCTATACCTAAGTATATCATTTTCAAATTACTGAAAACAAAGTCTTTGCTACTGTAACGGGATGGTCCCCAGGGAAAGGGGAGGTTCTAGGTTCCCTGCCCCACCCTAAGGAAGGGTAGAGCAGAGCAGCAAAGTAAGTAAGAAAATGACCTGGAGATGGCACAGAGAGGTATTTGAAGAAGCCATGCTTGCTTCTTGGCCTTGGACTTGTACCAGGGACTTGGGGGACATAATCGAGACATGAAAGAGAGAGACGTGGGTGAGAAACCCATGGGGAAGCTGACAATGTAACAGGGTGGTCTCCAGGAATGGGGGCATTTCCAAGATCCCTGTCCCACCCTAAGTAGGGTGGAATTGAGCAGAGATAAGTAGAGAGGAAAAAAGAAAGAAGGAAGCAGGATGGAGAGCAGCAAGGAGACCTAGAGGAAGTACATGGAACAGAGAGACATGTAAAAAACCTGCACTTGCTTTTTGGTCCAGGACTGGTTGAAACAGATACTGGTGAGAGAACCGTGGGGAGCTTAACAATGACAGCTTTTATCTCAAGTTTAATTTTGCTCTTTTCCTCCCAGATTTGTCTGCCCCTTTCTAACCATTTCTAGAAGTATCCACTGAAGGTATTTTAAAGTTGTGGCAGGCTAGGGCCTCCCTGGTGGTGCAATGGGTTAAGCAACGCACTATGAAGCAAACCGCAGCCACTGCAGCACGAGTTCAATCCCTGCTGCCGACCAGGGAGGGGACCCACATGGCATAGCAGACCTCTCCTGCCCCACCCGCTGCTTTCCTCAGCAGTGTGTTTGTCAGTCTGCCTGTTCTGCTCCCTACTCTGTCTGGTGAGTCCTCTCACCTCCCGTGACTCTGGCCTGTACCCCAGTGCTTGTATGCATAAATAAATAAATCTTTAAAAAAAAAAAGAAAGTTGTGGCAGGCTTTTGCCTTGCTTTGGGCCAATCCTATTTGACTGAACTTTTACCCTCAAGGAGATGAATAACTTTATTTTTTTAATTCATTTTTATTAAATACAAATAATTCATTATTTAAAATAAATAATGGCTAAAGTTCCCCAAAAAATTCCATAAAAGATAAACCTTGTATAGTCATGAAAATAAGGGATTGTACCATTGAAGGCATTATAACAAAGGCAAATCAAAAGAAAAGATGGAAGGGTGTTGATGTAATTAAATGAGGCATAAAAGGAACAGCCCAGAATATATAGAAGGGGATTTTAGTGAAAAGGAAGTTACCTTTCTACCCATATGCAAAATGGTTGAAGGCACAGAATCAATAGGGACTGAGTCACTGATGACTGTGAGAAGGGAAGCAAATAATTTGAGCAATATTATGTTGAGATCTACAGCAATCATTGCTTATACTATTGATGGTCTTGTTTCCTTTCAAAATATAATACTGTTAGGGGGAAAGGTAGTCCTAAATGAATTACACAGATAAGTTTATGGACTCCAACCCCCACTCCAGACCACCAGTGTTCCAAAACCACAAATCTGATAATATAATTATCGAAAAGTGGATCACTGAAACCTGAGAATGAAGTTAAGCATCCAGGCTGGCTATAAAACCAGAGAGGTGACCTTGGGCTCTCTCTTCCTTTGGGAGCCATCTCCCTTGAATCAAAGCCAGCTCTCAATGTGCCATTGCATTCCAGCTCCGGAAAATCTGGTAAACTATTTACAAGTTTGTATCCCTCTTTTCTCTTTGTAATAGTTCTACTTTATTCCCCTTCTTTTGTAAAATAAAACCCTTTAATAACTTTTGCTGCGTGTACCTAAAGTTAAAGCTTATTATAAAAGTCTTCTAAGCAGCGGGTAAAAACCCAATCAAAAAAACCCATTTTATATTAGGGTTGCCCTGTAACAATACTACTTAGGATAATCACTGTGGGGGTCCAGGGATGAGTAACTTTAAATGCTTAATTTAATAACTATATTCTTTTTTCTGTATCGTTTATTAATTATATTAAAGTTCCTTTCCATTAAACATTTTTTTAAGATTTATTTATTTATGCATACAAGCACTGGGGTACAGGCCAGAGGTGTGGGGGGGGTGAGAGGATTCACCACAGACAGAGCGGGGAGCAGAACAGGCAGATCAATGGAAGTACACTGCTGAGGGGAGCAGGAGGCACAACAGGAGAGGTCTGCCTCGCCATGTGGGTCCCCTCCTTGGTCAGCAGCAGGAATCGAACTCGTGCTGCAGTGGCTGCGGTTTGCTTCATAGTGCGTTGCTTAACCCACTGCGCCACCAGGGAGGCCCCTCCATTAAACATTTTTTAAGTTTGTCTTGATGCGGCAAATGGCAGAACCCATTTAGAGAGGGCAGGTTTAAGTTCCTCTCCCGGCCCTGTAACAATAGCAGACTTTATCTTGACTTGGGTTTTCATTTTGCTCTTTTCCTTCCAGACTTGCCAGGCCCCTTCTGCAACTTTCCAATGGGTGTCCACCAGAATGTGCCTTTAGACTTATGGCAAGCTTTTGTGTCTCAGTGGTCCTGTTTTGGTCCTGCCCTGTTTGGTTGAGCAATTACCCATGAGGAGATGGGTAAATTTGGGTTCTTAATTTGGAAACTATATTTTTTCTCTTCTCTCTTTTGCTCACTAACTGCATTAAAATTCCTTTCCATTGAAGGTATTGTTCACTAGAGTGTGTTTTGTCTTTATGCGGTGGATGGCAGAACCCATTTGGAACAGGCAGGTTTGGGGATCCCAAGGAACCCCTCATCCCACCCTGTAACAAACTCACTAAAGGGGAGACCATCAGTAAAATGTGCTATTATCTCTTATGATAGTTGAAAAAGTGTGCCTCCTCCCAAATCTCATAACCTGTGAATATTTTATAATACAGGGCAAAAGGGACTGTGAAAAAATGATTAAGTTAAGGATTTTGAGGTGGGGATATGACTCTGGATTATTATGTGAACCTTGAATGCAATTATAAAAATTTTAACAGTCAAAATAAGAAGCAGGAGGGTGAGTCAGTGTAGCAAAATACCACACTGCTGGCTTGGAGGATGGTTCTCTTAGTCAAGGAATGCTGGTGGTCTCTTGAAACTGGATAAAGAAATGGGAAGGATTCTCTATTCAACAGGGTGGTTCCCAGGAAAAGGGGGAGGGTCCAGGTTCTCTGCCTCACCAAAGGAGGGTAGAGCTGAGCAGGGAGGAGAAGAAGCTGGAGAAGGGAGTGAAGAAGTAAGGGAGTAGGCTGGAGAGCAAGAGGAGACCTGGAAGACACAGCAGAGAGACATGTGGAAAAACTGTGCTTGTTTCTTGGTCTTGGACTGGGTAAAACAGATGTGGGTGAGAGACCTGTGGGGAGGTTAACAATGGCAGTTTTTATATTTTGTTCTTTTCCTTCCAAACTTGTCTGGTTGATTCTGACCTTTTTCTATGGGTCCCCACTAGAAGATGGTTTTAGACTTGTGGCAGACTTTCAGGCCTTGCTTTGGACCAATCCTGTTTGGCTCGAATTTTACCCACGAGGGGATGGGTAACTTTGGATGCTTGATTTGGAAACTATATTCTTTGTCTTTTCTGTATTGCACACTAATTAAAGTTCCTTTCCATTAAAGGTCTATATATTTTGTCTTGATGTGGCGGATGGAAGAACCTATTTAGGGCAGGGCGGTTTGGGGGTCTTGGGGTGCCCGTCTCCCTCACCCTGTAACATCTAATGCAATCAGAAGCCCCCTTCCCCACCTTGGTACTTTGAGGTTAGTCCCGTGTAAACCCAGTATCTTCTATTTTATTAACATTATGGGCCTGGAAAGAGCAACTCAGAAATATTCAGAATAATCACACATCCTAATATAAATCCTGTCAATATTTTATCTTTTCAAAACCCTATTTAAAGCTCATCTTCTTAAAGAGGTGTCCTGCAGCCTTCCATGTCACATTTGCAGCTAATGCAGTGAGCAGACTAACACCTCCAATCTTCACCCCCAAGACCAGTGAAGATTTCACCTTACAGGGCCTAGGGGAATTAAGTTTGCAGATGGGATCAAGGTTGCTAATCAACTTATGATTAAAAAAGATTTTCCTGGGTTGTTTGAGTGGGTCTAAAGTACAAGCGTCCTTAAAGTAGTAGAAAAGGTCAGACAGGAAGATGTGGTTATGGCATAGAAACATAACATGTTTCAGGCTATAAATATAAAGATGGAGAAACAAAGTGACAACCCACCAACTGGGAGAAAATCTTTACACACAACATTACTGACAAGGGACTTATCACACAGATCCACAAAGAACTAACCAGACTA
>JAGFMF010011853.1:942390-952947 GCA_019455555.1 Galemys pyrenaicus | reverse complement strand
CAGAACCATCCCAAACCTTGCTCCTGTGCTGCCTTCCTGCCACTACATACCTAAATTGGGATATTTCAGTAGTCTTAAAGAAATAAATACAACTAATGATCAAGTGTAGGGTTAGAGTATGATCAGGTATTTCCACCCTCCCACCACTGTGATGAACCCTGCGGTGCTGCGAGCATTCCAGGCTGGGAACACCTGAGTTGGTACACGGGCTTAAATGGGCGGTGTCATGAGGAATGACCGACAGGACTGACTGATGCGAGCAGCAGCAGCAAAGCAACTGAGTGGGTGAGATGCGTTGGGGACTGGGAGGCCTGCCAGCCTCCCGGCCCCCCAGCCCCCATGCCTGCCATGTACCTGGCCACCTCTACTAATAAAAGCATGAAAAGCCACTGAGGGCTCCAAGACTCCTTTCCTTGACCCGTCTGCCCAGAACCATCCTGAACCTTGCTCCTGTGCCACCCTTTCCTGCCGCTACATCAAGCATTTTCTTTTTTCCAATAGATTGAAAATATAGTTCTAATCTTCACACAAAATTTGGGGCCTGTTCCATGTATCCCTTATTTATAGTACATATAGTTTAATTTTAAGAAAGAATTGAAAACAGTGATCAGCATTAAATTCAATAGCTTATAGTCTGCATTATTTTTAAGATGAGTTTCTTCCTTGTTTATGTATGTCACCAGACACTAGGAAATAATCTTTATTTCTCCCCCTAATTAGACATCATATGACTTGGCAAATAATTCTTCATTTAATCCCATATTTTGAAGTGATTTAAAATTATAAAGATAAACATCAAATCATGTTTTGACAAACATTTATGTTCATAACAACAACAGTAGTGGCAATGATCAAGGACTGACATTTTAGTTTTGTTGCACTTCCAACCAAAGACAACAGACTTATTGGCCACTTTCCTTCTTGGCAGTAAAGCAGCTAAACTTTTTTCCTTTAAAGTTTAAAGAAGAAGATATTTCCCTCCTAGTGTGATGCCAGAAAAATTGTAATTAGAACAAATTTTACTTTGAGGTTATATATTTAGTTTCAGCAATTTTACAGGCAGAGACAAGATACCCAAAGCTTAACTGATTAGGCATATAAAAGGCTAGGCCTATTGGGTCTAGAGAATTGACTGAAACAACAGAAAGTCCTAGGGAACCATGGAGCCATTTTAATTCTAAAATGAAGAGCGAAAATGAAAAATGACTAATAATAAACATAGGTCATTCTATCTTTTTTTTTTTAAAGATTTATTTATTTATGCATACAAGCACTGGGGTACAGGCCAGAGGTGTGGGGGGTGAGAGGATTCACCACAGAAAGCAGGGAGCAGAACAGGCAGATCAACAGAAGTACACTGCTGAGGGGAGCAGTGGGCACAGCAGGAGAGGTCTGCTGCACCATGTGGGTCCCCTCCCTGGAGGGCGGCAGGGATCGAACTCGTGCTGCAGTGGCTGCGGTTTGCTTCATAGTCCGTTGCTTAACCCACTGCGCCACCAGGGAGGCCCTGGTCATTCTATCTTTAATGCAATTATAATCTCACACTATATTAAAGTAAAGCTGTTAGCCTCCATGTTGTATCTGAATAACCAAAACCAATATAAAAGTTGAGCTTTTACTTTCTGACCTGTAACAGGTGAAATCAATGAAATGTAATCCAAATGACTTATGAATTTCTTTAATTTACTAAAAGGACATATATGTTTTTCTGAGTCCAATGATATAGCTCATCAATTCAATAATTTGTGGGAAAAATACTTTATGCCAAGGAAATAGTGTGTTGCTATCTCCCAAATTATATTTAAAGGAAAGACTGGAGACTACGGACTTTATAACTGTACATTGCAAGTTTCCTCCTTTTTCTTGTATTTTAGGCTAAAAGCAGTGCAATGAAATCTGTGATATATTGGTGACTAAAATTAATACAGAAAATTTACTAGGTTGAATAACTAGACTACAGAATTTAGGGATACAGATAATAAGTTAATCCTATAAAGGAGGGTGCCAAAGGGAATCCCCAAACTCTGTGTATGAAATGTATGTATAAAATAAACAATAAAACCAACATTGAACAGACAAGGTGTTGCAATTATCACAAAATGAACCTAATGCATGTAGTATAGAAAAAAATGTGTATGTAAATAAAAAGACAGGAAGCATCACAGTGATTTTTTTAAATAACTAAATAAAACTTCTACAACTAAAATATTCACTATCTCAAATTTTAAAAAATCTCATGGGCAGTGACGGATTGATGACAACAGAAGATGGTGTCAGTGAAGTGAAAAATAGAGTAATATCAATTATGCAAACAAAAGAACTGAGAAGAAAAAACATTTTTAAAGGACATTGGGAATGGCCTTGCACAAATTACTTGGGAATAACATCAAGTAGTATATGCACAGGTAATTAAATATATAGAGTGAGGGAAGAGAAACATTTATAGAATACTTGAAAAATTTCCTAATTTTAATGAAAGATATAAATTTGTAAATTCAAGAATCTTAGTGAATTCCAAACAGAAAATGTACTGAGAAAACCTCAACCAGTCACATCATAGTCAAACAGGTAAAGGCCAAAGACAAATAGCAAACCTGGAAAGTCTTTCATAAATGACAGTTTACATATTCAAAAGCATAAAGAAAAGAAATACTACACAGTCTAAAATGACGTTTGACCTCTCATTAGAAAAAAGGGGACCAGGCCTCCCTGATGGCACATGGGTTAAGCAACACCATATGAAGCAAACCGCAGCCACTGCAGCACGAGTTCCATCCCTGCTGCTGGCCAGGGAGGGGACCCACATGGCGTGGCAGACCTCTCCTGCTGTGCCCGCTGCTCCCCTCACCAGTGTACTTCTGTTGATCTGCCTGTTCTGCTCCCTGCTCTGTCTGTGGTGAATCCTCTCACCTCCCCCCCACACCTCTGACCTGTACCCCAGTGTTTGTATGCATAAATAGATAAATCTTTAAAAAAAGAAAAAAGAAAAAAGGGGACCCAAGAGACTTAAAAAAAAAAAGTCTAGCAGGAAAAAATTCAATCTAGAATTCTGTAGAAAAAAATAATTTATTAAAGGATAAAGTTGATTAAAATATATATAGAAAAAAGAAAATAATAAAGCATTTGTACCAGAATTGCAATACAAGAAATGCCAAAGAATTGTGTTCTCTTTGAAGGGAAATCCCCGGATATAAGTTCAAAGTATCAAGCAGGAATAAAAAGTACTAGAAATAGAATAGACTATATGAATGCAAATATGAAATTATTATCTTTCCTTTTAATTAAAATACAGAAGACTTTTTAAAGATTTATTTATTTATACATACAAGAACTGGGGTACAGGCCAGAAATGTGGGGGATGAGGATTCACCAGAGACAGACTGGGGAACAAAACAAGCAGATTGAAATACACTGCATTTTTTTTTTTTTTTTACAATATTGTCTTGTAGGTTTTACAAGCTATAGTGTAGCTTGCCACCTATGACCCCTGAAGCAAATCTAACCTAACATCCATTTTTGTAGAGTTGCTAAGAATGCTTGGCATTTACATCTTTAATATCTTTAATTACTAAAAGAAAGGAATATTTCAGGACATATGACAATTGCATGTAATTCAAATATCTGTGTTCATAAAATTTTTTTAGAATACAATTATGCTCATATTTTACATGTCTATGGCTTTTTGGTGACTAACTCACATCATATGACAATTAACTGAAAATGGGTTATAGAAATAACATTAAACCTGAATGATAAAGATGAGAATTTACATATTCAAAAAAAAAAAAAAGGAAAGAAACTGAAACATCAAAATATCTGGAAGAAAACAGTAGAATATCTTCCTGTCTTTGGAGTTGACAAAGATTGGTTAGGCAGTACACAAAAAACAAATTATAAAATAAAATAGATATTATCACAGTTGTAAACCTCCACTGCTCAGTAGTTAATATTAAGAAGGCAAGTCAGAAACTAGGAGGAGACAAATCATAGATTAAGATATTAGTATGATATATATCTAAACTCAGACATAGTCAGAATATGTAAAGAGCTCTTACTATTCAATAATATAACATACTAGTTTCCTACTGCTGCTATGATAAGTATTATAAACAGTGGTATCAAACAACAAAAATTTACTATCTTATATTTCTGGAGGTTAGAAGTCCTAAAATCAAGATATCAGCAGAGCTGAATTCCTTCTGGAAGCTCTAAGGAAGAACCTATTTCTTTGCTTTTCTACCTTATAAAGAACAACTGCATTCATGATGTTACAACCACTGTTTGTTGCTACGGGAAAAGAATGTAATTTTATTTGGTTTTTAGTTGAGGTAACATTGGTTTTTGATATTGTATATGATTTAGGGAAATAGGTACCAACCTCTTCATGTGTATGCTAAATGTTTATGCTAAACATCTTTATGTCATAACATAATTTAGAGTGCTAAACATCTTTATGCATCAGGAAATTTAAATCATACCACACCCACTACCAAAGTACCCATTATTTTTCAACATAGATCCTTGAGCCTCCTCCCCCATTTGTTCCCTACCTTTCCCTTCACATTCTAGTATACTTACAAGGCAGAAAAGATACCATGATCATAATAACTACGTTCTTCACCTTTAAGGCCAATAACATAACATCTCCATATCTCCACTCCCTCTCTCTCACCATTCTCTATAACATACACATCACACATGTGCATGCACACATGCAAACACTCTCACACACAACTCTCTTTGCTTCCATGGCCATATCACTTTTTCTGAGTCTCATCCTCCTGCCTCTCTTTAAATTCAAAACAATCTCCCCCATCTCAAGGTCTTTAACTTGACATCTATGACTTTATGGTTACTACCTCACATCACATGCATAAATAAAGTGAAAATGGATACAGAGCTAACCATAACACCTGAAACACCAGGTTTGCATAAATAAATGTGATTTGCATAATCACATATGTAAAGTCACTTTTGCTATGTTTTCAGGATCAGGATTTAAACATCTTAGGAGGTGGCATTATTTGTCTTTTATAAATGACACACAACTGTATTTTAAAGGCCAATGATTTGTACAGAAACCTAACAACTGAAAACAAAGGAATGAGTGGCCAATAAACATGACAGAATGCTAAACATCTTTATGCATTAGGACAATTTAAAGCAAAACCACAATGGGATACAACTACCCACAACTCAGAATGGGTAAAATTTCAAAGTCTGACATTGGAAAGTGTGGGTGAAGATATACACAAAAGAAAGATTAATACATTGTTGGTGGCATGCAAAAGATCCATTCATTTTGGGAAATAGATTGAGAAAATTTTATTCTGTGACTTAGTAAATCTATTCCTAGGCATTGAAATAAAGAAATGAAAATCTACATCCACAAAAAGATTTGTACATAAATGTTCATACCAGCTTTCTCCATAATAGTCTTAAACTGAAATTCATTAAACATATTCATATATTGTGATAATACTCAACAACAAAAGAAAACAGCAATATGTGGAATATTGAATAATTATGAGTTTTAATAACATAATTGAGAAAAAATAATGCATAGAGCATATGAAGTTCTATGAACTTGATATTTGTGTAAGGGTGGGGAAAAGTGATTGCAAAGGGCTATTATTTTAGTGTTTATACAAGTGCATACATTTGTCAAAATATATTAAACAGCACAATTAAAATGGGTGAATTACTTTGTTTTCTCATTATGCATCAATAAAGTTGGAAGAACATTATGGAATTTTAAGAAGCAGCAAAGAATAAGAAATGAGAGTAACTGAAGGTAAATGACTATTAATTTTGATTCGACTAATATTTAATCATTTGATAGGCAATATTGAGCTCTTCATGATGCATTGTAATACATGATTCTTGTGCTGTGTACATACAATAAGACATTTTCTAGTGCTGAGTATGCAGAAAAAAAGAGATACAATCCTACCATTATTGTTCTCAGTAGGGAGCAATAAATGATAAACACCCAAACAAGATAATTTCGAAAGTGACTAGCACTATAATGAAAGTGAAATAAGATAAAAAATAATGACTAGGATCTTGGTTAAGAATCCTCTATGAAGAAATGACATTTAAGCTAAGTTTTGAGCACCTTTTTGTCCAAGGCACAGTGTAACAAATGTCTATTATCAAATGACTCCTATTGATGTTGTGAAAATAAAGATATGTATCTTATAGAATAGCCTTGCTGAAAGGTAACCTATGCCTAGGCCTTGAAACTTTGCAAAATCAACAGGAGTAACCATGCCAAAAAGCCTATTTCAATCTTCATTGCTTCTCTAATTTATAATACTCTAATTCAAGCCCTTTTATATTCTGATGGCACCTTTCATATTTATAGTTATCAATATATGTCATTGTATTTATTTTTGGTATGTCTGACTCTCCAATTATACTATTACCATCTTCAAAATATAAGCTTGAGCTAATGAGCACAAAACCTAGCAGAAACTTGAAAAGTGTTTGAGTTACTTACTAAAAGAATCACTAAGTTAACTTTCTGACTCTATCCTTACCCCACTTCCATAGCTTCTAAATTAAACATCTAAAAGTTTAAAAATAAATAATTCCATGTGTGCATCCTGTACACTGTATTCTATTTTTTTAAAGATTTATTTATTTATGCATACAAGAGCTGGGGTACAGGCCAGGATAATGGGAGTTGAGAGGATTCATCAGAGACAGAGTGGAGAAAAGAACAGGCAGATGGACTGAAACACACTGCTGAGGGGAGCAGAGGGTGCAGCAGGAGGTCTGCAGCACCATGTGGGTCCCCTCCCTGGACAGCAGCAGGGCTCGAACTGGTGCTGCAGTGGCTGTGGTTTGCTTCAGTGTGTTGCTTAACCCAATTCATCCACCAGGGAGGCCCCTATACACTGTATTCTAAATGAGCTTTTGGGGAATCTGGTAATATGGTGACAGAATGAGATAGATATCAGGCTTGCCTCCTCCATATACTCACAATGTCAATAACCTCTGAAAAATAAACTGATAACCAGAACATACATCAAGAGCAATAGTCACGTGAAAAATTGTAATTGATCTGTGTTTACAGTGATTTCAGGGCATTGCAACCCATTAAAGGGAGGGGTGGCTGCTGTATGAAGGCTTCCTACATACAGTTGCTGATGCAAGGACACATTTTACATTTGGGATTTTGGAGATCTGGCATTGCATTGTACAAAGGGGCACAATAAATGAAGATCTATGAAAAGCAGAGTGATTATGACAACTTGAGACTGAGGCTTCCAATATAAAACAGTTAGAGCCTAATCTCACAAAGATATCCAGGTTGGCTCACTTTAGTGTCCTTATAGAAGAGACTGTTATTATCAGCTTGAGGCTCTGATAATTGAAGCATCTGCCTCAGACCCACTCACAGTCTAAGGCACCTTCTGATGGGTGCCTTCCTTATGTGTCTCTCTGATCTATGTGCCTCCTCCAAATTATCTTAATTTTCCCAATCTTCACTAGGTTTTCCTCGCTGCTCAGCACCATCCTTCCTTGAATGGGGCAGGAAATATGAAACCTCCACTTTCTATGACTATCACACTGTTATAATTCCCCTCTTTCATTTTATCCCACCATTTCTATAGTGGTGAAGACCTGGGGATGCAGCCTTAGGAGACAATTTTTTTCCAGTAGGCAAGAGTGTTAAGAGAAACAACAGTCATCAGGCATTGTCCATGGATGTCCAGTATGGCAAAGTCCTTCATTTCGAGAAAATAGTCCATTAGTCCAAACCAAATGGAAAAAAAATTCTTGGCGCATGAGCCAAATAAGCAAACAAAATATCAGAAAATTCCAGCAAGAACCGTTTGAAAACTAATTCAACTTTTTTAAAATCAATTTTTCTCTACTGTGATCCCAATTCTATCCAATAGTAGATAGATCCAAAATATTATTGCAAACTAAATCTGCTATCAATCTATTTTATCTATTTTTACATGAAGTCACAAGACAGAAAAAACACAGCAGCAATTTAGTTGGCTTTGTTTGAATACTCCACGTGGGACTAGACTGAAGTCTCTACATCTAGTATATCTATTCTTTGACAGTCCAAGACTTGAAGACCAAGGTCACAGACTTACCAGACTCCACCTGGGGTTTCTTCTCTTGGTTCACAGGGATTTCTTTCTGAGGTTTTCTAACCCTATCAATGATAGCAATCTTTCCAACCTTTGTTGGAGGTCTCTAGAATCCTATAAGCATAGTAACAGACTCTCCTCCTATTGGCTCAGCTCAAATTCAACTTCTAGAAATTTTCAATCAAAGCCACATAATGAAACATTTTTCCAATTCTCTAGTTCAAGGAGAAAAAATTCCCTATTGAAATTATGCAAAAATAGACCCATTGCCATGATAAATATTATTACCACTCTTTCATATTATCACATTATTCCTGGTATCAAGAAGAGAGAAAATGTAAACGTAAGTTAGTTCTGCTTAAGAAAATTTTCCTTGAGTCAAAATAAAACAAATCCAAAAAGACCCTGTATTAAGTCAAACAAAATGTATCATAAATCAAGTTCATCTCTAAAATCCATCCAGTACTTTGTAGGAAATTCTCACAATCATGTCACATAAATTGGAATGAACTGTTTCTCCAGAAACAATTTCTCCAGCTGTCAAATCACTGAAATAGCCAACATTATTGTAGGGTAACAACCATCAAATTTGACAATTTACATATCAGGTATTTAAAAGGTTTCATATAACTTTTAGAACACCAATGTAAGTTATACATTTCTCCCAAGTGACAATGCTTCCCATTACATTCTAATTTGCCCAATAAATACCAAGTAATTAAAATTCATATGATATCTTCCCATGAGGAAAGGAAGAAATTTTATGGAGTGTCACAGGAGGTCTACTAAAGTTCCACAAAATTCTCTCCAATCAATCAAGTAAAAGACTAATTTTTTTCCAATTTATATTTCTGAGAAGATTTGCCATAAGTATTAGAAAACAACAACAGCAAGATAAATAAATGAAATAATATTCAATTTCTATTGAAGCACAGGCTAAGCCCAGTAGCTCAGTGTTGACACTCAAACCATGGCCTTTTGTTTTGAACTCATAACTGGTGTCTTTTCTTTCAAAAAAATTATTTCCAAATTCCCATTTTGTCCAATATTTAAAAATCATTATATACCCAATGTTAATTCCCCAGGTAGAAAAGAAAAAAAATATATATATACCCAATACAATCCTATAAACATGTTTCAAACAACCCATTAAATTGCAAATTAGTTCCTATTAAACCAAAAGTATTCCAGATTTTGTTTCCTAGAAGTACTTGCACCAGTTCCCAATGCACCTAGTTCAAAATGTCTGTGAGCACCATCTATACCAATTTTACATCCTCTAGAGGCCAATACAATTAAGCACAAAGGGGCAGACCTATAGACATGCAACATAGAAACAGTTCTCTTATTTCTAATTTCTCCTACGTGGAATAGCTTATATAACTGCAGTTTTGTAAAAGGGTGCTCCCATGGAAAGGGGAAGTTCTAGGTTCCCAGCCCTACTCAAGAGATGATGATGCTGAGCAAGGAGAAGAAACTAGAGAGGAGACTGGAAAAGAGGCAAGGATAGAGAGCTAGGAGACCTGGAGGAGGCACATGGAGCAGGGAGATGGATGAAGAAGCTGTGCTACAAGACAGGGAGAGGGGCACCTCAGAACCTCCAAACCTGCCTGTTCTAAATGGGTTTTGTCATCCACAAGACACATATATAAAAAACCTTTAATGGAAAGGAACTTTCATACAATTAGGGAACAATACAGAAAAGACAAAGAATATAGGTACTAAATCAAGCATTCAAAGTTACCCAACCCCTCGTGGGTAAAAGCCTGCCACAAGTCTCAAGTACCTTTTGATGTAGACACATAGAAAAAGGTCAGAAAGAGTCATAAATCTCTGAGGAAAAGAGCAAAATCAAAATCTAGATAAAAGCTGCCATTGTTAAGCTCCCCCAAGTATCTCTTATCCACATCTGTTTCAACCAGTCCAGGACCAAAAAGCAAGGGCAGTTTCTTCACGTGTCTCTCTGCTCCGTGTCTCCTCTAGTCAATCTCCTTGCTGCTCTACATCCTGCTTCCTTTCTTCCCCCTTCCTTCTTCTTTCCAGTCTCCTCTCTAGCTTCTTCTTAACCCTGCTCAGCTCCAGGCAGGGATCCTGGAAATTCTCCTTTTCCCGGGAACCACCCTGTTACAGTTGCACTAGCTCTTTTGGTCTTGCACTGCTGAAATAGATGTGGGTGAGAGACCCGTGGGGAGCTTAAAGTGTAAAGTACCGAGTTTCCGTGGGCACCCCAAAGAACAAAGAGCGGACACAGGGCTGCAATGGTCATGTAGAGCTTTAGTTACGCCAGCATGCTGGGGCCGACCGTTCAACCGTACATGCAGGTCTGGCTGAGACAATCAACCCAGAGAGGAAGTAGAGGTGAGCTTTTATAGCCAATTTAGCCAATAGGCTGAGAGATCAAAGCCCGCACAATGAGCACAGCAAATAGCTTTAAAGAGAGACA
>JAGFMF010011853.1:926565-939851 GCA_019455555.1 Galemys pyrenaicus | reverse complement strand
TTCTCTGCAGAAAAATCTTCTTATCCTCCTCAGCTCCACCCACTTAGGGCGGAACCAGGATTTTGGAACTTCCCCTTTTCCTGGGACCACCCTGTTACAATAACACAAAAAGAAGAGAGATACAAATCCATAAATATCCTACCTGATCCTCTGAGCTGGAACCCAATGGCATGTTGAGAGCTGGCTCCAAACCAAGGGAGACGGCTCCGAATGAACAAGAAGCTCCCAAGGTTCACCACTCTGGTTTCAGTCAGCCTGGCTGCTTAACTCCACCCTCAGATCCCAGTGATCCACTCTTCTATCAGATGATTATCGGATTTGTGGTTCTGGAATATTGGTGGTCTGGAGTGGAGGTCGGGGTCCATAAACTTATTTGTGTAATCTATTCAGGACTACCTTTCTCCCTAACAGACTCACCAGTATTTTTCCACTCAGACCTGGCAGAGAGGGGGCATATAAAACACCCCTAGTCTGTACACTGGGCAAGACTTCTCAAACCCCCACTCTGGGGAACAGGGAACCTCGCCCTGGGGTGCAATCAATGTTCCTGCTGGTTAGAACCATGACCTGGATCTTTCTCTCTCCCTTCCCTCTCCCTCTCCCAACCACACCTAAACCTTTCAAAGATCAGTATCAAGAAAATGATGGTCACTGTTAATACTTCCATTTAATTTAGTGTGGGTTTAGCCAGAGCCCTAAGCTAATTAAGACTTTGCTAGCATCAGACAACAGTTGAAATTAATGGTCAGAAAATAAGTGAAATAAACATTATTTACTGATGATATATATGGAATAACCTAAAGATGCCACCAGAAAGCTACTAGAAATAATAAATGAATACAGTAAAGTGTCAGATTACAAAATCAAGCTACAAAAATCCATTGAATTTTATATAAATAAAAAATAAGAAAAAGACATTAATAAAAAAGAAAGCGTAATTCTCTTACCCCGTTGCTCAGAATGTAAACTAGTACAACCATTTTCGAAAGTGATTTACCCTAACAAACAAAAAACGGAAATATCATAAGACCTGGCGATCCCACTCCTGGGCATCTAGCTAAAGAATGTTGAAATATCAAATCAAAAAGCAATATATTCTGTAACAGGGTGGTCCCCAGGAAAAGGGAAAGTTCCAGAATCCCGGTTCCGCCCTAAGTGGGTAAAGCTAAGCAGAAAAAAAAAAAATCTGCAAAGAGAACAGAAGAAAGGGGAAAAAAGGGAAGCAAAATGGAAAGCAGCAAAAAAACCTAAAGAAGGCACATGAAGCAAAATTGTAACAGGGTCATGCCCAGGAAAGGGGGAAGTTCCGGAATCCCAGTTCCGCCCTAAGTGTGTGGAGCTGAGCAGGGAAAGAAGATTCTGCAGAGAGGAGGACAGAAGGAAGGGAGGAAGAAGGAAGCAGGATGGAGAGCAGCAAGGAGGCCTTGAAGAGGCATTTGTGAAGCAGCGCGACATGTGAAAAACTGCCCTTGCTTTTTGGTCTTGGACTGGTTGGAACAGACATGGGTGAGAGACCTGTGGGAAGGTTAACAATGGCAGCTTTCATCTTGATTTTGATTTTGCTCTTTTCCTCCCAGATTTGTCTAACTCTTTCTGACCCTTTTCTATGGGTCTCTAACTGAAAGGTCCTTTAGACGTGTGGCAGGCTTTTGGGCCTTGCTTTGGGCCAATCCTATTTGGCTGGACTTTTACCCTCAAGGAGATGGGTAACTTTGGATGCTTGACTTAGTAACTGTGTTCTTTGTCCTTTTTGTATTGTACCCTAATTGTATTAAAGCTCCTTTCCATTAAAGGTTTTGTATGTTTGTCTTAATGCGGATGGCAGAACCCATTCAAAAAGGGCAGGTTTGGGGGTTCTGGGCGCTCCTCTCCCTGCCCTGTAACAAAGCAACATGTAAAAAAACTATGCTTGCTTTTTGGTCTTAAACTAGTTAAAACAGATATAGGTTAAAAACCCATAAAAAGCTTAATAATAGCAACTTTCATCTTAATTTTAATTTTACTCTTTTCCTCCCAAATTTATCTAACTCTTTCTAACCCTTTACTGTGACTGTCCACTAAAAGGTCATTTAAACTTGTGGCAAGCTTTTGGGCCTTGCTTTGGGCCAATCCTATTTAGCTGAACTTTTACCCTCAAGGAGATGGGTAACTTCAAATGCTTAACTTAATAATTATATTCTTTGTCCTTTCTGTATTGTACCCTAATTGTATTAAAGTTCCTTTCCATTAAAGGCCTTATGTTTATCTTAATGCTACGGCAAAACCCATTTAAAGAGGGCAGGTTTGGGAGCTCTGGGGTGCCCCTCTCCCTTCCCTGTAACAATTCTAGAATATTTATTGCAGCTAGGAAATCAAAGAGACCTAAATGAAATGCCCATCAATAGAAGATTTGATCAAGAAAATGTGAGATATCCACACTATGGAATATTATTCAGCCATAAGGAAAAAAAAATGTTGCCATTTACAGCAAAATGGAAGAAGTTCAAGAGAATTTTGTGTAGTAAAACAAGTCACAACTACAGAGACAAATATTGAACAATTACATAGTGGATGATTTAACAATGTAAAATATTTATTAAAACTGGCTTTCAATAAATGAAGTGAGGTTTTGAGAAATGAGGAGAGATAAACAGTGAAAGGAGATAAAAGAAGCTGTGGTAGGGAAAACATAAAGAAATCTTTCTAAAATAGATAATTATTTTTCCATATAATTGTCATTGCTTGAAAGAGTTTAAAAGAAACAGGCACACAGGCTGTAAAAAGCATAATATTTAGTGGTTAACCCGTCTGATTCTGAAGCCATACTACCTATGTTCAAATTGTTAGGGGGAAAGGTAGTCCTGAATAGATTACACAGATGGGTTTGTGGACTCCAACCCCCACTCCAGACCACTGGTATTCCAGAACCACAAATCCAATAATATGACTATTGAAGAGTAGATCACTAGGACCTGAGGGTGGAGTTAAGCAGCCAGGCTGGCTATAAAACCAGAGAGGTGAGCCTTGGGCTCTCTCTTCCTTTGGAGCCATCTCACTTCCAACTGTAATACTTAGATAAAAGACCTTAATTTTTCCTGCCTCAGTCTCTATATCTGTAAAATTTAGTTAATAATGGGATGCTGGCGAGCGAGGTTACAGTGGTCAAAGCTGCTGCTGTCTCAGCCTCTCACTCTTGTAATCACCACAGGTTCTTGTCTTGTGAAGCCATAGAAGGGATTCAGACTTTTTAAATAAATAAGGAAAAAGAAGCAAACTTTGTCTGGGAAATTAAACAAAAGCTTATTTAGGAATAAAAAAAGGTAATGAGTAAAGACTCCCAGATATATGGTACCTGGGAGGGGCAAAGAGAGCATAGGTGGAGTTAAGCCTCAGGGAATATATGTCTTCTTTCCCTAATTATGCTAAAATTTCACTAATCTTCTGTGGTTGGTTATTTCTTGATGGTCCCATTTAATCTACTGCTGTATCTGGAAACTTTGGAATCTTTGGATGCCTGGAATCTCCCTTATTTTATATCCATTATCTTCTCTTTGCTTTTGAATGCCCTTTCATTCCTAGTTCCAGAGTGTTAACTAGCTCTTCTTTAGAAGTTTGCATTTCCCATCTCTGGAGCCTTCCATTCAGCACCTGCCTTTTGTTCCAAAACACCTATTCCAGGGTGTCACCTACCCATTTCCCTTAAAGCTGCCTAATTTTTAACTTGCCCTAGGCCTCAATACTATTTGTCTTATAAGAAGACTATAAACACTAAAGAAATCAGTACATTAATATGGTTAGAACAGTATCTAGAATAGAGCGTGCACGAATTGAAAAGCAGCTATTATTATTACACTGTGATTACTGAGTTGAGTTTACACAAAATAGAAGTATAGAAGTCTGAGACAAACAAGAGTGAAGGAAAGAAGTTGCATTTCTATAAAAGAGAACAATGGCCTGTTTTATTTGGCTAAAATCTTTTCTCTATCCTGTCCACTTGAATTACCTATTTTGTTTATGCTCATTTTTAAACTTTTCTTTTCAGTATTCCTTTTATGACTTTCACTGTGAATTTGAGTTGTACTATGCTATATCTGATAGTGCTAGTATAAAAATGAATTGTTTCTTTTTACATTTAAGTCTAAATTTATGTAAGCAATTTTTTTCCTGATGTTCTAAAGATATATTAAGCTTAAAAACTGCATTAGTCCTGCAGTCATAATTATAACTTGATTTTTAAAGGAAGTTTGACATTTTCAGAAAAGATTTCTTATATGAATCCTTAAAAAATCATTTCTAAATTGTTGGTTTTGAGAAAATTAGTCTACATTCAAATATAATAAGCAGAATATGCTTTTGAAGGAACAAAAGAGCATAACCCTTATGATAACCATTTGATTTTATAGTCTACCAAATCAAGTGTGTTTCAAACTAGTCTCTTGTGAACATATATAAACAAAATTTTATATTTCAGAGATGATTTGTCATTGATTTGCCTGGAGCAAAACTAAATGCTCAGCTAAAAACATGATGGAAAAGTCTTTCAAGCTGTAAAAACCTAACAAGTTTATATTCATTTAGAAGAAAGACTTTAAGAAATTATTAGAATTGTCGAAAGCCTAATATGTTGTTTAATGACAATATGTTGATATTGTTTTATCTATTTTACCATTTTTTAATAATGAGATAACAAGAGAAAAAAATTGCTAAACCACTTTAACCAAAAGACAGAGGAGACAATTTTGCTTTTCATAAGCCTTTTTAGTGCTTTTTATGGCTTCTTAATAGACTGTACAACTAATCATATACTTTGTTAGTGAGTGTAGAACAAGAGAGACTCATTTGCGAACTCTTTAAATCAAGGTCTTGTTAAGGAAGTGGACTTTACATTGTTCCTTGTATGAAAAGGAGCACAACATTCCAAAGCTGGCTTGTCTCCTACTAATAATGCAACTAACACTAACAACCTAAAAACTGGCTGTTAGCACTGCCTGAAGTAACAATTTTTGATATGTAGGAAAATTCTAATCACCAAGATAACCAGCTACCATACAAACAGCGCTTTTGCAGGTTAAAATCAATACCATGTACTGTAGCCAGAAGCAAATAGGTGGTCAATGCCAAAAATTGAGAATATATGTAAAAGCGTGAATATATCTAAATATATCTGGATCAGCATTCCTGATCTTTGTTGATCATTTTCCCTATGGTAGTATTTCAGTTTTTGGAAATTTTCTTGGGTCATTATGCTATGGCCAGTAATACACAAAAGGGCATTATTCAAGCAACTGCCAGAACCAGAAAAAAAATAAGTGTTTATTTCAGTCTTTACAGACCTGTGCTTTTATGTCCCAGTCAATTACATTTTAGGATTATATAAGTCTAAAATTTAGCAGAGGTTGTAGTTGATAACTATGATGGACATACAGAGAAAAACATTTATCTGTACATAAATATATGTTTATGTAAATAAGTTCACAGCTTAAAAACTAAGCAATGGTTTATTATATAGAATATTTTATTTTTTAAATTTTTTTGAAGATTTATTTATTTATGTATACAAGAACTGGGGTACAGACCAGAGGACCTGGGGGTGAGAGGACTCACCAGAGACAGAGAGAGGAACAGAATAGGCAGATCAACTGAAATGCATTTCTGAGGGGAGAAACTGTGAGACAGGAGAGGTCTGTGACACCATGTGGGTCCCCTCCCTGGCCAGCTGCGGGGATCAAACTAATGCTGCAGTGGCTGCTGCTTGCTTCATAGTGTTGTGCTTAACCCATTGCTCCACCAGGTAGGCCCCTAGAATATTTTAAATTGTTTAAAATATTTACATATTATAAATGATCATTCAAAAATACTAAGTAAAAAAAAATTTAATATATACATAACTATAGTGACAAGCAGTAAAAATATGAGATAACTATGACTCAATCATCCAGAAAGTTTTCATTAAGGAACTACTATGTTTAATTTCCTAAATATTTCAAATTGGTAAATGAAACAATTTATCCACAATTTTCATAGTAAAGTGTAATTGGTCCTTAAATGGTTAATTTCTTCAATAGCACTTTTTTTTGTTATTTTCACAACAGTATATTTATCCACACATTCTCTTTTCTTGATTTTATATTTTAATTCTATTATGTGAGCAATCGACACATAGAACATATTTTCAGTATTACCCTTTTAAATAATCGATGTAAACAATACAGTAGCTTTTTTTTTCTTTTTTTTTTTCAAAAAAAGGGGAAAACTTATATGAATCTATAAAATGTATAACTCAGTGTTAAGTAATTAAAGTTATAGCTCACACTGTTTGACCAATCAGCAGTAAACAGTTGTATTTGGCAGAAGTCAATTAGTACATCCTTAATAGGCTAATCATTTCATATTTAATTATCATATCAATAACACCAGCATACCCCTACAGCTAAATTGATAGTTATTATACCAACTAATTAAAACCAAAGTTAAAAGGTAGCTTGATAAGTGTTCTATTCATGAAATGCAAATTCAAAGGAAAAAAGTAGACAAAAATGGATCTCTTTTTAAAATGTTGTTCCTTACTAAACTAAATGTAATGTAGCTGCCCTTGGAAGTGACTAATCCAGAAAATGAAATTAAGATATTTGTGTATTTATAGGCTACAAAATAAAATATACATGTATTTGTATGTTATTAAATATGAATTAAACATTATCCCTGCACTCTTGTATTTTAATTAAAATATATCCATGATATAAACATTTATGATTCTATGGAACATTAGAGACAAAGCTGAGTCTGCTCTCTGCCTCAGAAAGCATACAATACATTGGAAGGAGACAAAAAAGTACTAAAATATGTGTTAAATGCTATAAGGAGACATGGAAAAAGTGCGATGGGAAAGTTCTAACAGGAATAAATAATGTCACAGGAATGTCTGGAAAGCCTTCTTGGCAGAAGTGACAGTGAGTCAAAGACAGGATTTTTCTAGGATAGGAAGGGTAGAATGGACATTCTAGACAAATACAAAGGCATAAATATATAAAAAGTCATGATATATTCAAGGATATTCAGTTCATCTGGAATTCAGTTTGCATGACTAGAGAAAAGAGAGTTTTTTGAGAAAGGAATGTTTTATAGAGATACTGGCTGGGTTCAAATTGTACTGGGCCTCCCTGGTGGCACAGTGGGTTAAGGAGTAACGCATTATGAAGCAAACCACAGCCACTCCAGCACAAGTTCAATCCCTGCTGCCAGCCAGGGAGGGGACCCACATGGCATAGCAGACCTCTCCTGCCCTGCCTGCTGCTGCCCACGACAGTGTGTTTCTGTCAGTCTGCCTGTTCTGCTCCCCATTCTGTTTCTGGTGAATCCTCTCACCTCCCACGACTCTGGCCTGTACCCCAGCTGTTGTATGCACAAATAAATAAATCTTAAAAAAAAAAACAAAAACACCAAATTGTGAAAGACTGTTTATCACACTAAAGAGCTTGGATTATTTTGTTTTTACTTTTTAATTTAATTTTTTTATTGAGAAATTGGTTTGCAACATTGGAATGTGATCCAGAGTCATAGGATCACAATTCCTCAGATGCCTGTCATATCACACACACCACCACACCACCAAGGTGCCCATAGAGTTTCACAATAGTCCATTATACCCTTCCCTACCTTCTTTTCCCCATCCCCCTCTTGTAACCTCAATTCCACAGTTAGATTTCTTGGGTTTGCTATTGGTTTGGCTTTGTCTGTCTTGTCCTTGTTTTATTTCTCTATATTCCACATATACTTTAAACCACCCAGTATTTGTCTTTTCCCTGACTTATTTTCACTTACCATTATTCCCTCCTGTTCCATCCATGTTGTCACAAATGGCAAGAGTTCTTCCTTCTTATAAAGCTGAGTAGTTTTCCACTGTGTATATTATACCACATTTTTCCAATCCACTCATCTGTCATTTGGCACTTAGGCTATTTCCCTAACTTAACTATTGTACATAATGCTGCAATGAATATAGGAGTATACATACCCATTTGTAGTAGTGTTTTTGTATTCTTTGGATAGATACATGGGAGTGGAATTGCTACTTCATATCAGATGTATTTTTTAATATTTTGAGAACCCTCCCTATTGCTTTCCAAGTCTATAGTCCCCCAACAGTGTATGAGGTTTCTTTTTCCTTCACTTACAAAACTTGTTTCTACCCTTTTTGATATGGGCCATTCTCACAGATGTAAGGTAGTATTTTGTTGTGGTTTTAATTTACATTTACTTGTTAATAGTGATGGGTATTTTTTCATGTGCCTGTTGGGTATGTGTATGTCTTCTTCGGAGATATGCTTATTTACATCATCTGCCTATTTTCGATTTTGTTATTTGTTTTCCTTGTTGTTGAGTTGCAACAAGGATATTAGCCCTTTGTTGGATATATGATATGCAGATATGCAGCTTTTTTTTCCCCATTAAGGCACCTTTCCATTTTAATTTTAGTTTCCTTTGTTGTGAAGAAACTTTTTATTTTAATTTTGTACCATTTTTTTTTCTTTAACTTCCCTTACCATTGGCTCACATCCCCAAAGATAAGACTGAAATAAATGTCCTGGAGTGTTTTGACAATGTTTTCTATGTAATTCATGGTTTCATCTCTCATATCCAAGTCTTTAATACACGCTGAGTTAATTCTTATTTATGATGAGAGATAGTGGCTTAGTTTCATTCTCTTGCATATAAATGTTCAGCTTCCCCAACAATGTTTGTTGAATTTCATTACTTGTATACATTTGGCTTATTTGTTTTAAATTACTGTCCGTTTAAGTATGGGTGTGCTTCAGGGATCTCAATTCTGTTCCATTGATCTGAGTATTTTTTTTTTAATTTTAATGTCATACTGCTTTTACCAATCTGGCTTTGTAGTATATTTCAAAAAAAACTATGATTATGATTCCTCCTCTCCTTTGTTGTTGTCAAGGGTTGTTTTGGTTACTCAGAGTTGTTTGTATTCCACATAAATTTTAATAATGTTTGTTTTGTTTCTTTGAAGAATGTAACAAATTTTATAGGGATTTTATCGAATCTGTATATTGCTTAATTATAAGAAAGGAATATATTCTCATTTCTTCATGCCTTCTTTTTTTAACAATATTTTATAGTTCTTGTTGAACAGTTTTTTCACATTCTTTATTAGGTGTATTCCTAGGTATTTTATTTTCTTTGATAAGGTTATAAATGGGATTGTTTTCTTGATTTCTTTCTCTTCTAGTTCATCATTTTTATGTAGGGCACAACAAATTTTTATATATTAGTTTTGTAGCTTATTACTTCATTGTACTGAGTTATTTAGTCTAATAGTTTGTTAGTGAAGATTTTATGGTTTTCTATCTGTCATGTCATCTGCAGATAGTGACTGTTGTACTACTTTTCCTCAATTTAGATTCCTTTTATATCTTTCTCTGGCCTAATTGCTCTACCTAGGACTTCCAATTTGATGTTGAACAGTAATAGTGAAAGTGCACATTCTTGTTATTATTTGATCTTGAAGTTTTCAGTTTCTCACCATTTAGTATGATGTCAGTTGTGGGCTTAGCCTAATTTGTTCAGATGTTTTATATCTGTCCCCTTGAATTGAGAGTTTTTATCATAAATGAATACTGAATCTTATTACATGCCTTCTCTGCATCTATTAATAGAACTGATTTTTATTGTTTATTTTGCTGATGTGGTGAACTGCATTGATTGACGTGCATATTTTGAATTATCTTTACATCCCAAGAATAAATCCCACTCAGAGTTGTGATGTATAACCCTTTTAAAGTATTGCTAAATTTGCTTTGTTAGGATTTTTACATTAGTGTTCATCAGGATTGCTGGTCTATAATTGTATGTGTGTGTTTGTGTTTGATGTACTTTTCTGTGTCCCATAAAATGTGTTTGGAAGCCTTCCCTCTTCCTCAATTTTATGGAAGAGTCTAAGTTGGATAGATATTAGATTATCATTGAAAGTTTTATATAACTCTATTAAAATAATTTGGTCTTAAGTATTACTGGGAAACTTTTGATTAATTTTCAATTTCATTGCTTGTATTTGGCCTCTTCAAGTTTTCTATTTCTTTTTATTTCAATATTGGAAGGTTGTTATGCTTCTAAAAAAATGCCTATTTCTCCCAGCTTATACAGTTTGGGGCTTAAAGATGTTCATAATAGTTTCTTATGTTCCTCTGTATTTCTGAGCTGTGTGGTATAACTTCTTTTTTCATATCTTATTATACTATTTAGAGCATTCTTTTTTTTTTTTTTTTGGTAGTGANTTTTCATATCTTATTATACTATTTAGAGCATTCTTTTTTTTTTTTTTTTCTTAGTGAACCAAGCAGAGGCATAACTATTTTAGTTATCCTTTCAAAGAACCAATTTATGGTTTCATTGATCTTTATTTCTGTCTTTTGATTTTTGTTTCATTTATTACTCCTCTAAATTTGATTATATCCTTTTTTCTAGTGGCTTTTGTTTTCACTTACTCTTTGTGTAGTTTGTTAAGGTGAAAGGTTAGATATTTATTTGGATTATTCTTGTTTCTTGATATAGGCTTATGTTGCTCTTAGGACAACACTTATTGTGATCTGTAGGTTCTAGTAGCATGTGTCTTCATCTTCATCTGTTTCCAGGTATTTTCTTAAAATTCCTCTGTTGATATGACTTTTCATGAATTAATTGCTACTGATTTTGTGACCCAACATTTGGTCTCTGCTCGGGAATATTCCATGTGCCCTTGAAATTAATATGTATTCAGATTTTGGGGAGTGCAGTACCCTATTAATTCCGTCTGTCTAATTCTTTATTTGTAACTGATTTTTCTTTAGTTTTCTTCTCTCTGCTCATCTGATCATTGATGTAAGCTAGGTGTTGGTGTCTCCTACTATCATTGTATTGTTCTCAATGCCAGTTTTTAGATTTAAAAATATTTGGCTGATTTATTTTGTGGTTCCTTCATTTCTTACAAATGTTGATGAGTGTTTTCTTCTTGGTGTATTGATTTCTTAACCATTATATAATGTCTAGCCCTGTCTTTTATTGCCTTTTTTAACCAGCAGTCTGTTTTATCAGATGTAAGTGTGACTGTCCTAACAAAAGGAAAAAAAATAAAACTCATGCATATGAGGATTTGTTTTAATTGACAGAGTATCTCCTAAACATTTACAAGTAATGTAGAAATGTAAAAATTTAAAAGTATTTCTCTTAAAATCAAGAAGTAGAAAATATTTTTCAATATCTTTTTGTGCTTCTGACTAGCTGAATGAAAATTAATCTTAAATAAAATATGTAAAAAATATATAAAAGCAAGCCACTGGTACTGATGCTGGTGCCCACAAAAAAACTCAAAAGATTCTATAGGAAAATACTAGAATGAATAGAAAATTTTGCAAATATGTCCTTCAAGTGATTTTTTTCTGAAATTTCAATGACTTAAAAGATAATTATGAATGCATTATTTAAAAAGGTGAAATTTATCATTCTACTTATTAGTAGCTCAAAATATATTGATGTATATCAGTTAGGAAAATTGGAAAATTCACAAAATTCACCTGAAATTTTTTAAAACAATGAGAACTTCAGTTACTAAGAGTCTTAAGAACAAAGAATTCTAGAGAGGTGATTTGTGTTCATCTGTTTTTCCACAGGGAACATCTGCCAACTCTGTATACAAGCAAGTGACTGAAAGACTAGGCTTGTTCTGGAAAAGAGCTACTCATGGAAATCAAGAAAAATAGCTACAATATAATCCAGTCATTCCAAACAGTAGGTGATTATTGTAGAGAAATGGAAATTTATGTTCACACAAAACCTATATGTAAATTTTCATCACATCAGCTTTATTTTTAATAGCCACATTCTATAAATAACGCAAATTTCCTTCAGCTGGTAAATAGTTAAAAACAAGTATTGGTTCAGTCATACAATGGGATAATACCCAGTAATAATAATAAAACTGTTGATATCCCTGACACCTTGAATGAATATCAAGGTCATTATGCTCACTGAAAAATCCAGATATGAAAAAATACATACTTTGTGCATCCATCTATACAGGATATCTTAGAAAATGTAAATATCATTATTAACCAAAGATAGAGCAGTTGTTTCTTGAGGATAAGGTTACTTGAGATAGAAAGAATGGGATAACAAAGGGTCATAAGGAAGTGTTTGGTGTAATGGATATATTTATCATCTCAACAGTGGCGACACTTTAATGAGATTATACATATTTAGAAACTTACCAAAATGCAAATTTTAAATACATGCAGTTTATTATGTCAGCAGGTCCTCAATATAGCAGTTAATATAGAAAGAAAAATGTAAATTTCATATACATGTTGTTTAAATATTTGCCTGTGTTATATCTCAATAAAAATTTCACTTTAAAAGAAATTTAGAGTAATCTGAAAACTAATCACATTTATCTAACTTTAAAGCTAAATATGACTCAAATTTAAACATGTATGACAGATTCAGTAAACTTTAGTATGCTACAAAAATTATTTGTTTACTTATTGCAATAAAATTAAACCCTTGCTTTTATGCCATGGTCTGGAATGCTATTTTATTTGAAATGCAAAGTAGTCAGCATTGAAAACTCACCACTCTCAACCAGCATTCTGAAATGATCACTCATCTAGTTATACAACCCTATAGGTGAGCATGTGGCTTTTTCCCCCTACCTAATGTTTCTCTGAAACACTCATAATGTGTGTAGATTATTTAAAATATACATAGCACTTTACCTTGTGACATTGCTTTTAGAAGTGAACTTATTTTTTATTCATGCAAAATTCAGTGGGAAATGAGCTTTGGTTGAACCAAAATGTAAGGTTCTGTAGTTTACCCAATCCTTGGTTAAAGTTCATTTATACTTAACTTTAATGTTCAATTTTCATTTTACTTATTTCTTTGTACTCTGCCTGGAAAAAGTTAGAACTGCACTAATAAAGCCGTCATTCTCAATCATCTTACCTGCTGCAGAATGTATTGTGTGTAATATTTACATGAGCTATTTTGACATGTTGAGACAATACTATTACCATTCAGAAAAATTTATCAAATATGCAAATGAATGAAAGTATTGTTTGATAAAACTAACAGAATTATCTTTACCATATCAAAAACTATGCAGAAGATTTTGTACCTCATTATTTATTAGCCCCAAAATCACTTTTGAAAATATTCGCGACGAATTGCATACACCAACATTAAATTGTGAAACACTGAGAAAACTAAGATTGCAAAGCCTTTTTTTTTTTTAAGATTCATTTATTTATGCATACAAGAAC
>JAGFMF010011853.1:915473-926365 GCA_019455555.1 Galemys pyrenaicus | reverse complement strand
GCTGCGCCACCAGGGAGGCCAGTGAAATGTTAACCTGCTGGGAAACAATCTTAGTATTATAGTAAAAAAAAAAAAAAAAAAACCTTTTAATATATCATTTTAAAATAAATTTTCTCCTTTTTTCTTCACCTTTTCTTTGCATCCTTTCATTTCTTTTTCTATTCTCTCCATTCCTCAATTCCTTTCCTTTTCTGAATAATAGCGCCTTAAGGTATCAGGTAGGGCAATAGAAGTTAGCCATTTGTAGGACTGAATTAAGAGGAAGCTGTCATGACTATTATCAGGATTTAAGAGTGAGAAAGGGGCATATAATTAGGAAAGCTGTCTGGCACAGGAGCCTCAGGTTTAAACAGGTTGAGGAAAATATTAACATATGGAATTTGACCATAAGTAGAATAAGGAGTGTATCCTTGTGGGAGTGAAGTCCAAGCAGCATAAGGAGGGTATAGCATGGTGGATGACCTGCTGGGAGATGTCAGAATCTGAACCCAGGAGTAGGATCTCTGTAGAACAAGAGCTGAATGTGGAAAGTCAGAGCCTGAGAAAGCTCAGGAGGACATATGTGGGGAAAAGGGGTCATCACAGCATGGACTCTAAGCAAAGTAAAAAGGCATCCTTGCAGGAAAGACCAGAGCAAAAAGATACTAGAATGATTACATGCTAGGAAGATGTGTTTCAAAGAAGAGTAGACCTGACATAGTGAATCAGAATCAAACTGAAGTGAGAAGAGCATTTTAGTGATTCAAATTTTAATGACCAGTAATAAAGTTTTATTTGTATTGTCTATGGCCTTTCTTTTGCTTCAATAGCATATCTGAGTAGTTGCAACAGATATCTTTGTCCCAAAAGTCTAAAATATTTACAGTCTGGACCTTTGTAGAAAAGTAAGCTTTACCCACTTCCATCCTAATGTCTTGCAATCAAATTTTGCTGACTTCATAAAATAAATTGGAAAATGCTCCCTATTTTTATCCCTTGGTCTTTCATTGCTTGATACTATTTCTTTCTTAGGTTTTTGGTTTATTGGTGAAATCATTTGGATTAAAGATGCCAATGTGGATATATTTTATAGTAACAATTTTTTTTAATCCAGAGTTTTACGGAGTCTGGTCCTGATAGACTGAAGGTTCTTGAAGTCCTTTAAAATATTTGGGGATATTGTTGTGATATTTTTGTTACTGATTTTTAGTTTCCAAACTAGTTAGATAATAAATTATAAATTGTTTCAATCTTTTAAATTTAATGTCCAGCACAGGATCCATTTTGGTATATATTTCATTCTCGCTTGAAAAGTATGTATATCCTATCCTTATTTTATGTAGTTCTCTATATAAATTAGCAATGTAAAATTTTTTCTTTGTGTTTTTTAGATCTTCTATATCATTGTTAATTTCATTGTCTGTTTTCTTTCTCAGTTATTGATAGAAAGAAGCAGGTTAAACAAATGCTGTATGCTTATCTCCTTCTCCTTCTGGTTCTTTCAGTTTTTGCCAATGTATTTTGAAGTTATGCTTCAGTAAACAAAATTTAGAATTGTTTTATCTTCCTGTTGGTTGGATTGTTTTTCTTTATGAAATGTTTCTGTTTATCTCAAGTAATTCTTTCTGCCTTATTGTCTACATTGTCTGCTATAAGTGTAACTAAGCCACTTTTCTTTGAATTTGTGTTTGTATGATATATCTTTTTCCATTCCTTTAGAGACATGTCATTCAGTATTTTGGGGAGGATGAACTGCTTATACAACCATAAAGACTATATAGCCTACGTGTTTAGAATGCTATACCTTCTAGATTTGTGTAATTGCGCTCTATGATGGTCACACAAAGATGAAATCACCTACCACACCTTTTTCAGAATCCCCATTCAATGTATTTGCAAAACAGTACATAATTTTTATCCAATTTCACAATCTTGTCATCTGATTGGCTTATTTATATTAAACACAGTTGTTAACTTATTTGGAGTTTTATTTTCTAATTTATCTGTTTCTCAGTCCTTCATTTATGTTCCCTTTTTAATTCTTTCTTACTTTCCCTTGGATTATCCAGGGATATTTTATTAGACCATGTTTTCCTCCATTAATTGTAAATTATTTTATACCCTTGTTGTTTTTGTTCTAGAACAACAGTGGACATACTTTTTCTAAAAGAGCCAGATAGTACATATTTTATAGTTTAAGGATGAGGGAATAACAACTTTGCTGAAATACTGAGACAGATAATGAATAAACAAATGAGTGTAGCTGTATATGAATACAACTTTTAATTTAAAAACTGGTGCCTGACCCACAGGTTATGTGCCAATACCTGCACTAGACATTACAATATGCACACTAGACTTGTATTTTAATATGAATTTAACTTCTCTTTAAATCCACTTAACTTTAAATCCATTTAACATTCTCTGGTCCTTGTCACTTATTTTACATTTTTGTTCTCTCCATATATTTTCAACATTTTAAATTAATTTTAGATTTACATTGAAATTCATTTGTAGAGAAATCTTACAGGGACAGGTACACAGAAACTCTTTGAGCCCGTCATCTTGCCTTCCCCAAATTGGATATCTGACATAACTATAGTGCAATATTAAACTTGAAAAAATAGCATTTATAATATTCATTGAGCATATTCAGTTTTCACAGATCATACATGCACCAGTGTGTGTATGTGTATATAATTTATTACAATTTTGCCACATGTGTAGCTTTATATAAATACCACCATTATCAAGATATATATCAACTTTACATCACAAGACAGTCTTGTGCTAACACTTTCTAACCTCCTTTATTTACATACCCCTATCCTAATTTCTAGTCCCTGCACACCACTAATTTTTCTCTATACCTATGATATTTATTGAAGAGTGTTTTAATCCTAAAAGTTAAAATGTCTCAGTTAAAATGTTGCATGTATTGGTAATTTATTTCTCTTCATTGCTATGAGGTTATCCACAGTATAGAATGTACCACAGTTTAATTACGCGACTACTGTAGGACATTTTCATCATTTCTAGTGTTTGGTCATTATAATAAAGCTGCTATGAACATTCTTCAACTTGTTTTTGTGTGGATATAAGGTTTATATTTCTGGGGTAAATGCCCAGGAATACAATTGTTCACGTGTATGGTAGTTGTGTGATTAGTTTTTTTTAAGAAACTGTCAAACTGTTTTTGAGAGTGAGTGTACCATTTACATTCTTACAAGCAATGCATGATCTAAACTCTCTGCATCATTTCCAGAATTTGGAAGTGTTGCTATTTTTTACCTTGACTATTCTAAGAGATATATAGTGATTTACATATGCCTAATAACTACTGATAATGAACATCCTTTCATGTGCCTTTTTGACATCTTCGTATTATTTTCAGTGAAATCTCTTTCATGATTTTGTCCATTTTCTAGTTGAACAATTCGGGTGTTTTAAATTTTGCTTTTTTTGTTTACTATTGCTGCAAAGAGAACTTTAAATATTCCAGATATGTCACCTTTTATTGGTCACATATGTGGTTTGCAAATAGTTTCTTCACCTTGCTTTTTCATCTAATTACAAGGTTTTTCACAAAGTTTTAACTTAACACTATTTGTTTTAAATTCTTTCTCAATTGAATTGCTTTTGCATCTAAATGACAATAAATCATTTTGAACAGATTTGTACAGTTCTCTGGTTTCTCTACTCTTCCATTTATATATGGATCCATACCTACACCAGTACCACACACTCTGCATTTCTATAGATAGATGTCTTAAAATTAAATAGATTGATTCATCCTTTTCAAAATTGTGTTGCTTATACTAGTTCTTTTACTTTTCCATATATATTTTAGAATATTCTTTCTATTACCTAGGAAAAATGTTGCTTGGCTTTTGATGGTGATCATTTTAGCAATCTGGGGAAAATTTATATTTTTACAATGTTGAGTCATCCAATATATACACATAGTTTTTCTCCCATTGTATTTATTTATTTTTTTTTAAAGATTTTTTTTAATTTTTTTTTATTGATATAAGAACTGGAGTACAGGCCAGAAGTGCAAGGATCCACGAGACAGAGTGGGGAACAGAACAGGCAGACCGACCGAAACACACTGCTGAGGGGAGCAGCAGGCAAGGCAGGAGAGGTCTGCCTCACCATGTGGGTCACCTCTCTGGCCGGCGGCAGGGATCGAACTCGTGCTGCAGTGTCTGCGTTCTGCTTCATAGTGCGTTGCTTACCCCACTGCGCCACCACGGGAGGGCCCCTCCCATTGTATTTAGATTTTCTAACTTTATTATCAATATTATGCAATAGCCAGTAAATAAATTCTGTAAATGTCTTGTTAGAAATACATGCAAATAATTTTTTAAGCAGTTGTAAATACTATTTTATTTTTAATTCTATACTCCATTATTAGTAGTATGCAAATAGTTAATATTTATCTTTTTATTTTTTATCTTGCATCCCACAAACTTGTTGAACTCATTTATTAGTTCTATGAGATTAATTTTGTAGATTCCTTGGGATTCTTCCATACAACCATTTCGTTATCTGCAAATAGAGGTTTTTTTCTCTATTTCTTTTTTTTTTTTTTTAAAGATTTATTTATTTATACATACAAGAGCTGGGGTACAGGCCAGAGTCCAGAGCGGTGAGAGGATTCACCAGAGTGGGGAGCAGAACAGGCAGACCGACGAAACACACTGCTGAGGGCAGCAGCGGGTGAGGCAGGAGCCGTCTGCTGCATCATGTGGGTCCCCTCCCCAGCTGGCGGCCGGGATCGAACTCATGCTACAGTGACTGTGGTTTGCTTAATAGTGTGCTGCTCAACCGACTGCTTCACCAGGGAGGCCCCTTTTCTCTATTTCTAATCTGTATACTTATATTCCCCATTCATATCTTTTTTTTTTAAGACTTATTTATTTATGCATACAAGCACTGGGGTACAGGCCAGAGGTGTGTGGGGGGCGGGGTGAGAGGATTCACCACAGAGAGCCGGTGCAGAACAGGCAGATCAACCGAAATACACTGCTGAGGGGAGCAGCGGGCACAGCAGGAGAGGTCTGCCACCATGTGTGTCCCCTCCCAGGCCGGCAGCAGGGATCGAACTCGTGCTGCACTGGCTGTGGTTTGCTTCATAGTGCTTTGCTTAACCCACTGCACCACCAGGGAGGCCCCCAAATTCATATCTTATTGTCGCTAGTTAGAACATCCAGCACCAAGGAATAAGATTGGTATTACTGGGTGTGCTTGCCTAGCTCCCAATCTTAAGTGAAAGCATTTAGTCTTTCAACATTAAGTATATTAATTGTTGAGTTTTGTTAAATATCTTCATCTATTGATATAATCATGAGATTTCTTCTTTAATCTTTTGACACAGTGGATTTCACTGATACATTTTCAAATGATGAACCAACTTTGCATACTTGAAAAATTACTTCCTGGATTTGGGATATTATATTTTTATATATTACTGAAATTGATTTGCTATTATTTTCATGACAAGTTTTTTTCCCCCTAAATTCTTAAATTTACTGTTTTTTTCTCCCTTCTCATTTTAATATCAGGATAGTACTGACCTCATTAAATATACTGAGAAATGTTTCATTTTGGTTGAATATTAGTGGTTTGTGATTTTGAAGAAATTGGTTACTTCATTCTATGTTGTTAAATTTGTATGTATAGAGTTATTTATGGTATTCTTTCTAGATCTCTAATTCATTTTGAGTTAACTTTTGTGAATGGCATTAAATATGGATCTAGTTTCTTTCTTTTTTTTTCTTGTAAGTCTATTCAGGTTTCCCAACACCATTTGTTAAAGAGCTTTCTTTTATCCATTGTATGATACTGACTCCTTTGTCAAAAACTAACTGTCCACATTTGTGTTGATATATCTCTGGGTTTTGTATTCTATTTCATTGATCTGAGTTTCTGTTTTTGCTCCAATACCATACTGTTTTGATTAATGTTGCTATGTAGTATTGTTTGAAGGCAGGGATTGTGATACCTCCATTTTTCATCTTTTCTCTAGATTGCTTTAACTATTTAGGGTCTTTTGTGGTTCCATACAGATTTTCTAAAAGCCTCTTCAACTTTAATGGAAAAAGTCACTGAGATTTTGTAGCTATTGCATGGAGTCTATAAATTACTTTAAGTAATATGACCATTTCAATGTTTATTCTTCTAATTCATGAACTCAGAATACCTTTCCATTTCTTTGTGTCTTCTTTTATTTCCTTTAACAAAGTTCTACAATTTTTAATATATAGATATTTAACCTCCTTTGTTAACTTTATTCCCAGTTATTTCATTCTGGGATTATTTTCTTTATTTCCATTTCTTTTGATACATTGTTTGCATATATAAATGTAACAGATTTTTGTTTATTGGTTTTATATTGTCACAGTTTACTGTATTTATTATTTCTAGAAGTTTTTTGTAGTCATATTTTATATATTTCTGCATATTTACATAATGTATAAAATAAATATTTTATATTTATAAATAAAATAAATATTATAAATAAAATAAATATTTTATATACATAAAATCATGTCATCTGCAAAAGGTGACAGTTATACTTCTTTTACAGTTTGGGCTTTTTTTTTTTTAAATTTATTTATTTATGCATACAAGCACTGGGGTACAGGTCAGAGGTGTGGGGGTGGTGAGAGAATCCACCAGACAGAGCAGGATGCAGAATAGGCAGATTGACAGAAACACACTGCTGAGGGGAGCAGCGGGCGAGGCAAGAGAGGTCTTCCATGCCATGTGGGTCCCCTCCCTGGCTGGCAGCAGGGATCGAACTCGTGCTGCAGTGGTTGCGGTTTGCTTCATAGTGCGTTGCTTAACCCACTGCGCCACCAGGGAGGCCCTATTTATATATTTTTTTGCGATATGTTTTGTGTCCCAGTGTATGGTCTGTTCTTGTAAATATTCCATACTCTTGAGAATGAAATATATTCATTCTTTTGGGATGTAAAGCTCAGTGAATTTCCATGAAATCTATCTAGTCCAACAATTCATATAAGGCCTTTATTTTCATGTTAATTTTCTCTTTGAATTATCTATCCCATTCTGTCAGTGGCGTGTTGAGGTTTCTGACAATAATTGTATTTTTGTCAATATGTTATTGTAAGTCTGTTAAGAGTCGTTTTATAGTTAGGTGTCCATGTGTTAGTTGCGTAAATATTAATGATGATTATGTCTCCTTTGTGAATTGTTCCTTTGATCATTATGTAGTGTCCACCTTTGTATCTGATTTCCTCTTTTGATAGAAAGTCTAATTTATCAAATATAAAAACAATAGTTTCTGTTCTTCTTTCTGTATCATTGGCTTGTAGCACCTTGAACCAACTTTTCACATTAATTTTTGTCTTTTGGTTTTAAATGGGTTTCTTGAAAACAAAGTACAGAATAGATAACTGATACTTTTTCCCAATTTGTCAAATGTTTTGATTATTTAGTTTAGTCCATTCACATTTAAGGTGATTATTGATATATACTGTTTATTATTAGTCATTCTATTTATATGGTTCTTGATTTTTAAAAATATTTCTAATTTATTTAAAAAATTTTGCTTGTCTCTCATTATCTTTCACTTGAATGGCTTTTCCTTGTGATTTTCTGTTTCTTCATTTCTTCTTCCATGTGCCTTTGTTCTAGACTTTTGATCAGTGGTTACCATTGTGATTGTATCTAACTTACTATATTTAAGAAAGTTCTTTATGAGATGGCATAGGCTTTTCAACATTTAACAATACAGACTATGCATTTCTTCCTACCTTTTAGTGTTTTGTTGTTCACTCATAATATTGTTCATGAATCTGATTTTGTATCATTAGTGCCATTTTGTTCAGGGTTTTATTTCTCACTTTTTTCCTTCTTATAGAAATTTCAACATTTCTTGTAGTGCTTATCTTGTGGTGATAAACTTCTTTATCTTCTGCTTATCTGGGAAGTCTTTGCTTCATCTTCATATTTGAATAATTTTGCAGGGTAGAGTACTTTTGGCAATCTGAGGCTTAAACACTCACTCTTTGTTTTGTTAAGGAGGGAGTCTGTCACCTCTACCTTTTCTCTCTTTAAAGTAAGTTTTTTTGCATGCTTCAGTTGTCCTAAATTCCCGCCCCACCATCATGCTGCTCTACTGTGATTTATGAAGCTGATTCCCCTGGTGAGGGGATTTAGATCTGGTTCACAGGGCTCTAGATCCAGGATGCATTTGGGTCTGGCAGGCAGGGACAGCAGAACAAGGTGTGTGCCCTGTAGCTCAGCTATGATCATAGACAATGGTAGTCACTACAGTGGCCATTACTGCCACCCCACCAAAGGGTTGGAGCTGTAAGTGCTATGTGCCCGTTTGATTCTAAGAGAGTGCTTAGTTTTCTCTCTCACCAATCCTTTCATCTGCTATTGAGCTCTAGATCAAGTCTTGACTTATTCCTCTCAAAGATTATTTGATCTTTTGCTTCTAGAAGAATAGGGGGATTAATTTCCTTGCCTGAGCTGGTCACAGAATCCCCAGTGTCCTAGACTTGCACCTGCAGTTAACTGCACTCCCGTTCTGAAACGTACTTCTGGGGAAATTCATCATGCCCCAGCGTGTATTGTAGGACAATAGATAGCCAATCCCTAGCCCATTCTGCTAGCTAGTGTGTCTACTTTTCTTACCATGTTCCCCTTCAAAGTTTCCCTTTTTAGTAATCCCTCTAGGCAATAAAATATGCATATATAATTCATCTCACCTTACTTTTGCCACATAAAATTGTATATACAAACATGACTTCTCTCAGTCTTTTTTTTTTTTCCTTGTTTATGTCTGTTGGCCATTTTGATTTTCAGGCCTCTGTGGTTTCCTATCTGGAACATATGGGAATAAAGAGGAAACCCAGTTAACTCACTGTAGTGTAATTCCTGAAATTCTGAGTTTCCTAGGTAGGTCACATTTTCATTTCCACCTTTCACAGATATTTAATGATTATTAAATTACTTCCAGGTTATATAGTTGTATTTAAGGTGCTCAAACAGGGAAAAGTGAGTCTCCACCAACTTTCTGAGGTTATAATACAGATACAAATGCATAGAGATTTGATCCTTGTTACTGATGGTAGCTTTCTATAAATTTGCGACGAATGCTGAATTCGGTAATAATCAATTACTGTTGTTAGGGAAAATAAAAGTTTAGGGTACTCTAAGCCAGATCAAAACATCAAAACATAACCTTATTATATATGTTTCTGTTTAAGGACACCTCATTTAATATATATATTGCTGATTCACGAACATTGAACTACAAGCCAACTGCACTATAGCTCCTGCCTGAACAAAGTTTATCTAATATACTTAAAGCTTATCAAACATCTCTGGAAAACACATAAAGACTTACTTTCACTTAAGAACAGTAGTCAGCACTTCAGCACTATGATTGGGGATAATTTTAAAGCAATGAAATCACTAACTGTGGACATTCTGCCACCTAAGACCTCTGCACGTGTGTGTGCTAGGCCTCTCTGTGCACCTATGTGTGCGTGAAATATTTGGACCAGGCACTCTTGCATGACTGCCTTGGGACAATGGCACCACATCCTAGGCGGCTGAGGATGCTTAGGTAGCGCATGACTGATTGTGTGGCAAGAGTCCAAGATGGTCTGGGAGTAACCCAAAATTATCCCAAACACCTGCACAGAAAGTATTCCCTGCATGTAAGGCCAACACGTCCTCGCCTGTTCCCTACAGAATTGATTATCACCTTTGATCCATTTGAAGTCCGTTACCCAGAAGATGAATGCCTTTTGTCTCCCTGAACCCTGCTTCCCCTCCCATTGTCATATGATCAATCATGCTTGCATAGTATTGCCAATAGCAAGAGTGCTGCTGACTGGGCAGCAGTGCCTTGCCTTGCAAACCTGCTCCACAACTCGTACCTCAACCTGTCCCCTTGGACGTGCAGGCATGTCTGCGGCTACGAGAACTAACAAAACATTGCGGAATTAAAAAAGATGGAAAAGGACATTTGTTTATAGTATGAGAACTGAAATAGGAAAAATGTATTGCCATTTATAATCTCTGCTAGAAATGTATACCTTGGGTCACTAAATTTTTATTATTTTTAAAATTTTTTTTGTTTTGTAACTGGATGAAATACATTTTTTTATTATTTACATATTTTTAGTATAATTTTTTAATTTACATATATTTGACATCAATTGTAATCCCCATCACCATAACACCAGTGCACCATCACCTCAGTCCTCCGTGCTCCCATCTGCCCTCCACCCTTCCTCTCTTCCCTCCCCATCAAGGGGGTCACTAAATTTTCATACTGCTCTGTTCTGTTGTAAAATATCAACAAACGAATGTGAAAGTATTGTATTGATTGGAGGATTACAAATAAATTTAGTGAGTAGACAAATTTAAAAAATATGATATCTATAGCTATAATTTGTATTATATATATAAACATAAAATATATACTATATATTATGCTATATTAATATATATGATTATGTATATTTTATAATATATAATACACATAAATTTTTATATGTTATATATAAATGTTATCTATAAATAAATGAATACAGAATATTTTATAAATATTTATATAAGTATACATGTATATAATATGTAATATATTTTAAAATATTAATATATATGTTATAAATATATACATATAAATTTATAAATGATATCTATAAATATATATGTGTACTTCACAACTACTGTTATTATTTGAGGTGTTACTATTCTACATAGTATTCATCTATATTATATTTCTTATTTTTCTTGAATTCATTTTATTTATTTATTTATTTTTTAAAGATTTATTTATTTATGCATACAAGCACTGGGGTACAGGCCAGAGGTGTGGAGGGTGAGAGGATTCACCACAGAGAGCGGGGAGCAGAACA
>JAGFMF010011853.1:891696-915423 GCA_019455555.1 Galemys pyrenaicus | reverse complement strand
TGCTGAGGGGAGCAGCGGGCACAGCAGGAGAGGTCTGCCGCACCATGTGGGTCCCCCCCTGGCCGGCCGCAGGGATCGAACTCGTGCTGTAGTGGCTGCAGTCTGCTTCATAGTGCGTTGCTTAACCCACTGCGCCACCAGGGAGGCCCTTGAATTCATTTTAGAATGAAATTGGACATTACGTCTCACTCCTTTTCTCACTCCTTTTGCCTTGTTCTGGGACCATAATTACAATCTGTTGTTATACTTTTATTTTTTTTTTTTTAGATTTTAAAAATTTGTTATAAATTGTAGTTTCCTAGTGAAAGTCTCCATTTTATTTTCTATTCTTTAAGATATACAAATCATAGGTTGTTTCATACTTTAGCTTACATTACATCAATAACAGTCATTTGTGAATTACTTTGCATTATCCATTTTTCTTTTGATTCAATTTATTACCATGTTTGTTATTTCAGCTTAAAATACTAGAATATATATATATATATATTCTTTGTGGTGTTTTCTTTCCAGAGAAGGTTCTTGTTACCTCTGATAAACAGATAAAAGTGTTATAAACTATCTTAATCCAATTGAGGCCTGAGATTACTAGTTTTTAGTATCAGTTTTTTAAGGTCATTCTGAACTCTATTTCATCTCTACTTCTCGGTGTAGTCCTCCCTGGGCACCTGCTAAGATACTGAGGTTTCAATGGGGCATCCCTTTCTTGGCAAATGGTAAACTGTAATTATTGTCTTTGTAAGGCTATTGGGAAGGTTTCATTCTAGTCTTCAGACTTTTCTTTCTGTTACTATTTTATTTTGCACAGTTAAAGTATTTGGCTAATGTTTAGAGTGGAAAATATACTGTATATCAGACTTGCTCATTGTTCCTCCTTTCTCATTAATTTTTCATGGCTGTTCAAAGTAGACTCAAATCCAACTTTCATCTCTCTTGAACCACAAGTTTACCAAAAGTACTTGTTTCTCTTTTATTATTATTATTATTATTATTTTTGACAGCAGGCTTGTGTTCTGGCTTTATGCCAAAGTAGCAGACTACACATAAGTAAATGTTATACAGTTCTAGGTCACTACTCTGTGACTCTCTCCTCTCTGTGATTCTTCACAGACTTTCTGCTCAACAGTTGTTTAAAACATTCAGATATAGTTTTAATCATTTTATCCACCTTTTTTTCTGTTTGAGTGGCAACACTGGTCATCCTCAAAATACCCTCTCAAAGCTTGAAGTCTCAAGACTTGTTTATTTTTTAAATACTTTAAAAGGGGTCTTTTTTTATTCTCCTTACCTAAAATTATACTGTATTCTTTAAAACAAAGTTTTATACCAATCAAACCAATTTGTGTACATATGACATTAATAATTATTAGCTATGTATTTTAATTATTCTGTAAGGACAGATATTTTATAATTTGCTGAACTTACTTACTTTTATTTGTTTTATTACCTAAAAAATGTCAAGCATAGATGTTCAGAGAAAGTTGGCAATTTCCTCCATTTGTTTTCATCAGTGTACATTGTCACTGTGAGAATATGTGACGACTTGTTACAACACCAAAACTCTTCTTAGATAGGGACCATTAAAAATGTACTGAAATAATGAAATTAATGGGAGAATTTTGAAATGATGTAAATTTCACAGAACTTTATATATCATAGTTATGTTTGATGCTAGTTGTGAAATGAATCTGTTTAGCAGGAAGAGTTTCTGGTAGTGTAAACAGCGCTAAAACCGAAGACTGTTACAGGTGATACCCTCTGGAGGGCATTGGTGGTGAGAATAGATAGTGCCAGGAAAAATGCTAAAAAAATATTGCATTTTAGGGTGGAGCTATGGAGAAGAAATATAACGGACTGCAGAAGGAGCCATAGATTATTCAGTCTTCAGGATTTAGAGTTCTGGATTCAACTTTTGAGGATTCAGTGTTCCTGATTCAGCTTTTGAATATTTAGTGTTTAGTATTTAGAAGGTTGTTGTGGGCCGCCAAATGTGGAGGCCTCCCTCAGCCAACCGCAGAGAAGAAAAGTTTAGAGGTTTTGTAAGTAGCTGAGTGACAGAAATTGGTCCCAGCTTTGCTGCTGTCATAGCCTAGCAGAGAAGGTGAAGACCCAGAGCCAGGTGCCTTGCTGACATGCATGAGTGTGGCCATTTTTTTTGGGCCATTTGACTGCTATGGGTGCTGTTATAAGTGTTGCTTGTCTGGTGATGTGCTGGGGCATCTCAGCAGTTCATGGAGCATCTCCTGCTGTGTCTTTTGCTATCTTCGTGAGTTGTAACCTGGCCTATAGTCTGGCTGCAGGATGTCCACAGTGGCTGGAAAATGCCATCTTGAACAGGTGGTGATTGTTCAGGAGTGGAGCTCTTTGTCTTCAGCAGTGGGAAGACACCATCTTAGCTGCTATTGTTTAGGACTGAGAAACACTGGACACTGCTTTGGGTGAGGTACAGGCCATTTTTGCCCTCAGTAACACTTTGTTTTTCCCTGGTTTGTTAAATAATTCGCATTGTTATTGTTCCCTGAACCTGAGTAGTCTTACAGTTGTGTGCATAGGTAAAGAACTCAGAGAGTGACCAGTAAACTATTTGGGCAGTGCCCTTAGAAAATTTAGTGCCCCTTGCTGCCCTGTGTCAGTGTCAGCTGCCTCCCATTACCTTTAAATATGATGAAAAGTTAGAAAATGAGAAAGTTTATATGAAATAATTTTCATTTGAGAGTGATGCTAGTGGATATTCAAAAGGCAAATATTTTAAGATGAATTCAAATTAAGTCAAAATTGCTGACAAAAATAACGAGTGAATGAATGAATGAATGAGCTTTTGTAGGATCAATTAACAAAGACACATTCCTTTAATTCCCTCCTTGGCATATTTATTCTCCTGTAAAAATACAGTTTTCTTAAATGAATGTCAATTTAGTCTATAATCCTTTAGTTTGGTATATCATCCAACCTGAATTACAAAGAATTTGATAGCTGTCAAAGTTATTGTACAGTTACACTGAAAACAATGTAAGTGCTTTGTTTTAATTTTTTCTCCAATACAAATTTCCACTATCTAAAAAGATGTATTATTAGCAAGAAGTTCTGATAATATCATTAAAATCTTAACTGACTGATTTTGCTTTTCATTTAATAAATATGAATATAAATCATTTATATATTATGGTATAATGTGTATCATACCCTCCATGAAAATATATAAGTTGTTAATATATCGAATGACATAGCCTGTTAGTTAAAATTACAGTCTGTTAAAATTACTTTAGAAAATTTAAAACAAATCTCCCCATAGCACTTACTTTTTGTAATAGAACTACTTAGAGAAAAATAAAGTGTCATTTGGTGAAATTTATGCTTTTGAATTGACTAAATAGCAACTGAAGTCCTCGAGGATTCTAACATATTATGACCCTGCCCTGCCAATCTCTTTAGCTACCGACGCTTCACCATATGGGGTCAGAACGGTGATTTCTCATATAATGCCAAATGACCTAGAAAAGCCTGTAGCATTTGCATTGTGAACACTTACTGGAGAATTAAGCACAGGGGCCCTCCTGGTGGCACAAGGTGTTAAGCATTGCACTATGATGCATCTACAGCCATTGCAACACAAGTTCGATTCCTGGCCAGGGAGGTGACCCACATGGTGCAACAGGTCTCTCCTGCCTCGCCTGCTGCTCCCCTCAGCAGTGTACCTCAGTCAATTTGCCTGTTCTGTTCCCCACTCTGTCTCTGGTGAGTCCTCTCACCTCCCACACCTCTGACCCAGTTCTTGTATGCATAAGTAAATAAATATTTTAAAAAATGAATTAGGCACAGATGCAGAGGTTTTATCTTATACGTTAGGACTTGTCATTAAATTACTAAATGTTGCTTCTAAGTATCTGTTGGTCATCAAGGGGAACTCCATGGTGCTGAGATTTCAACTTCTGTTGGGGTGTTTCTCAGTGTGAAATGTCTCATTTTGCTTGATCCTTGTAGTTAGTTTTGCACATAACATTTGATAAAGAAGAATAAGAAGAAAAATCCTTTCATCAGAGTATATCTAGACAACAATGTTTTAAGAAACCTTCCTCTAAAATAGAGACAGATCTTGGATATAAATATGGTAGTGGAAAAAGTTACAGAATATTTAACGGTTTTAATAATCACTTTTTCTACATACTTGTTATATAACGTAGTTATTTCATAATGTCATGTGAAAAAGCATCTCAAATGCAAATAAGTGGCACGCAAGATGCCAAAGAACATGTACAAGACATTAAGATAAAGCAGTTTTTGTGTTTACAGGATTGTCAGTGAGAGCAAAGTCAATAGACACATATTTGACTTTATATACAATAAAGGGGAAATGTTGAGTGCAATGTACAGAAAAACAAAACAAAACAGGGATTTGGTTTCAATACGGGGGAGCAGAAGGTGATGCTCTACCTAATACTACATTGCATGTTGAAATAGAGCAAATTAGAAGCTAAGTAACAAATGAGATTACCAGTAACATTAAGAAGATTTTTCTTAGGTCCGAAAAGCCAAGAAAATGTGGACAGTTAGCACACATGAGCTTTAGTTCAGTTTAATTAAAATAAATTTGAGAACAAAATGAGTGCTCTGGATGCACAAGTGGGCAGATAGATGAGAGTCATAAGCATATTAATCTGACTTTGACTGAGAAGCCATAGACATTTTTTTACCTGTAGTACCATGCTCTCCTTTTAATTTTCTTTCCTTTTTAAATTTTATTTTGTTTCTCTTTTAATCTTTTTTTAATGATATACAACCATCTGACCTTGGTCTCCTTGTAAACACACTACCACTACAACACACATGCTCACAATAAAATTATACCCTTAAATGTACCCTTAAGTGAAAGCCAATATTCTCCATTTAAGAATCCTGAAATCTCTTTACAATATGAGTGTAAAAGAAAAGAGTTTATCTTGAATTAATACACCCAATTCAGACATTCTGCCAAATCCCTAGTGATGAGTAAACTATCATTTCATTTGCAAATAGCTTGGTGGTGTCTTGTTCTACATGATTTTGCATCTAGTGAGCCTGCAAAATACATACATTCCACTTAAATACACTCTAAATCTTCTCAATTTGCTGTCTGATGGGTGATTGGATAATTTCTTTCTAGACTTGGGTTGAGGTCTTACTCTCTTCACTGATGAGAATATTATCTGTTGAATTCTGATGAGGGATTAATTCTCCCAAAGTTTTCTGACAAAGATCACAGTCCATTTTTAAATGTTATCTTAAAATTATCAGTGGTATTCATGATTAATGCAAACACTGCAAAAGTCTAATAATGCTCCCTTCATTATTGAAATGAATTAAATTGTAAGACTTCATGCAACTATCAACATCATCAAATCTCAGAAAGCATGATGTAGTGACCTTTTCTGGAGTTAAATATATTAGCTATTTTTCTAAATTTGCCTGATTGTTTGTACTTTATTTAGAATGCTGTCTTTGATAATTTTTTGGATGAGAAAAAAAGTGCTTTAGTGAATAAGCTAAAACTTATTTCAGCTTAAAGAAGCTTCCCTAATGAGCAAACTACTTTCTAGAAATACCACTTAGAAAAGGAAATGTAGAAGGCATTATGAGGATGAAAAACCTGCCCAAGTGGAAACTGTTACACGTAGAAAGGATGATTTGCAAAATCAGAGGACAAAAGGAAAAAATTGAGCTTATTAATTTTTTAAAATATATATAAACTTTTATTAAGGTAACATTGGTTTTCAACACTGTATATGATTTAGGGGTATAGTTTCACAATTTATCAGATGTATATTATTATGCCACAGCCACACAAAGATATCCATAACCCTCCACCATAGTTCATTGCACCAGCTCATCCATTTATTCTCCACCCCCACCCTCTATTTCAGATAACCTCAGTTCTGCAGTCAGATTTCAAGGTTTTGTTTTGGTTTACTCTTGCATGTCCCTATGCTGTTCCCTTCATATGAGTGAAATAATTTGGTATTAGTACATCTCCTTTTGACTTATTTTGCCTAACATAATACTCTCCAGTTCCAATAATTTTGTCACAAATGGTAAGATACCATCCTTTTTTTACAGCTGAGTAGTACTGTATATATAAAGGACATCTTCTTAATCTACTCATATCATCATGTACTTTAATTTTTTCCATAACTTTGCAATTCTATACACAAGGTTGCAATGAATATAAGAGTGAATATATCCCTTCAAGTTAGTGTTGTTATATTCTTTTAAAATATTTATTTATTTTAGTTGAATTACCATTGTTCCAGGTTCCTGCTAGTGTCTTGCTAGTTTAGTAATTCCCCCCAGTCGTAGTCACTTTAGGTCTCCCTACTACCAAATTACCCATAGTCTTTGGCCAAAGGCAATTGTGCCTTTTGTTGAAGTCTGGTACTATTATTGTTTTTAGGTTAATGCCTCTTTTTAAGTTTTTTAATGGTTACTTGATATATTTTGATATTCATTTTTTTTAGGATGTATGTTTGTGTGTGTGTGTGCTTATTTGTGTGTTAGGTATTCCTGATAACCTGATATATTTATCACTTAATAATTATATAAGATCCAGCCCTTTCTTTTATTACACTTTTTAACTGGAAATTTTTTTGTTTTGTTTTTCTATCGGATGTACATATGGCTGTCTTAGAGTACCATTTCCATGTAGGAATTTTCAAACCTTTGACTTTCAGCTGTGTGTATCTGCGCTTTGGTGAGTCTCCTGGACATAGCAGAAATTTGGGATTTTTCCTCTTGTCCAATCAGATGCTCTGTGCCTTTTATTGGTATGTTCAACCCATTTACATTAAGAGTGATTATTGACATGTAAGGAATTGCTACTTGCATTTTTTTGGTTCTGTCTATTTTCCTGTTCAATTTTTGTGTATTTTCTTCTGTTCAATTTAGGTAGATTAACTTATCCACTTTAAATTGAATAGTATACCTCATTAAGGAGGTTAGTGAAAGTAAGCAAAAGATCAGAAGTAGACTGCACTTTTTGTATATGAATGCTATCTTGTGTATACTATTAGTATAGCTCACCAAGGGCTAAAGTTATGTTTGAAAGGCCTATGTTTATGTAAATATTGAAGCATATAATATAGCTTAAAATTACTAATTTATGTGCTAAGTACGTAACTGTGTACCAGTTTGCATACAGAACAATAACGTGTGTGGAGTAAGACACCTGAGTGCAAACATTTTACTATTAAATTTACATTACAGGATTTTAAGAAAGTGCATTTTTGAATCACATAGCCAAGGTCATAGGCCCAGTGCTCACTCCTCACAGTAACACAGAGTTTTATACTATTGGTATCATAGCCACATTGTACTTTTATAAATGACAGATAGGCATTCTAAGTACATTCTACTTCTCCTCTAATAGGTGTCCCAAGTAAAATGATTGCTAGGTAGGAAAGTTTAATATTTAATATGTACAATAAGGATAGAGCTAATGAAGAATGAGTTATGGCAAATTTCTTCTGGATAAATATGGAGTTTTGACTCAACAATCTATTCAAAATATCTAACCTTTCTGTGTATGGGCATTCATTTACATAACTATAATTTATCAGACTTATTTACAAAACTCTTGATTACTTTAATTATGTAACTGAAGGTTTTACACGACCTATAAATATATGAGTTAGATGTTATAAATTGGTTCATAGCTAGAAAGTGTTTGGGATTATTGTCAATTACATAGTTTTTCAATCATGTACAAAATGTATTTTTGAGGAACGCATTCTTTCAAAATTATATATGTTTAGAATAAGTCAACCAAAGTATGTCTTTCATAACTTAATTACCCACCATTTGTGACATAAAGTATATTATTTAATCATTTTGGCTTTCTGAAGCCATATATTTATATGTGTGTGTGTATATATGTACATATATATATGACTACCTCTTCCTAGTAGCAGTGCTAAGAGAATTAATATTTATAAAGCACACTGGAATTCTAAGATGAAAGGTTCTAAGGAAACACAAATTATTAAACATCCCAATAATCATGCTCATCATGAAAGGTTTAGGACTAATGAGCAGCGTGCAGTTTATTCCTTGAGGTTTTTCTCAGCTTTAGTTATTATTAAAGGAAGAAATTAATTTTATTGGCAGAGTCAGGTATTTTAGAAGGCTTACTCTCTCCAGTGCAAGTGTAATTACACACACACATACACCTTAAGGCAAATAATTTACTTTTTTTCATCAAGATATATCAGTATGTTTCAAAGTTGGTCCCCTTATTTTGTTTAGTAATATCTCTAACTCATGCCTTGTTATACAGGCTGGTATTTTTAACTTAATGTTATGCAGAAAGCTTTAATTTTAGTTGAACAAGTTACAAGAGTTACAAAAATGGCATCTTCTGAATGGTATTTTGTGAAATAGGTAGCACCTGCCAAAATTTCCCTATATTTTCTACAACTACATAAGGCCCAGTGGTCTAGGGTGAACGACTGTGGGTGCCTTGGTGGTGGGTATGGTGTGGTGACACACATCTGAAGAGGTGTGAACCTAAATCATATACAGTGTTTTAAACCTGTGAAATTTCATTTTAAAATAGAAAAAAATGTAATGAAGTGGCTGAAATGGAGTTGTACTCATTTTCATGTACATAACATTTAAAACTCATCACAATACTAATGATAAGGAACTGATCACAAAGATCTACAAAGAGTTAATGAGGCTCAACAAAACCAACGTAAACAACTCAGTCAAAAAATGGGCAGAAAAGTTTAAAAGACACTTTTCTGAAGAAGAAATGCAAATGGCCAACAAGCATATGAAAAAATACTCAAAATCACTTGTAGTCAGGGAAATGAAAATCAAAACCACAATGAAATACTACCTCACACCAGTAAGAATGGCACATATTAAAAAAAAAAAAAACAGCAACTATAAATGTTGGCGAGGATGCGGTTAAAAAGGAACTCTCCTACACAGCTGGTGGGAGTGCAAACTAGTCCAACCACTATTGGAAAGCTGTACGGAGGTACTTCAGTCTACTAAAAATGAAGCTACCATGTGACCCAGCAATCCCACTCCTAGGGATTTACCCAAAGAACACAAAACATCAATTCAAAAGAATACACGTACACCTATGTTTATCACAGCATTATTTACAATAGGTAAGATTTGGAATCAACCCAAATGCCCAAAAATAGAAGACTGGATCAAGAAGATGTGGTTTATATATATACACAATGGAATATTATTCAGAAATCAAAAAAGATAAACTAGAGCCATTCGTAGAAACATGGATGGAACTTGAAGCGGTTATGCTCAGTGAAATAAGTCAGAAGGAAAAAGAAAAATACTGGATGGTCTCACCCCTAGGAGGAATATAGGGGATCAAGGGGAAAAAATAACATCAACAGCAATAACAACAACAACAACAAAACACAACTAAACAAAACAAAAATGAACAGACAACTACAAAACAGAGACATTCTTCAGGGAAGAGGGAGGGACTGGGATTAAGGCAGGGGTGGGAAGAGCACAAGGGACTATGGTGACATAAAACCTCCTAAATAAATTACACAAATAAATTATAAACTTCAACCTCCATTCCAAACCTACAAAATCCAAAAACTACAAATCCCATAAAATCACTATCAAAAAACAAATCACTAAAACCTAAAAAGAAAATTAAACAACCAAACTAAATATAAAAACAAACATGTGGGCCTTGGGGGGGTCTCTCTCTTTTCCTTAAAAACCAACTCTCAGTGTGCCATCAAATTCCAACTCCAAAAAACTAATAAAACATTTACAAATCTATATCCCTCTTTTCCCCTTATATTATTCACTACACTATTTTGGTGCACGGGTGAATCGGTATGGAAATTCTATGGGAACTATACCTAGAAAAGAAAGAAAAAAATTAATTAAAAAAACCTCATTAGGGCTGATGTCAGTTCTACCACTTACTAGCATATGACAAAAGACAACTTGAATCTCACATTTCCTCATCTATAAAAGAAGTTAAAAATAGCTATGTCAGTTACAAATTCATTTAGTCCACCTACATACTGCTAGGTACACTGTAAGTAACATTAGCTGCTTCAGTTTTTGTTATTAGCATGATTATTCCTGTTTTTATTGATATCGTTGTTACTATACCTGCTGCTACTACTTGCTATTACTACTATAATCTATGTTACTATTAGTGCTACTGTCTATTGCTACTTTTCATGCTACTACCACCCAGAAACAGTAAAGACCTCAATTGAAATCATTTTAATCTATATTAATTTGTCTTAAAATAAACAATTCAAGGCTTCAGGCAAAGTTGCCGTCAAATTAAAATCTCTGTGTAGTAGCAATTCTGACCTTTTTTCTTTTCAGGGAGTGACTGTATTCTTTTCTCCTCTGGAACAGCTTGAGCTTTCTGCTCGGCGCAGTCTGCACAGACTACACAATGACATGTAGACAGGTAGAAAGTCAAACAGGAACACAAAAGGGCATATAAGTTAACTGCAACAATAACAACAATAACAACAACAACAATAAATATTCAAGTGTCTGTCTTCATTCTACCATCAAAGCCACAAAGAATCTTGCTTTAGCTTTGTGAGAAAGCCACATGTGTAGCCATAAAATTTAAGCTGTTATCAGTCAAATAAACCTCTTTCATCAGCTCTCTGAGAAACGTGCTGCAAACCTAGACAATTTACTTCTGTGAAGTGAGTGAATGTTTCATTCTCTTACTTTGACAATGACATAGGAATTTCCCAGGTTAACAAGCTCTTTTTTCAAACTTGCTGTCTTACCACATCTATGCTTGAAGATAGCAATTGTGCAAGCTTTATGTCACTGCTGAAGTGTGAATAAACTTTGGCTTAGTTGGACCACAAGGAAGGAAACTTGGTGTTTATGCTCAATTCCTTTGTCATTTGCAATAATAAGTTTTTTTTTTTAATTTGCATTTTAGCAGGCAGATGGAGAGTAGATTCTAGGGAATTATTTGTCAGGAAGCTTAAATGGAAAATGGTTAATATAGAGGACTCCAACTTCTGTGTCTTGGTTTCTTAATTTCTAAAATGAGATTGTTATAACATTTAGTATCCATAGATAATAGAGCTGTTGGGATGATTGGATTAATAATTTATTGGGCTTTGCAATTCTTGATTAATAGGTATGATATTAAAAAATGAGTACAATTATGTTATCAAACAGGAAGAATACCAATTTTCTTGTGTGCAATAAATGTACAATGTGGACCAGATTTTCAAAGGAAGGTGTAATGGGTATGCTTACCAAATTTCATGTACATGCGTTATACCCTCGGAAGCATATAATTGCGTATGCAAAATGGATAATTGCATACAAAATTGCCCATTTGTGTGCGCAATTACCCATTTTATGCACACAAATGCTTGTTTGAAAATCTGGCCCTAAAACTCTAGCAGTAGAGTAAAATTCAGCTTGCACACATGGTTTCTGAAACAGAAATTATGGTCTGCCTTGACTATATAACTGCAGTCAAGTATTTAAACTGTCTTCTTTTCAGAGTTGAATCAGAATGTATTTCTAGACTGCATAACAAGACAGTAGCATGAAAGATATTTTTTAAGATAAACATAGAAACTTTTCATCCAGCTGCCACTGGAGATGCTGATATTGCTTCTGACACCAGCAGTCAGTGATGAAGGTTTTGTAATCATTGCTGACTATAAGCGACTATTGTACATAGAGGTAAAGGGGATCGTATTTGATCAAAATTGTGAAGCAATGTGTTTTAAAGATCTCCACTTTTCCATGATATAGAATGACTAAAAACAGGTAATAGTGGTCTATTTAAAGGTAGACTGCTTTTTCTTATATTGTTAACTAAGAACTGACATTTACATAATTCTTGAGGTTCCTTCTTTAGCAAGCAACTTTCATGACCTAAGTAGCTTCTGTGGTATATGGGGAATATAAGAAGAAAATCAGAGTGGTGGGTAGGTGGCCCTTACAAAATTAGTTTATAAATTTAGAATTTGTATTTAAGCCACCGTTTATTCCAGTCATTTCTTCAATACAACGGATAGCCATTGTTATGGATGTTAATGTCCAAAATTCCCATCATTTTCAGAGGTCTCTGGTTGTACTGCTAATTTCCTAATGACTAACTTGCACTCTCTTCAACTCTGTATTTACTCCTCCATAGTTTCTTCATTCAGACCACATTGGCTTGTCCTAAAAAATTCCTTCATATGATATATCAAAATTTCTGGAGTATTTCCTTACATGGTTCCTTTTTGGTCTGTTGTCTAAGCCCTGCCCATGACATTGAACCAGATGCTACTTCCATCTATCTAGTTTTCTCATTTTTAACTTCATGCTTTTTAACTGTAATCATTACTACCTCAAATCTACCAAACATTCTTCTTTCTTCTTTTCAAAAATTTCTACTATGAACTGTCCAGATTAAAAAGAAGTCAGATGAACAACTTGACTGTTTAATCTTGTAAGGATAAACTTCAATTTACAAAAATCACATACATTGAAAATGGTGTAGCCAGATAATTGCCACTGACACACAATATCATTATAAATCATGTTCTTAAAAGATTCAGTTTTTGTTGCTTTAATGCAGACTCCTGTGGAGGAAGAAAGATGGAATGATAGGCATACTTGGTATCATATATGTAGTGAACACATTACCTGTCTCAAGAAAATACTAGCTTTTATTTCAAAATGCCTTTACCTTCATGAACTTCTAAATATGTAATCTCACTGACTCCTCTTAACAGCTCCAGTGGGGGCTAGATAAAGCATTAATAGATACACTTTTAGAGATGGTAAACTGAGCCTCAACAAGTCTTACTTGACTATGGGAGAATGATATGCTAGTGGTGGGAGCATGCTTCTGATCCAGATTTTGTAAACTGCAGATTGATATTCTTTCTCTTTCTTTGCCGACGTTAATTAATTGTGTATATAGAGAATGAATATTGAACAGTAACATATTCTTACCTCTCAGAATTATCACAAGTAAGTCCCTGATGAATAAAGTTACTAAAGCTACAGAAATGACATGGAATGAATAGCTATCCATCTTTAGAAGAAAAAGTTCTATTCAAAAATCATACAACTTGCATGTATATCCTAAAAATTTGCCTAATGCAGACATTTGAACTTCATTTCTGTAGTTTCTGTTACTCTCAAGTGTAATTTTTTTCCAAGTCAGAAAGAAGATCTCAAGTTGCTTTGCAAGTAATACAGCATGAAACAAGAAATCATATGCTCAATCAATGCTTTGACTTTGTAGGTAGGGAGAAAATTTGCTTCTATCTTGGCAACTTCAACTATAGTTGAAATGGTTTCTACAGATAATGACAAGAAAAATTTGCTCTTGAGAAAATACAAAATCTAATAGCCCATTTGTGTAGTAGAAATCACTGGTAGATATGAGCACCATGACTTAGGAGCCATTTTTAAGTTAAAGACACAATTTCATTTGAAATATGGACAAAACACCAACAAGCACATGCAAAATAGAGCACTTAGATCTGCAAAATATTGTCTAGTTGTGTTCAAGCAGAAAAGTTTTAATAATCATAATACATAAATGATAGTTTCCTGTTTCAAAATGTAATGTTTATTATAGAGCTGAACAGTTTATATCTTACAAATAAATGTATGGGAAATTGCTTATTTAAGTAGAAAACTAACAAATTTTTATCATACCAATTACAATTAAGAAGAATAAATTGACCATGTATATGTATATTTTTTAATTGCCAACAGACTTTTACAAATTTGCAAAATTTGCATATTGTTTTTAAATGAGTTCTCTATGTAAACATTTGTACATTTCCCAATGGGTGTTGTGATAATTGGATAGTAATACTTACTTTATGTTACTTTTGAAAATTGTTATTTCTCAAAAGAACATGTTCTTTTTAAGGAACAAACATTTTTGAAAGTATTATTCAAATGTTGTCATAATTTTCTTTGAATGATCTAATATCAAATCCTGATTTTAGAATGAAGCAATGTACAAATGCATAAATACATTTAAATAATAAGTAATATATATATCAAGATTGTTATGGTAATCTGTGATTTGGTGAAAACTGTCTAAGATCAATGTCAATTTTCAGTATAAGTAATATTAATTACGTTTAGTGTAATTGTTTCATTTTATATAAAATTATCTTTGAAATAATGACAAATTGCTCTTTGCCTATTTTATATGTATATTTTCATCATTACCAGAAGAAAATAAGCTGAAGATAATGCTAACTATTGCTGAAAAAAGTAATCATGTGAGCTTTCTAGAATATCTTTTAAGTAATCTTTATTGAGGAGTTTAAGAGGTCCCATATATTGCCTATAAGTGTGGTTTTCCTTAATATGCCTGAAGTAAGACTTTTCCAATAAGTGTCAGCTTTGAAAAGGCAAATAAGGTCAACTGAGGCCCTGTGAATCTCAGGAAGCCTGTTCCATTTCTTATAGAATGCATAATGTTTAAGTTCAGAGTAGTGAAGGCTCTAGAGACTGAGACAAGCTCTTGTTCTAGTCTCAGTTCTTTGACTTATCTTAATCCAAGGAGCAATCACTGCTCCCTGTTTTTATGACCTAGAGGAAAATAGTTTAAAGGGTTTCATCGAGGTGTAGATTTAACAGCAAAGAATTCCTCCTTATCTGAAAAAATTTGTTTTTACTCTCAAAGTGAAAAATGAGGTCATCCCCTCCTTGTCATATGAAATCTCTCCCTAGTCTTCCTAATACCCCAGGTCCTTTAAAGGATATATATTCCTGGATTACCACATTTTACTTTATGATCTATAGCCATGTAAATTTTCCATATGTACATCATAAAATTTAGGCTTTTTTTTTTCATACTAATTTGACTCATGTTGATTTGTTCACTTGTCTAACCTCACAAGCACCCAACTGGGTAGGGAAATTTTTCCCTGTGCTCTGATATGTCAGAATGGGATAATAGTTGAAACAAATTTTGAAGCCACATCAAATACTTCTATGGAAATTAAAACCTCGACCTACTCAAGTTAAATGCTGAGGACACACTACTAACATGGGCAAAAGAAAGAAGAGAGAGCAATGTAAATCCATTCTACAACAGAAAAATTCAACTTAACATCTTACTGATGGTACATAAGCATTTCTTTATACACAAAGCATCATATTTTTGTTTGAATAAACAGAAATATAAGAAGTCTACAGAAAAAAGCATTTCAAAGATAAAAAAACAGAAGGATTCTCCAAAATTAGGAAATTCTCAGTGTTTTATGAAAAATAATTGGAATTGTTTTGTATACGTGAGATTATAATAAGCATAGAGAAAATTGATGAGGTGAAAGTGAAGGCTGTAATTTAGTCTTGTCATCTTTCAAAAGTATTTTGTATAGTGAGTATAAGAGATCTGGTTTCTAGCAATATTGTTTAAAATGAGAATCTATGGGCTTTCCTCTATGTTGTGAGGAGAAAACTAGCTACATGGGTGTAGCCTAAACAAATATATGAAAAACAGAAGAGTATCCATGAATTGTAGGTTACATTCCAGCAACTTGTGGTAATGGAGATATATATTGTGGTTTCAACACATTGTCATGCGTGTGCATGTAATGGGAAGAAATGCCTAATGATTATATGCCTTGCAAACATTAACTTTGCCCTGTCCCTCTCCACATTTCCTGTCATTCTTTCTTCCTAGCCTTACACACACACACACACACTACCACTAACACTCATATTCCAAAATGAACTGCAAGTTTACGTTGCAAATTTGAGCAATCATAATCCTTTTACTGCTGGTGGTTATTATATTTTGGGTGGAGGGGAGCATTAATTATTTGTTGCCATAACAATGTTGCATTGTAATCCATTCCAACATTCAAAACCCTAATTCATAACCATGAAAAGTTGCACATAAATCAATGTGTTGGCTGAAAAGTTCATCTCATATTGGTTGGTCTTGACAGTACTCTCTCATGGCTAGCAGGTCAGTTGTGAAACTCCATTGATCTCGGCTCCCTTTCATAACAGTTTCATCTGGAGCTGCAGGACTGAAAAGACTTGGATCCATTTGATCACACATCCTGCAGCAGGATAGTCTAAATTTGTTCTTATGGAAGAAACAGACATTCTAAAAAATAGTGTAGTGTGTTTGTGACTGCAAGAGGCTTAGATTCAGCATAAACCCATCATCTGCTACCTTCCTTTGGCCACATAATGTAATAAAGTTAAACCAGATTTAAAGAGCGGGAGTTAGTTTCTTAGCTATGGATTGGGGGGAGTTGTAATATCACATTGCTAAGGACATAGATACCAAGAGAAGTGGAGAATTGGGTCATTTTTACAATCAACTTACCACAAGAATATTCTGACAAAAGAAGATCCCAAAGATTTAAGTGCTATCCAAAATTAGAATCATCTAATTTATATAAAATCTGAACACCAGTTATGCAGACTTACACATTAAGGGGAGAACATATCTGTACCCAAATACCTTCATGACTTCTTATCTCAAGTCATTCACCTCTTTAGACATGCCTTCTTTAATAGCCTACCACCCTAACTGAAATTACAGACTGTCTTGACTCCCTACCCTAATACTCATGCCATTTGACATACTATTTGCTTTTCATTTGTCTCCCACAGCTATTGATAAAATGTAAGTTTCTTGAGTCCAGGAATTTTCTCTGCCTAATCCATGGCCATATTCCCAGTACCTAACACAGAGTAGATGCACATTGAATGAATGTCCTGTTAGACCAAGCATACTGAGATCCCAGAAGCACTGCTCAAGAGCTAGTCACACTACCTAAAGATAGCAATACTTACTTCAGATTTGGACACTGGCATATGATCACTCAAGATTTTTCTTCTATAAATCTCATTTACTAACTCTGTATTGTTCCATTGTGACCTTGAGCGTTATGTGGTCTCAATGTATTCTATTTTGAATCCTATCCATAGCTAAGTTCTCAGTTTTTTTTTAATTGTAATTCTATATGGTTCTCAGTTTGTATGTGTAATAATACTTCTTGCTTTGGGAAGATATGATGAAATAGTGAAAATATTGTTCTGTGAGCATAAGGATATGATTTCAAAGTCCATTTCTACTGTGGAGAAATTATTTATCTTATTTAAACTCATTATTCTTACACTTGTAACATAAGTGACATCATCGACCATACCTAAACTCATAGTGGTCCCTTTCATGGAAACCCCATTTCACAAAATTGGATAGTCAGTAACAATGTGTGTCCTAGATAATCTTACTGGCTTATATGTAATTGGCCCAAATACACCCAAAATTGAACCAATCAATTTCTTTCCATATTTTACTTTCACTTTTGAGTTTGGAAATGAGGTTTATGAATTTAAGATTGATGAACTTCTATCTTCTGTGATGGAGAACGAATAGCAGAGAAATATTCTGGAGAGAGAGAGAGAGAGCAGATCCCCAGAAAAAATCTTAAGCAAGGAAAGAAAAGAAAATGTTCCTTGGCTTCCCATAAGAATGCGATTTACTCATTCCAATTACTTTTTTTTCACATCTTTGGGTGTCATGGAACAGAGTGTCCTAGCAATTAATATCCCTTTCCTATGTTAGTTTAGTTGATGTTTGTTACAGCTATTTATAGCCAAAAACTCCAAACCAATGTACCTACTCTTTGAGTTGTTGCAAAGATCAAAATAATGTCTAAAACTTTATCATTAGAGTTATCATTTGACTCTACTAGAATTATGTCTGTCCCTAGCTCTAATATGTCTGTTGTACATATTTGTGTCTTCAGTGACACTGGCCATTTCTGAATTAAGTGAGACTGAGCAGGTTGGTGTACTGAACCATATCCAGATTATTTAATAACCTATGTCTATATATGAGTTGATTCATGCATATATGCCTTCATCCATGCAAATTAAAAGAAAGGAACTTATTTTTTTTTCAAGCAGAGATAGTACTTAGTTAGATCATATCTGATCTCACATCCTTAGAGATATCACTTCTACTTTAATTCATAGCACCCATATTGGCTAAAACTTCAGCTCTGCGATTTGCTAATTTTTGGACATGGTTATAAAATACTTAACCCATTCAGCCCCTGTTTCTACTTCTGTAAAATGGGATTAACATTAGTACATACTGAAGGAATATTTGTGCATACTGAAGGATTCAATGGCTTAACATGTGAGAATCATTTTAGAAGAACTCTTTGAAATTAAATAAGTGTGCTTCTACAGAGTCCATCTCAGTCAACATATACCCATCAACAAAATTAACATACTCTCTATCAAATATACTGTATTATATATTAATATTAACTGATATCCACAGATGATTTACATATTCACTTTGATTATTACTGTTATTTATATATATATTTTTTATTTTTTATTAAAATATTTTAAAATTTACATATACTTGCCATTAATTGTAATCCCCATGTATTCCCCATCACCATCTCACCAGTGCACCATCACCTCAGTCCCTCGTGCTCCCATCTTCCCTCAACCCTCCCCCTCCCCTCCCCACCAGGTGTCCCCAGTCTGTCCTTGACATAAAAATGTTATTTATATATCTTTTATGTTCTATGGAAATAGTCTATTGTATTTCACTGCCTGATAAATTAGATTTATATTTAGAATGTTCTTCTAAGAAAAAAATAATTTCTCTTAACTATACTGTGAATTCCCTAAGGACAGGAGCTATGTCTGAAATATTTGCTTCCTCTCACAACTGTTATTAACTATGCTTTATATTTAATTCATAATATTTTCTTCCAATTCATTTATCTTAGTTAAAAATATGTTTTATTTTGAGATATTATATAATTTATATTTCATTATCATTATGGAACTTCAATTTTCTAAATCTGTAGCAAAAGTAAAAATAGACATCATATACTTGTTTATTCTCTTTTTTTATTTGAGTTTGCTTATATTTTCTCAATACCACCACAGAGATTTACTCCAGCTTTTTATCTTCATTGTGGTATTCTTTTAACTGGACTGGGTTTTATTGTATATAATTAAAACTACAGCACTAGAAGCAAAATTCCCTAGAGGTTAGATCAGAATGACAGGAAAATGTACTTGTTGGGGCTCCTAGTCCCTTAAATATAGACTTTCTTAGAAAATGTAACCTGTAGATATATGGCTATTCCATATAAATATTTTCATTTAAAACCCAATTTTTTAAGCTAAAATCTGTTGCCCCAATGTCAGACCTCACAGTAATTTATAGTTTTCTTTTCTAGAGGGTTTATAGTGAATTAGTTATTATAACCCTACAGATATGGCCTAATAATATTCTGATTAAATGTTTCTGTCTTGATAAAAGTGACTAGTACTTTAAAGATTTTGCTCTGTTTAACTGTTTGGTAAATTCCTTAAGCACTGGAAAAGGCCACTTCTCTGTATCTACTCTTCTGCTGAAAATATAACACAGACTTTATATCAAAAGTTTAATATATAACTTATGTTTTATAGAGTAAGTTTATATGTAACAAGTATTTATAAAAAGTATAACCAAGTTTAAATTTTTGCAAATGGTAATTGAAAAAATTTACCCTTACATGTATTAGTTTCAACATTTTGGATTTAGATATAAATTCATTCTATTTGAAGTTTATTTTTGCATTTATCTTAAGAGTAGTGGTTTTACATTCTAAGTGCTATTTTTTACCTGTTAATTGTTATAAACATCTCCAGAATTTTAGACAATTTTAAAGTAATTGTACTTACATGATAGACAAAGGGAAGATCTTCATATTCAAGCAATAACATTAATTAGTGTCTAATTGTAGTTCAACCTATTCACTCAGAATTATATATTGTAACTCTTTTTTTCCAAATTTAGTCCAGATGTTCAAGGGTATACATTTTGTTAACTATCTGGCATTGAAACACCATAAATACAAAATAAAGTTATGTGATTTTCTATTCTTAAAAAATATCATAAATATCACAGCAACAATTTTCGAAAACATTCTAGACCTCTAAGATTATTTGTGTTTTTCCAATGGATTTCAATTTAACGGTATTATCTATAAACTTTAGACAATAAAGGAAATGATTCACAAAAGAGTTTCTTAGATCTACAGAGTACTTGAATAATATCTACCTGTGTGCAATTAAGTATTCTGAAAAGTTCCTTTCCAGCTTGTGTGACCATATTTTTTAAAGTTAGTCACGTCTTCTGGTGTAAAATGATGACATGTTATTTAATGGTTGGAGAACATAATCAGAGACCTTTCCTGGAAACAATTTAGGAATGTGTATTGGATAATGTTAAAATTTACCTAAGAATTTATTCTTTGGAAATAATTATGAATATGAAACATGTTTATTATATAAGGATGTCTGCTGCAATATTGTTTACAAAATAAAAACTTGGAAAGTGTTCAAATGTTGCAAGGCTATAAAACATGCCAAAATAATTTTCTCAGATAAACTGGGTTTTGGAATATTATTTTCTTTCATGCTTTATGTGTCTTACAAAAATTATGCAATGAGTATTTGTTATTTCATAAATAGAAATGGAATTGTTAATGCAAATTAATATTGTGAATGTTTTTCTGCTCTTGACTTTATTCCTGGTTGAATTATCCTTGGGGTAAGATTATTAACTATTAAGGCTTAGTCCTGGTTTCTAATTCTTAACTCATAATGTGTGTGTGTGTGTGTGTGTGTGTGTATAAAAACTTGACCAAATCCTATAAAATATTTGAGCCTCATTTCCTTATCAATAAATTACTTAAAAACGGCTTATTATCCCTACATGCAAGTGTCTAAGCTGCCTGATATCTTGAGGTTCTTTCTAATTGTAAGATCTTCAATTTCCTGAAATCATGAGAAAAAAAATCACAGTCCAAGAAATGTAAGGAAAAGGAGATCCAGAGTATGATTTACTATGAAGCCAATTTAAACTGAGATGGGTCCTAATATATTCAAATGTTTATATGTATATATAAAATCGGAACACAAAAGACATTCTAATGACAACTTTTCTGATGCCTCTTTTACCATTCCAACTTTGTTTACATGTCCCCTTTTGTCAGATATACTGGAGTGTGCATTTGCATTTGGGGCTATTACTGAAGAAAAGTTGAATTGGAGATATACCAGTGCAATGCTTGTTCTCCCTTCCCAATTTATTCTCAACACTCACCCATCTCCTGCCCCCCTAGATGTTTCCATTCTATAGTCAGCTTTCAAGAGTTAGTGTTTAAGCTTGTCTTAAAAATAAATTAATAAACAATAATAAAAACTAAAAATTCCATGTTTCATTTTAATGAAAAATGAAGATAAAAATATGGAAATGAATGTACTAATTTTTTGTTTGAAAATTCATCTCATTATTTAAAAGAGTGGTTTAACAAAAAGGCAAGGACAAATCAGAAACACTGTGTGTGGGGTGGGGAGGGACTGGGATGAGGGCAGAAAGCACAAGGGACTGAGGTGATGGTGCACTGGTGAAATGGTGGTGGGAAATCCATGGGGACCACAACTGATGCCAAATATATATATATATATTTTATATATATAAATTATCAGTTTCTCAGTGTTCATTAGAATTGTTTAAACATTGTAACTTTGGGGACATGTATTAATTGAAGCAGTTGCTACCTTTTTTACATGATATCTCTCATCAGCACACTTTGATTTCTGTCATGTGTGATTTTCAACCCACTGTTTTAAATGTTATATGTTTCATTTTGACTGAGTGATTACTGCATTTTAACAAGAAATAGAATTGATTCTTACATTTATTCCAACACTGCCTTATGTAAGAGCAGCAGAAGGCTAGACAATTATAAGGTCTTTAAAATTCTGTTCAAGATTGTTAGAGCAATATAAATATGAATGATAAGTGCCTTGAAAAATACTCTGGAATAATGTTTGTTTTCATTTATTTTTTTTAATTACAGCTTTAAATCTCTATATGCATTTGTACAGACTTTCTTCTAGTTATCTGCCACACTAGAAGGATCACTCTGTAATAGAGAACAATGACTTAGATAGATATACTTACAATTCAAGAGTGTGAGCATTCATTTCTGTGTTAAGTACATATCTTTGTTTAAATTGTAACTCATGTGTATATTGAATAACTTTATTAAATAACTACTATGTATGAACCACCCCTAATACTTGGAAACCTGGAGAAAGAGTATAAATAAAAGTGTACATATTATGTGTGCAAAAATATGCAATTTATATAGCAATCTACCAAACAAATCAAATCAATGATGAATTTTTAAGGTCTGTGCAAAGTTATAATTTGTATAATACTGAAAGCTGGCAAATTATAAAAGTTAGCTATATTTATCATTAATTTGATGTTGGGTCAGCAATGTCTATATATTAATTCTGCATTATTCCATAATATTTAGTTCTATCTTAATTTTATTTTAATCATTACATTGTAATTAAGTTTTAAAATAAAATACTATTGTATCCAAAGTGTGCAAAATTGGATTAAATTTAATCAAAATATTAATAAAATAAAGGTATGAAATAATTAAATTTAGATTCATATATTATCTAATGAATTATTTTCATTTAAACTATTCAAAATATTGCTACATTTAATGACAATATAAATTATATATAATAGTATAATTTTAAAGAAAATTTATATCAACAAAACTCAAATTTGATTACTTTTACAAATGTAGGAAATATTACAAAGGTTATATATCTTCACAGTGAAACTTCACAATTCTAATATTCAATGTAAATCAGTATCACCTTTCCTATGTGTTATATTTCCATAATTACAATTGTAGGGATTAAAAATTATTTAATATTGCAAAATATTCCTTAGCTACCATGAGGAAATGCCACACTAATATATGAACATTTCCATATACATTTATTTATTTATTCATTCATATGTTTATTTGCTATCTGTACATCTTTTTTTTTTAAGATTTATTTATTTATGCATACAAGAGCTGGGGTACTGGCCAGAGTCGCGGGAGGTGAGAGGATTCACTAGACAGAGCCGGGAGCAGAACAGGCAGACTGACTGAAACACACTGCGGAGGGCAGCAGCGGGCCAGGCAGGAGAGGTCTGCTACATCATGTGGGTCCCCTCCCTGGCCAGAAGCAGGGATCGAACTCGTGCTGCAGTGGTTGTGGTTTGCTTCATAGTGCGTTGCTTAACCCACCAGGGAGGCCCAATGTCTGTACATCTTCATTGGTGGATTCTTTCCACTAATTGGTTGCTTTCTTATAGTTGAGGTTTTTTTTGTTTTGTTTTGTTTTCAATCTTTTATTTATTTAATTTTAATTTTTTTTAAATTTATATTTGACATCAATTGTAATCCCCATGTATTCCCCATCACCATATCACCAGTGCACCATCACCTCAGTCCCCCATGCTCCCGTCTGCCCTCAGCCCTCCCCCTCTTCTCTCCCCAGCATGCGTCCCCAATTTGTCCTTGTCTTTTCATTTTTGGTTTTTGTGTCTTTATTGTTATTATTATTATTGTTGTTGTTCTTATTCCTTTCCTAGATCCTTATTTGGTTCCCTTATATTCTTCCTAGGGGAGGAATCATCTGGTAATTTTCTTTTGCCTTCTGACTTACTTCACTGAGCATAATCCCTTCCAGTTCCATCCATGTTCCTATGAATGTATCTAGTTTTTCTTTTTTGATTGCTGAGTAGTATTCCATCATGTATATGTACCACAGCTTCCCGATCCACTCATCTGTTTTTGGGCATTTAGGTTGTTT
>JAGFMF010011853.1:870827-882109 GCA_019455555.1 Galemys pyrenaicus | reverse complement strand
TACATGGGGATTACAATTAATGGCAAGTATATGTAAATTTTAAAATATTTTAATAAAAAAATATGAAAAAAAATAACCACAAAAAAAAAAATAAAACCATGTATGTGATGACAAAAAAAAAAACAAAAAAAAAAAACCAAAATGGGTTAAAGACTGAATATATGAACTTAAAGTATATAGAAGAATATATGGCAGGTAAATTCATTGACTTCAGCTTTAGAGATGTCTTTGGGAATTTAATTCTAATATCAGGAGAAATAAAAGCATAAATAATTTTAAAAATGGGGTCACATTAAACTACAAATTTCTGCATAGTGAAAGAAGCTATTAATAAAAGAAAAAAAGAACAGCCAACTGAATGGAGGAAGATATTTCTAAGTCATACATTGGACAAAGGGTTAATATCTAAAATGTATGAAGATTTCATATCAAAACAATAATAAAATGAACAACCTGATTACAAAAGGGCAGAGGATTTGAATGGCTACTTCTTCAAAAAGATATCCATATGACAAATTGGGACATAAAAATACTGCATAATAATCCAAAACTCACCTCAAACCTGACTCTTATCAAAAAGATAAGAAACACCAAGTATTGGCAAGGATGTGAACACAAGGGAACTCTTATACAGTATTGGTGGGAATGAAAATTAGTGTAACCATTATGGAAAACATAATGTGGAAACTCAGTAAAAAAATAAGAGTAAGAATATCATATGATTTAGTTATTCCATTTTCAGTATTTATACAATATAAAAATACTAATTAGAAAATATATATACATCCCTATATTAAATTTTAAGTGCCCATTGATGGGTGAATGGAAAAAAAGATGTGGGGTGTGTGTGTGTGTGTATAGACTATTACTCAGTTACAAAAAAATGAAATCTTGCTGTTTCTGACAACATAGATGGAACTTGAGGGGATTATACTAAGTGAATTGAATCAGAAACAAAGAAAGAAAAATATATTATATCTCTCATATGTGAACTACAAAGAAATAAAATAAATGAACACACTCTTAGGTACAGAGAACAGATTATTGTTTACCAGAGGCAAAAGTGCTGAGGGGATAGGTGAAATGGATAAATTAGGTCAATTGTATATTGGTTGAAGGAAACTAAGCTTTTGGTGCTGATCATAATGTAGGATATACAGATTTAAAATTATGTTGTATGCTTAAAATATAGTGTTATAAAACAATGTTGCTACAATAAAAATTATTTAGATATTTTCTTCATTTTTTTGCCTTTTAATTGTTATAAAAAGGAAATAGAATCACATCAGTAAATAGAATTCTTTCAATTACTCAAGCGTTCCCTCCTAATGACATATTTTCATCACAGTTGACCACACTGTCTCTCTCTCAAAAAAAAAAAAAATCACTCTTCTTATTTTCATAGTAATTTCTTATTTGCTTTTCTGATGATTTTATCATACAACTTTGTACTCCTAGACATGGAGTTAGGGAGATTTTACAGTTTTGTCTTGTCAATTTAAAAAATATGTGATATGTGATAAAATATGAATTAATCTATGTATTTTACAATCAACCTATTTCCTTAATCATTACCTCTCTCTCCCTGACAATTTACTTGCTAGAGACCCTAAGCTATTAAAATAATAGACTTTCCCTCAGTCTGTATTCTGTTGATTACACACACAGTATAATTCAAAACATATCTTTTTTGCCCTCTGTGTTTTCTGAAAATTAGCAACTAGGTTTTATCAGACAAATGTTCAAAACCTTCAGCACCAATAGAGTCATAAAATGGTCTGAGGTTAAAAAATCAATGATAAAAAGAAAAATAGAAAGACCACAGTTATATGGATATTAATCAACATGTCACTAAATAACTATTGGGTCACTGAAGAAAGGAAAGTCGTCAAAATGTATCTGGAAATGAATGAGAAGGAAAATAACATCAAAATCTGGGATGCATCAAAAGCAGTACTAAGAGGTAAGTTTTTAGCAATACAGATTCAACACAAGAACAAGAAAATAAAATTAACAATCTAAAATTACACCTAAGGAAACTGAAAAAAAAATCTAAAGAAGTAATAAGAATTGGAGTGGAACTAGAAAATAAGCAAATAATAATACATAAGAACAACAAAATGAGAAGTTTGTTTTTAGACAAAGCAACAAATTAACAAACTTTTGGTCGGACTTATTAAGAAAATGTGAGAAGGCTCAAATAAGTGAAAGAGAAATGAAAGAGGAGACATTGTGACAGATAGCACAGATACACAAAAGCTCATAAGAGACTATTACCAATATTTGTATGCCAACAAATCTGACAGTCTAGAGGAAATGGATAACTTCCTTGAATTGTACAACCTCCCAAGACTGAGTGATGAAAAACACAAGAAATCTGAAAAGACCTATTTCACATGTAAAGAAGTTTAAATAGTAATCAAAACCAAATATTCAAAGGAGATCTAATTCCCATCTTACTCAAATTCTTCCAAAAAAATAGAATGGAGGAAATCCTTGCTAACTACTTTTATGAAGTCAACTAATACCCAACTAGGCAAGGAGAGCACAATAAAACAAAGTCTAAAAGATTTGCAGCACAGAGTGAAAATATATGTGTAACTTACCAGGAAAATTTAGACAAGAAATTTGTTGTTTCATTTGGCATGTCTTTTGCATTCATGATTAATATACATAACTTTTACTGATGTGCAAGTATACATACAGAGATAAGTAGATATGTTCTTTTATGTCTTTGTGTTACTGGACCCCAGCAGGCAGGAGCAGCAGTGTCTCTCACCCTGCTACTCCACCACAGGTTAGTTGTGGCAGTAGCTCCTCAGAGCCCCTTTATGTAAAGTGCATTTCCTGGATTATAGAATGAACCAATCAGGTGTAAGTTGTTACCAGGACCCTGTACATCACCACAAGTCAGTTGTGGCAGAGCACTTTTATGTAAAGTGCATTTCCTGGATTATAGAATGAACCAATCAGGTGTAAGTTGTGATTTGATTGGTGCTTTGTTACCAGGACCCTGTACATCACCACAAGTCAGTTGTGGCAGAGCACTTTTATGTAAAGTGCATTTCCTGGATTATGGTGTAGGATTGAAAAATTGTCCAATCAGACTGTTGGGTGGGGTACACTAAAAGTGGATATAAGCCAGAGTTGGAGGGAGACTGTTACAGAGAGAGAAGAGAGAGTGTGCAGTCAGAGAGAGCAATGGAGAGGCAGAGAGCTCCAGAAGAAACAGAGAGAAAACCCAGAGAAGCAGAGGAAGAAGAACTCCAGAGAAGCAGCGGCCCCAAGGAAGAGCCCCTGCAGAGGAAGAAGAGAGCCCTGAAGAGGAGAATATGTGCAAGTTATTCCCTTCCAGCCTCCAAGGAAAGGAGGGAAGCAGCTGCCCTCTAAGGAGGGGAGAGAGGCTGAAGTACTCTGCCAGAGACTGACCTTGGTCCTGTCTCTGACATTCACTGAAAGGAACACCAAAGACCCTGGCCTGGTGTCTCAAAGAGCTGTTTGTTGTTGGTATAACCCAACAACTCACAAGAGCTGTTAAAACTGGGTGTCTCTGACACCACTTCTGCAGGACCAGTAGTGGTCATTGCTACTGGCCTGTGCTACCCAGCACTCCTGGTGACTGGTGACAACCATCATTGATGCTGTCTGGATGAAGCAGCAAGCCACTTGTGGTTACAGTAAGCTTTTTGTTTCCCCGTGTTTATAAATAAACCCCATGGTTGTTCCTGGAGTCTGAAGTGTCCTGCAATTGTGTACATGGGTGAGAACCCACAGACAGTGACCTGTATAGGGCACTGTCCTTTGTTAGGCTATAGCCCCTATCACTATAGCCCTTGATTCTGGTTTGTGGCCTTTTGACCTTTTGAGGTACTTAGGGGATTCTCTGGGCTCAGAGGACCTTATCCACGCCTGTTCCATTTGTAGGTGAAAAGTGTACATAAATATGATATAATATTAAATATTCTATTATAATTGAGATAAAGTCAATTCAAGCAAGTTTAAGGAGAAAAGGGATTTATGAATTCCTACATAGATCTTAGCTCTGACCTCAGGAACTACAGTACAGAATTTAGAGTCTAAATTCTCATACAATGTTACTAATTCTCTCTATCCATATCTATCTATCTATCTAACATCTATCTGTCAACCATCTATCATCTATCCATCCCTTTTCCCTTCTCTATCAGTCTATCTCACCACTCCTTTCCCGTCATTTAGTGACTACTTTTTTTGTGTGTTGGTCTTAATCTCCTCTGTTATATGGAAACTTCCCTTGTGGGAATATATTAATGGGATTTGTCAGAATAACTTCAGGTTTATATCATATCAGCCTATTATCTACAGGAAAATCTCTCTATCTCTCACCTTTCCCCCTCTCTCTCCTGTAGAAGAAAAAATGTCCAAGGACAATGTTCTATTTAATCCACATTCAGTGACTAGCTTAGCTTTTAGATAATTTTGGTAATGGGAAAAAATTTATGTTTATTAGATTGTGAGAGAAATTTCCAACATTAATGTGATGTTGGATACTGTTTCAAGGAGCTAGAGATGCTAAGCAAATAATTAATATTTCTTAAGTACATTATGATGTATAATGGTAAATATATATGTGTATTTGCATCATATTAAGAAGTATAATTCTTGATGGTTTTTCCTTAAAAACAATATTGTTATATAACAAATGTAAATTTTAAAGGTAATATAATGATAGACAAAACAAAGGTAATCATTGACTTGGTGAAGCAGACAGTTGATACTAATAAACAATTCTCATGTTGAAAATTAATGTTTCTTTAATGAGAAAGAAGTTTCATGTTTAGAATGACAGCATGAGATGTTTCAATGACCTGTTCCTAGTATGGTGTGGGTAGTGGGCAGAAGTTGGATAGATGATGATGAAGATAGCTAGTTAGCTAGATAGACAATAGATAGAGATATATGATCTCTTTCTATAAATATACATAGCTCTGTATGTATATTTACAGTTATTTTGAAGTCTCTGTAAAATAACCTAATGTTACATAGCAAATTAAAAATAATCAAGAAGTTATTTTAAAACTTGATAAGAAAAGCAGGTCTTTAACACCAAGAACCATGTCTCACCAAATCCCTCATCCTTTCCAGCTCAGCATGATAGAAGTTCCACAAGGCTCTTAGTAACTACCCAGGTCTTAGTCAAAAGAGATAACATTAGGGAAGGAAGGTTGCCAAAATTTCTCATTCTCCACAAGCCATTCATTATAGAAGTTAAATTCTAGGTGAATGTGGTGGAGAGGTTGGGGGCTATTTGCTCCACCAAGTCCCCATTCCACCCTCCAGGCACAGAATCCTGGTATTAATTTTGATTTATAAGAAAAACATAGTTTTGGTCATTTAGAAGACCAAAATATATTTCTCATTTATAGATGGCCTTTATCCACAGTCATGGTCTTTATTACCCAAACCCTTGGAATTTCCTAAGTATTGAGAATGATAAAGGTGTCTTTTGTTCTGTGAATGAGGTAACTTTAGGAAACACATGAGGAAGGGGGCTGGTTGCTAGGAGAACCAGTCATGTAATTAGAGGGTTAGCGCTTTCAGTCCCCTCACCCTGACTTCTGGGGAAAGGTAAGGGAAAGGACTAGAAGTTTAGTCGTTCACCAATGGCCAACATGTTAGTCAATTATATTGACATAATTAAGTTTCCATAAAATCCAAAAGGACGGGGTTCAGAGAACTTCTGGGTTGGTGAACATTTGAGGACTTTAGGAGAGTGGTACAATCAGAGAAAATGGAAACTCTCCACCCTTTTTCTATTCCTTGACGTATGCATTTATCCCATCTGTATGTTCATCTTTTCTGGAATTATACCTTTATACAATAAATTGGTAATCTAATAAGTAACCAAGTATTGAGCTCTGTGAGCCATTCTGTTAAATTAATTGAACCTGAGAAAGAGGTGCTAGGAAACTGATTTATAACTAATCTGTAAGAAATAAAAATAATTACCTGGGCTTGTTACTGGCATATGAAGTCCACAGAGGATGTTAAGGGAATATCCAAACTGTAGCTGGTTGGTTAGCTGCAAGGTTGTCTGCAACTGGTATCTGAAGTGGAAGCAGAGTTGTTTTATAAGACTGAACCCTTAACTGTATAATCTGATGCTATCAAGATAGTGTCAGCATTAAGAAATCAGCTAGGTGTCTTGAGAATTCAATGTTACCCTCAATGATGGGTATGGGAAAATCTCCATACACACTCATGTTTGAATTGGATCCAGAAACCTAATTACTTTGGATCCCATTACCCTCTACCCTACTCACTCATAAGTTAGGAATTCAACATTTAAAGAAAGCAAACAAAGAAAACCAGAGGCTACCACCATTTCCAACACTGAGTATTAATGCAGAGATTTTTCTTTGAAGGGTAGAGAAAGTTCATTAGAATAGAGTTCTAAAACCCCACAGATGAACTGACTTCATTTGTTTGAGGAGGTTCAAATCTAATGATGCTTGTAAAAACAATGGTGATTTTGGTGTCAAGCAAAGAAGACTAGTAGCCTAGTGAGACCAAGTAGCTTATCTACAGATATAGCTAGGAGAGATATAGCCAAGATTCCTCCAATATAACAAGAAAATTCAAATATTTTCCTCAACAACTACAGTGCAAAGGGACCTTGTAGCGGCAGGAAGGACGGCACAGAAACAAGGTTTGGGATGGTTCTTAGCAGACGGGGGTTCGGAAAGTGTCTTGGAGCCCTCGGTGGCTTTTTATACTCTTCTATTCTCCCACTGCTCTCATTGCTGTCATTGGTGCTCTCGCTATTGGTTGGTATTGTCGGTCCTGGCGTCCTCATAACGCCTCCCATTTAAGGCCTTGTCAAACTCAGGTGTGCCCACTTGCGTATGGCCACCCTGGAATGCTCGCAGCACCGCAGGTGTCCATCATCACAGTGGTGGGAGGGTGGAAAGACCTGATTTCTCTAACCCTACAGACCTAAATTTAATTAGATCGAGCTATGGGAAAATTTAGAACATTATCAAAATAATAGACCAATGAGTCACCAATTAGTGGACCTAACTGCAGTATGTATCAAGGAAAGGGAAAGTCAAAACAATAACTGTTAAAGTGTCATGCTAATGAAGAGAATTTAAATCATATGAATATACAAATACTTGTACATTGGTATTTATAACATTATGCATAATAGTCAAAAAATGGAAACAACCCAAATATCCATCAATTGATGAACGGATAAACAAAATGTGGTACATCCTTACACTGGAATATTATTTGGCTAAAAAAAAAAACCAACCACACACACTGAAGTCCTGACACATGCTGTGACAAAGATGAAGGATGAACCTTGAAAATATTATGCTAAGTGAAATGAGCTATTCACAAAAGACCACAAAGTACATTATTCCATTTATATCAAATACCCATAAAGTCATATCTACAGACACAAAAAGGAGATTAGTGGTTGCATAGGGTTTGTAGAATGAGGGCAAATAGATGGATTTCATAAGGTTTTGTTTTGGGGGGCTGGTGATAAAAATGTTCTATAACTGAGTGTGGCTGTGTTTCAGAACTTAGAATATACTAAAATTGTTAAGTTATACACTTTTATCCTTTTTCTCCATCTCAGACTCTAAATTGGTAAATTCTATGTGTGAGAATTATATCTCAATAAAGTTTCTAAGAAAACAATGAAGATAAAGTTTCTATTATGAAAATAATGTATGCTCTTTTGTAAGACTGACTTTTAATAAAATTCATAATGGAATTTTAAATAATCTAAATGCTAGCTTAGTCTTTATATTCTCATGAAGAAATGCATTTTTATGTATATACTATTTATGTGATTTATTCCATACTTGAAAAAAAGCACCAAATCATTTTTGTGAAAACCACTCTTGAGAAAGACTATAATGTAATAATTTGAATAAATTCAGTATGTCAGGGGATTCAGAGCTGAATTCTAAATAACATTTATTAATACCGTAGTATATAATTACCTCAATAATACCTCAACATCTTATAATTCAGGAAGTTGAATTATAAAGGCTATTTTGCTGTAAACAAATCTTAATCTAACATGAGAAGTATAAAATATCCAGACCTCCTCCCTCCCCTCAAAATGGGCATTTTGTCACATTCCGATTGCCATGAGAAAAGATTTATAAATCTAATACTAAATTTAATTAGTAGATTTAAAATATTTACTTTCAAGTTATAACTAATTTTACATTTACATAAGTATTCACACAATGAGATACCTATTTAAAAGCTCAAAATGAAGGATTTCAATGCTTACATCAACACAAAAACTTTGAAATTAATAATTCTGGAAAATAATGGCATGTTTACTTAAAAAATTTACAACCTTTCAGCTATGCCAATTTTGATTTCCCAGGTTAGCCCAGCTACACTGAAGAGACTTTCAAAACTATTTGCTTGAAGCAATCAGCTCTTAATCAATGTTTCAGGTCAATCAATGTTTTTGGCACTTTTCAAATAACAGGACACAACTTGTTTGGGCACTGAAAGGAAATTTACTTTTGGCTGCTCCCTTCCTTCAATTAATCACTTGTCACTTTAAATCTACATTAGAGTAGTCTATTGATGCAACCTATATTTGACTAGCTTAGCTTACTCAGGTTCTAATTCTTGTTATCTATGTTTTCTATCTTTTTATGTATATCTCTAAAAGACAAAGACAGTAATAAGAATTATAGGTGTTATTGAGGGAGATGGTCAATTTTGTATTTCTCTGAAAGATGTCAAATTCTTAATTATCTACTTGAAAGTATCTAACAAATTTTTCCAACATTTGACTTAACATATTATATGAATTACCTATCAATAAGAACGAGGAAAAAATAGACTATTAAAAACACTTGAATTTTTACTGGAAACTTAATCCTCTTGAGGAATAAAGCACCATTATTTTTTAACCAACACTCTATGTATTTTGGTCAGAATCTTCTTCAGGATATTATGTAATGGCATACAAAGCTGAGATGCTGCTTTGTTTATTTCTAAATAGGAAATTGTCAGTTTACAATTTGACAAAAAAAATTGGTGGCATAAATATAAGCCCTAACATTTCAAATATATTCAATATATTCAAAGTAAGCATAACTGATTTTTCCCTAATTGATTGTCATAATTACTTATTTGTTTTGATATTTTGAATAATTGGAGAAAAATTATATATGTGCCTATTGCATGTATGTTTATATAATGTTATTTATACAGTTATGTGTATATGTAATTGATGTATATAATTATGGCATTAATGTATATAAACATATACTAATTCATATATGTTCATATATAATTCATATATATTTACATATGAAAGTTTTGGAGTTCAGGAAATTATTTTTGAACTTTAACAAATGTACCATACTTTTCTCAGTACTACAGTACTAAGGAGTGAGTGGGCACAGTATGAGAACCAGAAGTGCAAATTAGCAAACTAGAACCAGGTGTGCTCAATAACAATATGGACTTATGGGTAGAATAACAAGGAAGGAAGTGCAGTTTTGCAAACAATTAGGTGGTGACCTCACTCAGGAGAACTGGAAGGGCAGATTAGTAAACAAGGATTTAGTGAATTCCATAACAAGAACCACAAGGGCAGAGTAACAAATAGGGAGCAGGTGTGCTTGATAGCATAAATGGAAGTCAGATTAGCAAACATCGACATTGTGGGCTCAGTAACAAGAACTGGGAGTGAAGATTAGCAAGGAGTTGGTGGGCTCAATAACAAGAGCTGGAAGTACAGTTTAGCAAACAGCTGGAGGACAGATGAGCAAACAAAGGGTGGGTGGGCACTATAACAAGAAACGGAAGTGCAGATTAGCACACTAGGAGTTGATGGGGGATACCAATAACTTGGAAGGACAGATTAACAAATATAGACCTTGTGGGCTCAATAACTAGAATGAGAGTGCAGTTTGAAAAACAAGGAGCAGTTGGGCTCAATATCAAAAAATATATGTATGTCATTTTTATCTTTCACTTTGATAATTTAGCAATAATGTATCTTGGTGAAGGCCATTTTGCATGTACACATGTGGGTATAGTTTCTGCTTGATGGACATATGTTTATTTCATTTTTTAGGTTTGGTAAGTTCTAAAGTATTCTTGGAATAGAACCTCACTTCCATTCTCTTCATCCATTTTCTTTCCTTCTCTTTTAATGGAGTCTATAATTTCCTCATAGTTTCTTCATCTTTTTTTCTGAATCTGTGTCTCTTTTTCCATTTCTATATTTTGTGTTGAATAAGTTAGGAAATGGGTATATGTTGTCAGTTATGAACAGTGTGTCCCACATCCCAAGTCCATTTATCAGCCTGAAATTCAGTTGGAACCAGGAGAATGTAACCCAATTTAGGTGCCCTAGGTTCATTTATCAGTCGGAATGTAAAACAGTGGTGGACCATGAAGGTGTACCTCAACTTCCCTAAATGGAATTAAAAATGGAATGGTCAGAACACCACTTCTAAGTTCTTATAGCTGCCTTTAGTATTTTACTGTTGTTCCAGTACCTCATTTAGCAAATTTAAAATTGTTATCCTAAAATTTGTGTCTGTTAGGTCCTTTATTTCTGTTTCTCACATATATGTGTTTCTGTATATATATGTATATATATATATACATATTTCATCTTGTGTTCAGATTTTTTTTCATCATATTTGAGGTGCTGTGGATTTAGTTTTGTTTGTTTGTTTCTCTTCCTTGTTTACCTTGGTGACACTGTGGTGGGGAAACTTGATCTCAAATATCTGGTCTCAGTACTGATGAGGACTGTGGACTTCTCCCAGCTGATGGAGATAACTCTGTCTCCACTTCTCTCTCCAAAGTTTGCTTTGTTTGTTGCTACAGGTTTTCTAAATTCCTGCCTCATCTCCTTGCTGCTCCCCTCTGCAATGTGGGGTGTGTTCTGATTAAGACTGTGTTACCTGGCACCTCCGTGGTGGTGGAAGGGGTTGAGCGCCACATTGTGGAGCTTCTGCGGCCACTGCTGTGTGAGTTCCATCCCTGGCTAGGGAGGGGACCCACATGGCGCAGCAAACCTCTCCTGTCTCAACAGCTGCTTCCCTCAGCAGTGTGTTTCAGTAGATCTGCCTATTCTGTTCCCCACTCTGTCTCTGGTGAATCCTCTCATCCACCACCTCTGGCCTGTACCCCAGCTCTTGTGGGAAGGAAGGAAGGAAGGAAGGAAGGAAGGAAGGAAGGAAGGAAGGAAGGAAGGAAGGAAGGAAGGAAGGAAGGAAGGAAGGAAGGAAGGA
>JAGFMF010011853.1:828436-865408 GCA_019455555.1 Galemys pyrenaicus | reverse complement strand
CTTCTAGTAATTTTATGGTTACAGGTCTTATGTCTAAATCCTTAATCCATTTTGAGCTGATTTTTGTGCATGGTGAAAGGCAGTATTCTAGTTTCATTCGTTTGCATGTAGCAGTCCAGTTTGCCCAGTACCACTTATTGAACAGGCTGTCTTTATTCCATTGTATATTCTTTGCTCCTTTGTCAAAGATTAGTTGGTCATAAGCTTGTGGGTTTGTTTCTGGGCTTTCTATTCTATTCCATTGATCTATGTAAGACTGACAAATTATTTACCCAAGTTCACACAACCACCAAACTGAGGTGCTTACATTCTAACCCCCAATTTCAGTTCTTTATTTGCAGAACAATTCTGCCTCTATGCCACTTCTATAATTACGGTTGAAGCCTCCTCAATTGCATTGTTAACAGTTTTATTGAAATATAATTCAAACACCATACAATCCTCTCATTTAAAGTGTGCTGTTTAGGGTCTCCCTGGTGGTGCAAGGAGTTGAGTGCTGCACTGTGAGGCTTCCAGCCCCCGCTAGAGCAAGTGTTTGATCCCCGGCCAGGGAGGGTACCCACATGTTGCAGCAGACCTCTCCTGCTCCCCTCAGCAGTGTATTTCAGTCAATTTGCCTGTTCTGCTCCTCACTCTGTCTCTGGCAAATCCTCTCACCACCCCTTGACCCTGCCTCTGGCCTGTACCCCACTCTTGTACGCATAAATAAATAAAATCTTTTAAAAAATAACAAAGTGTGTATTTAATGATTTTTAGTATTCACAGAGTTATGCAGTGATCATGGAAATGTCATTTAGAACATTTTCATCACCCTCAGAAGGAACATCATACCTGTTAGGAGTTACTCCCCACCTCTCTCCCTTGAGGCCCTAGCAAGTCCTAATCTACTTCCTGTCTGTATGCATTTGCCTGTTCTGGATCTCTCACTTCCATGCAATCATATACAATAAGTGACTTTCTTTCTGACTCTTTTCACCTAGAATAATCTTTTTAAGTTTCATCTATGTTGTGGAATATCAATAGTTAATTCCTTTAATGGTTGAATATCATTCCATTGTCAGGTTATACTACCCAAATTTATCCACCCATTGTATCATGAATATATTTGTGTTTTTGCTTTGGGTGGTTTTATGAATAATGCTCTGAACATTTCATTGCCTTTTCATATTTTTCTCATCATTTTTTTTTTTTTGGTGCATCTGTCAAAGGTCAACAGAGGAGTGTACTTGTGACTCATTTGGGTACCTAAAAAAAAAAAAAAAAGTAGAGAATGGCAAGAAACCTAGAATATATATTTGAAGGAGAAAGTGGTAAAAGTTGAAGGTACAGTTCTAATGAGACACAAATCCTTGCCACATAACTTTTTGTGAACCAAAAATGAAATAATATGTATTCTGTGCCCTTTACTATGTATGGTACATAATAAGTACACAATAATGTTAGTAAAGAAAGTATATTAAGGACAAATTTGATAAGATGTCAGAAAAAAGAGGAGAGCAATATCTTTTGGAGTCACTGGAGAAGAATGGATGGTGGTCAGGGCACTTTGGATTGGGCTTTGACTTAATTAATAGAAATGGCTGTTCTTCATTCTAGGCTAGTTAGACAGAATTATAGGTAGAAAAAAAATCTGGGGTCATCTTCTAGAGGTTGCCTGTTTCTATACTTAACATGGCCTTCAATGGAATTTTAGAAACATATGATTCTGAGAACTTGGGACTTAATGACCTTTTATCATTGTGGTTTGAGAATGTCATAAAGATTAGCAATGTATTTATTAGTTGTATAATATGAGTCAAAACTTGGAAGAAATCTAGATGAGCTTCAAAGAAACTTTTTATGGACTGAATGCTTAGTTCAAATTTCCTGTTTCATGGCCTTTCGATTTAATTTCTTACAGAATTGAAATAATAACCTAACAACTTTAAAAGCTATTTGATGCATCTTTTCTCTTTACTGTGTAAAGTAATGATATGAATTTGACTACTTAAGTCTACATTATTTTCTCTAGTGGAATGATTTGCTCATATAAAACATATTGGTGGAAGCATAACTAGTCTTATCTTCTTCAGGTAGCTTTGATCTTGGGTTCAATTGTTTGAACTATCGACAGTTGTCAGTCTTTTCTACCAGGTTCTTGACTCCTGATCCATGAAAATTCTGAAAGGTTCTGGAATTTCTTACACTTTTCTAACATATTGTATGAAGACCTAAAAGAGTGTGGTAATTCTAAGATTTTCCAATAGACAGTTCAAAACTTAATGTCGATAAGCTCACCTAATTATGTCAGCACTTAGGGTGGAATTTAAAACAAAAATGTCAAGTGATGCTTTAAAAATTGAGTATTTTTAGTCAAGAGAATATGAAATAAATGTCAGTTACTTCTTAATTTTGTGACCTGTGGCAAAACACTTAACCTCTTTGATTCTAAGCTGCTTTTTCAAAAACTGGAAATAAAGCCACCCACATCACAGGGAGCATGAAATATTAAATGAAATAGTGTATAAGAAAGAAGTTTTTAATCTCTTTGCTATCATGTTTTTATTTCCTCTGGGTATGTACCCAGAAATGGAATTGTTGGATTATATGCTAGATCTATTTTTACTTTTTTTTTTTTTTTTTTTTTTTTTCAAAAANTCCTCTGGGTATGTACCCAGAAATGGAATTGTTGGATTATATGCTAGATCTATTTTTACTTTTTTTTTTTTTTTTTTTTTTTTTCAGAAACTGCACATTGTTTTTGTATTGGATGAACCAATTAATATTCTTAGAGAGTTAATCCACAGTATAGTGAATATATACAGAAATATTATATTATAATCATCAAGCTAGTTAAGATACTAGATCTTCATTATTCAAACTACTAAAAAGACATGATAATTATGTGAGGTGTCTGAGGTGCTAATTATCACTACAATGGCTACAATCATATTACAATATATAAATGGATCAAATCAACATGGCGTACACCTTAAATTTACACATTACTACATGTCAAATATAATTAAATAAAAAGTAAAGTTACGTAACTTAAATGATGAAAAAAGAAAGAAGCTTATATTAAGTAGATATAGTGTCCCTTTTTTTTTTAAAAGATTTATTTATTTATGCATACAAGCACTGGGGTACAGGTCAGATGTGTGGGGGGGTGAGAGGATTCACCACAGAGAGCAGGGAGCAGAACAGGCAGATCAACTGAAGTACACTGCTGAGGGGAGCAGCGGGCACAGCAGGAGAGGTCTGCCTGCGCCATGTGGGTCCCCTCCCAGGCCGGCAGCAGGGATTGAACTCGTGCTGCGGTCTGCTTCATAGTGCGTTGCTTAACCCGCTGCGCCACCAGGGAGGCCCATAAATAGTGTTCCTTTAATGAGTACTTTCTTTACAAAATATAGAGTACTTCTCTCACTGTGTTAAATACATGTGTTAGTAACTGTGTTAGGCTGCTATAACAAGTACAACCCATAACAAATTAAAACAATGAGCTTACTCTCTCACAGTCCTGAAGGCCAAAAATCAAGGAGTCCACAGGGCTATGGTCCCTACCTTTTGTACCATTTGGTTGTTACTGATATTTCTTAGCATTCCTTGACTCGTAGATGTACTGATTTCTTTATCTGTCTTTACTAGACATTCTTCCATGTATCATTGAGTGTGGTTATCCAAATGTCAGTCTTCTTACAAAGTTACCAGTCATATTAGAGCACACTTAATCAGTTTCACCTCATCATAACTTGCTTATATCTGCCAAGTTCTTATTTCCAAGCAAGGTCATGTTCACAGGTCCCAAGTTGAGATTAATTTTGAGTTTTGGGGGAACACTATTCAACCCAGGAGATAATGCTAAAACACACTAATGTGTGTTAATCCCAGAAGATAAGTATTTGTATTTTTGTCTTAAATTAAAATTCAAAGTAGTTTAACAAGGTGACACAGCTCATAACTGATGGGGTCAGTGTGCTAGTTTATAGCTAAGTGGATTATAACATCTTAGTTTCACTCCACATTTTGATGTTTTTGTGACATTTTGTGGTTATAAAAAAATTTAAAACTCATCTCTTTGAAATGGTGGCAGTGCTTATTTTCATGGAAACTCATATTCCAATATAACATAATAACTTATTAGAATAGTGTATTTTTAAATTTTAATACATTTGGAAAATTGTCCTACAGAAATGATTGTATCAATCTACATTTCATCTAGAAATGCATTATTATAATTCTTTCTTTTCTGCCTTTGACAAAACACTTGGACAAAAATATTCTCATATTTTTGCACTAGTATGTTTTTATAGATTTATTTTTTTATAGATGTATTTTTTATAGATTTATTTATTTATGCATACAAGAGCCGGGGTACAGGCCAGAGTCACGGGAGGTGAGAGGATCCACCAGAGACAGAGTGGGGAGCAGAACAGGCAGATTGACTGAAATACACTGCTGAAGGGAGCAAAAGGCAAGGCAGGAGAGGTCTGCTGTGTCATACTAAATAACCAAATTTAGTATGTGATAAGGGTAGCATTTTCAGACTAATGAGCAAAGGAGTCATTATTTAGTTAATGGGAAAATTATCAAATCATTTAGAAACCTAATGCTTAATATACCTCACTTGAGTTAAAGAAATTTCATATGAATTAAAAGTCGATGTAAATATTAAACCTTATTGCTACAGAAAGCGCCGGGGATTGAACTAGTGCAGCTGTGCTGCGGGTGCTTCACAGTGTGGTGCTCAACCCTCTGTGCCACAAGGGAGGCCCCCTGTTTCAGTATTATTAAGCTTGAATTGCTTAAATGTTTGCTAAACATTTGTATTTTTGATTTTGTGTGACCTACTTAAGTTTCCTTAATACATTTTTCTATTGAGACTATTTATTTTACATATTTGTTTATAAAAACTGTTCATACTATCAAATCAGCATCATAGACTTGAGACTAATTTTTTTAAGTTCATGATTTTTAAAAAATATTTGTTCTTTTGTATTTTTTAATGAAAATTTAAATTTCAATGCATGCATTTAATTGATTGTTTTTACTTACCCTGGATTTTTTCTCTGACTTAGAAAAAAAAAAAACCTTCCCTACTTCAAAATTATAACCATATTCTCCTATATGTACTTTCTGTAGCTATATGGTTTAATATTTACATCGACTTTTAATTCATATGAAATTTCTTTAACTCAAGTGAGGTATATTAAGCATTAGGTTTCTAAATGATTTGATAATTTTCCCATTAACTAAATAATAACTTCTTTGCTCATTAGTTTGAATATGCTACCCTTATCACATACTAAATTTGGTTATTTATTAATTTGTTTTTGAAATTTCTGATTTGTTCTAGAACTGGTACCATATTACTTCTGTGTTATATAATTTAAATGTCTTGCATGGTCAGCATCACTCTTTTTCCCCTTAGAATTATATATTCCATTTACATTATATTTTTAGGTTAAATATTAAATAATGTTTTTAGCAGTACAAAGGGTCCAAAATAGTCAAAATAACCTTTAAAAAGAAAACAAAGCTAGAAGACTTATACTACCCAATTTCAAAACATACTGCAAAGCTGCAGTAATCAACAGATTGTGTAATCAACAGATTGTGCAGTAATTAACTAGTATAAGGAAAGATATATAGATCAAAGAGATAAATTCAGAGTTCATAAATAAATCCATGTATCTATGGTTAATAAACAAGGGTGTCAAGCTCATTCAATAGGGTAAGAATAAAGTTTTTAACAAAAGATGGTGAGACAACTGGAGATGCACATGAAAACCAATGAAGGTAGATTCTTGCTTCATAACACACACACACACACACACATTACTGAAAATGAATCAAAGACCTAAACCTAAGAGCAAAAGTCATATATTCATCAGTTGAAGAATATTTAATAGTAAATTTGTTTCTGTGGCTTAGTCAGTGGTTTCTTAAGTACCATACTTAACAACAACAAATGGTAGGTTGAACTTCCTCAAAATTAAAAAATTTTATGTACCAAAGGATACTATAAAGAAAATGAGGACAACCTATAGAATCAGAGAAAATATTTGTACATCATATATCTGCTAATGGCCTAGTATCTGGAGTAGATAAATAACACAAATCAATAGTATAAAAACAAATATTCCAATTTAAAAATAGAAAAATGATTTAAGTAGCCATTTCTCCAAAGACTTAACAAAGGATTAATAAAAAAGTAAAAGAAATTCACAATTGTTAGTAATTAGGAAAATGAATCAAAACCACAAGGAGATACTACTTCATATCTGAGGATGTCTATAATGACTGAAAAAAAACGGGGAGAAATAACAGAAACTGATAAGTATGTGGACATATTAAAGCCCTCCTATATGCTTAATGATTATGTGAAATGAGGCTACTCTAGAAAATCTTCCAGTAGTACCTCACAACGTTAAACATAGTGTTACCATATGGCCCAGCAATTATATTGGCAGGTTAATACGCAATAGAATAAAATATATTATGTTCACAAATAATTTGTATACTAATTTTCTTAGATGCATTATTCAAAATAGCTAAAATGTGGAAACACCCCAAGCCTTCATCAACTAATGAATGGATAAATAAAATATTCCTTATACATATCATGAAATAATTTATAACCATAAAAAATAATGAATTATTCACACATGCTACACATACATGAAATTTGAAAACATGAGCCTAAGTAAAAGAAGTCAGAAACAGGTCACATAGTAAATGATTCAATGTATATAAAATGTCCAGAGTAATCAAATCCACAGAGATTGAAAATAGTAATTTACAGGGATGACAGAAGGAACTGAGAGATACAAGCATTTCCTATATGTTCTGACAGTAGTGATTTTTGTAGATTAGTGTGACTATACTAAAACTCAATTTATCATGTGCTTAAAACTAAAGTGGTAAATTTAATATTATGTGATTTTATCTCAATACAAGATTGTATTAAAGAACACAAAATTTTGAAGAAACACAATTTTGGATTGAAATACTTAATATTCCCAATTTTTAATATATAAATAAGATATAATTCTGATTAAAATCTTTATACTCTATGCTCGATAAATGACCTTAAAATATATGAGTAAGAATAAATACTAAGTATACCCGGACAAAAAATTGAAAATGAAGAAATATGAGAGAAGACTTTCTTTAGCAGTTATCAGAATTCTATATAGAACTGTTTTATTAAAACAAATATAATATCGGTATAGAAATAAGCAAAATGTCAGTGGAATACACTAGATCCCTCTCTCCAAAAAATTTAATATATGAAATAGTAATATTTCAACTTTTTTTGAAAAACTCAGCTCAAATAATAATTCTGACACAACTTATTTTTTTGAAGAAAAACAATGTTGACTACATTATATCATATAAAAAAATTCAGAATTAATGACATAATGGTTAAACAGTAGATTTTAGCATGTTATCTACCCGTTTACTTGTATAATCTAGAAGAGGGAACCTTAACTGAGAGAGGAAACCCAGAAACTACACATAAAAGTCTAGTTATGTTTAAGTACAGGTACCAAGAAAACGTGTACATATGCACTTAAGTGCAAGAAATGCACATGTGAAGTTAATAGATGAATAAATATAAGCTAATAGCTATACTTCAAACACTTCATATATTGACAAGAAAAAATTTAGGAAAATGGCAAGTAATTTGAATAAGCAATACACAAAATATCAAATACAAGTGTTTTATTATTATAGAAAATGTTATTTAAACTTGCTGTCAGGGAAGAGGAAGTAAAAGTTGCAAAGAAATTGACTTTCCACCCAACCAACATGCATTAGTGAAATAATAAGATGTAATAACATATTGTAGCATGAATATAGTAAAAAAGATATCCTTAAAGATTGAAAGAAAAAATATTAGTTTTTAAAATATTTTAAAGAGGTCTGTTGGTATCTATTGCAATACATTGCAAAAAACAAAGTAATCCCATTCAAGGATTCTACACCTTAGAAACAGAAACAGCAAAAAGGATAAAAGTCAAGGAGCATTTATTAGACCACTATTTGTGGTGTAATGAATGTAAAATAAAACTTAACTCCTACCAAAAGAGAATGACTGAATATATTTATGGTCTGTCATCCATGTGGAAACTTAGGTGGGCATTAAAAATAATATATTATACCTATACTTGTTTACTTGTAGAGATTTAATGAAAAAGTACAGATACAGAAGTATGGATGGAATATTTTTGTAAAATAATATCCAAACCACTCCATATGTGTATATTTGCACGTGTGTATATGTGTGGAAAATATGGAATCATGTATCACACAATAGTTTTTAACATGGTATGTGGAGGATATAAATTTAGATAGATCAAAGATATGAGTGAACAAGGAGAGCTAGGCTACAAGTCGCACCCAACACTGTACATAAATTCTGAAAAGTAAGATTAGATTAAATTAAGATTGTTTTAAATAATAAAACTAACCTGGGGGAATTAACAACAGAAAGGTATAGTGTTCTCATCCAAGAACAGTATGTGTCTTCATGTATTCTAGCCTCTATTAATGTTCTTTGTGGAGTTGTTTACCTTTTCTTCATTTAGGTTCACCCCATTTTATTTTTAATGATGTTTTGAAGTTTAAAGCTTTTATTTTACCCCTTTAAAAATTTTGCATAATGCCTTCCACTTCCATTCATGTCGTTGCAAATGGCAGGAATTCACCTATATTATAGCTGAATAGTGCTCCGTTGTGTTTGTATCTCATATCTTTTTTATCCATTCATCTTGACAGGCATTTGGGTTGTTGTCAACTCTCTGATAATCCTGTGATGAACATAGGGTGTGTTTATATCTCTTCAAATCAGTGTTTTCAGATACCTTGGACAAATGCCCAAAGTGAAAAATCTGCATTATATGGTATTTCCATTCTTAATTTTGTAAGGAATATGCATACTGTATTCCATAGTAGCTGCACTAATTTACATTCTCACCAACAGCATATGAGGATTCCCTTTCCTCTGCATCCTTGCCAACACGTGTTGTTTCTCATCTTTTTTATAATATGTATAAGTGAGATGGAGAAAGATAAAAACTATATGTTTCATATGTGATAAATTACAAACAATACAAAGAAGTAAAACAAAAGTGAAATTCTTAGATTACAAGAACAAAATATTGGAGGTAGGGGATTATTGGTACTTTGGTAGTAAGCATGATAACATGAATTTGAGGAGATGTGAACATATATTCTGAAACATATACAGTGTTCTCAACTGTTACCACAAATAAAAAATAGTAATTATTAAAAAAAAAACACTGGTTAACAGGATGAAGTGAGGTGATTAAATTGGGTAAAAGGGATGAATTATATGGCAATAGATGGTAACTATACTATGGTGATAAACATATCATAGTTTTACAGATCTTGATATATATTCCTATAAACCTATAACCAATATAATGTCATGAACTGTCACCTCAATAAAGACTATACACATATATTAAAATTAAAATTAAATATTTAGTGAAAACCAGATGATATAAAATATGACTTAATTATGATTCATAGGAAATTATTGAAAGTTTTAGTTAACCATAATTATATTATTTATCATGCATGTCTCTGGAAAACCAAAAATAACTCATTATAGGTGAACTTTAATATATGAAACAAAGGTAGCCTATAAAGGAATATTCTGTAAGCTAATTACCATCATCCCAATTATCTTTAATTCCATGGTTTAATTTTTTGGGGGTAGAATTTCAATTGGAAAATAAATTTAGTTTAAAATACATATGGGGGCCCTCCCTGGTGGCGCAGTGGGTTAAGCAACACAATATGAAACAGACTGCAGCCACTGCAGCACAAGTTCGATCCCTGCTGCCGGCCAGGGAGGGGACCCACATGGCGCAGGCAGACCTCTCCTGCTGTGCCCGCTGCTGCCCTCAGCAGTGTACTTCTGTTGATCTGCCTGTTCTGCTCCCYGCTCTCTGTGGTGAATCCTCTCACCCCCCCACACCTCTGGCCTGTACCCCAGTGCTTGTATGCATAAATAAATAAATCTTTAAAAAAAATAAAATAAAATACATATGGCATTTGGATTCCACATCACATGAGGGACATTTTTAATGTTTTGTCAGCAGGCAATCTTCAGTCTTCCACTATTTGTCCGCCTGTCAATCTGGAAAAATGGGTAGGTAATTGTTTATTGACATGAAGAGTCCTTTTCAAAATTTTAACCAAAAAATATTGTTCCTATTATTTTTTCCTCTGCTGTGTCTTGACTCTAGCCTCTGTTCCTCTAATCATCACACTGAAAATCTTATAGAGGTGTTGAAAAAGAAATGGACAACAAACAGCTTCAGTGAAGACAATTAAGAATTTACTTATGCATATGCGAATGTGAAAGATATAAATATATTTTTTGTTTTTAAATTCTGGTTGCATATGTGCCTCAACTTCATACAAGCTATGCATAAAAATATGGAGAACAAAATAGAAAATCTGAGGAGATGACTATTCACCTTGCACAATTATTACTTTCACAGAGGTATCAATCTACATTTCATTTATGCAGTCAGCTCATCTCATCATGAAATATAAAATAATTTAGAAAAAATTAGTCTTTTACAAAGTTTAGGAAATATTTTTATTGCTAAAAGTAAGGATAAACCTCTTTACAGTTGGATATGATTAGCTAATTAAATCCTTACACCCTGGATACCCTTTTCATGCTTGAATATCCAAGTCCTGCACTGCTTGATGACCAAGTTCAAAAAACCTGTTTCATTTTTTCTTTTGTGGGAGATATAAAATTTCATTATGTCAGGTTGCTGAGATTTGAAAATCATTTGTAACAGCAGTTACAATACTTTCATTTGAGACTCTGATATTCCCAGAACATGTATCATTAACTGTAGGACACAATGAGCTGGAGATTTTTCCCCCACTAGTATCCCTTATACACCTTCGACCCTCTTTCCCTTCTTCTTAACCTTAGTTATTAGTATCTGCTGGTTTTTGTAAGTATTTTTGTTTCATAGAATATTCCACTATGTAGGGCCTCCCTGGTGGCGCAGTGGGTTAAGCAACACACTATGAAGCAAACCGCAGTCACTGCAACACGAGTTAAATTCCTGCCGCAGGCCAGGGAGGGGATCCACTTGGCGCAGCAGACCACTCCTGCCTCGCCCTGCTGCTCCCCTCAGCAGTGTGTTTAAGTCCATCTGCCTGTTCTGCTCCCTGCTCTGTCTCTGGTGACTCCTCTCACCTCCCTGAACTCTGGCCTGTACCCCAGCTCTTGTATGCATAAATAAATAAATCTTAAAAAAATAAAAGAATATTCCACTATGTAAATATTCAATATTTGCATAATTTTGACTTACTTTACTACACATAATTCCCTGAAATCCTTTCTTTCCATTTTGCTAAAAATGACATTTCATCTTTCCCTTTGACTGAATGGTATTCCAAAGTATAGTTATACCACATATGTTTAATCCAATTTTCTACTAGTGGGCACTCGGTTTTTTCCATGCCCTAGCTATTGTAAATAATACTGCAATAAGCATTGTGGAACACACAATTTTTTAAATTGGATTGCTAAGTCATCTGGTGTTTCCATTTTCAGCTTTTTCAGGTAAGTGCAGATCACTTTCGAAAATGGTTGCAACAGTTAAGGCTTCTACCTGCATTATGATAGGTTTTCTCTTTCTCTGCAATCTCTCCAGCATTCATGGTGCTATTTTTAGAACATGATAGTCTCACAAATGTGACATGGTAGCTCATTGTTGTTTTTACATGCATCTCCTTTATTAGGCTAATTCCTAGTTGTTTTCTGTATGTCTTTTGACCTTCTGGGTATTCTCTTTGGTGAACTGTCTATTCAGATTTGCTGCCCATTTATTGTGTTGTTTTTTCATTGTTAAATTGTAGATATTTTACATATTTTGGATATGAAGCCTTTATTGGTGTGTATTGGGTAAATATCTTGTGCTATCAGTAATATATTTTTTTAATTCTACTTATATTTTCTTTTGTATTATAGAAGTATTTTAATTTGCAGTAACCCCAATTGTTTATTTTTTTCTTTACTTTTGCTTTTATTTCCCTTGCGATAGGGATTGAGTTTCAAAAACATCTTTAGTGTTGACATTGTAAGATGTGTCACCAATTATTTCTTCTATATATTTTGTTGTTGCGGGTTTTATATCTAAATCTTTAACCCATTTTGAATTTACTTCTGTGTGTAGAGCTAGGGAGTGATCCAATTTCCTTCATTCACATGCAGCCGTCCAGGTTTTACAGCACCCTTTTTTGAAGAGATACTCCTTTCACCATTGTATGGTTATGGCTCTTTCATCATGAATTAAGTATTAATATTTGTGAAGATTTTTTTCTGTGCTTTTCATTCTGTTCCATTTATTCATGTATCTGTTTTTGTGAAAATATTGTATTATTTTAATTACTGTAGCTTTATTATATAATTTAAAATCTGACAACATGATGTTTCCATTTCCCTCAATTATTTTCTCAGGATTACCTTTGCTATTTGAGGCCTTTTATGGTCCCATATAAATTTTAATATTTTTATTCAATTTCTTTGAAGAATATTGCTATTTTAATGAGGATTATATTAAATTTGTATATCACTTTTGGTAAAATAGTCATCCCGGGTATATATTTTCTCTCCATCCATAAGCATAGACTTCTGTCCATCTATTTATCTTATAATATAAATCTTTAATAACATCCTGTAGTATTTATTGGACAGATCCATTACCATCTTCGTTAATTTGAGTTATTTGATTCTTTTTTGATGTGATTTTGAATGAAATTATTTTCTTAATTTCTTTTCTTCCAATTCATTGTGTGTATGTAAAAGTGCAAAAGATTTTTATATGTTGCTTTGTAACTTACTATTTTTCTACACCCATTTATCATTTCTAATAGTTTTATCCTTTATATATTATTGCCACTTCTCTTGACTTCTACTTCTACTTCTCTTGACTTCTGCTCATTTATCATTTCTAATAGCTTTATCCTTTATATATTATTGCCACTTCTCTTGACTTCTACTTCATTCAAACAGCATCATTTGAAACATTGTTTTAATCCGAGAAAAAATATTGCTTTTGGACACTTCTAGAAACACAGTGGTATCCTTAATCGTGTTCCCTAAATATGAAAAGCATTGAATCAGGTTTCTGTAGTATTTTGCCTCTCTGTAAGTAAGTCATACAAAAATGAAAAGAAAAATTTAAATATGTGTACATTTAATCCTTGAGAGTATTTCTGCCGAAAAGGGTGTCATTTTTGTGCCAACCATATTGACATAGTTTGCAAGATGGACTTTCAACCATCTGGGTTTGGAATTAAACTACTAACTCATTGTTCATAGGTCACAAAGCAGCTAACAGGTGGTAATAGCTCTGATCACTATTCATCTTGGCTATATACAGATGGTATAACTCATGGTCAAAAGATAGCTTCTGCCATTTTTCTGTCCCTTAGCCCTTTATCTCTTATAGGGTTATTGATTTCCAATAAAATATCTAAATAAGCCTGCCTTATAGTAATCTTCTGAATCTCTCATTAGCATGGCGTGTGTTTACATGTTTAAAGTTTGCTCTTTTGGCGCAGCAGACCTCTCCTATCTCACCCACTGCTCCCCTCAGCAGTGTATTTCAGTCAGTCTGACTGTTCAGTTCCCAACTCTGTCTCTGGTGAATCCTCTCACCTGCCCCTCCCATACCTCTGGCCTGTATCCCAATTCTTGTATGCATAGATAAGTGAATCTAAAAGAAAAAATGAAGTTTGCTCTTTTATATCTGAATGATGACTTCTAAACTAATTCAGAGATTTCGATCAAGATCACGTGTTTGCTATTATGTTTCTTAATGTATATATGAAACTCATGCATAGATCTTCAAGCTACAACTATTATTAGACACTATGTCCTTAAAAAACTCAAGTGAGCTTATCTGAGAATATGCCATTGAAGGCAATATCATAATGCATTTATTTTATTTATCTTTATTTTTATGAATTGATTAAATTTGTCTTCTTACATTGTTGTAGTCCCTGGAGTTCTCCAACTGCCATATCACCTATAAATGATTGCCATAATCTCTTGTATTCTTCCCTTCCCTGTTTTGACCGACCGACCTCCCTCCCCCTTCTATGGTCATCTTGATAGTTCTGACTTTTTCTTTATCTTTTGTTTGGTTTTTCTATATGATACCTATAAGTGAGACCACCTGGTATTTATTTTTCCTTCTGACTTGTTTCTGTTAGCATAATCCCTTCCAGCTCCACAATACCTTTAATTTAAAATATTTGATATTTTCAGTAAGTCTGGAAGAGAGTTTAATAATCATCTAGAATGACCTTTGCATTTAGAAATCTAGTAACTTGCTAAGGTCACAGAACTTCCCAGTTGTAGAGACAGAATTAAGATTGCAGACACCTAGCATAATGATTTACTTTATGAAGTGGGATGAATGCATGTTTCTTCTTACAAAGCTATGAAATCACCTTTTTGTCTTTACAGAATTTTTAATAATGCTCTCAATACTTTCCTCAGCCAAAATATTTATTTTTTAACAAAATTTAATTAATATTATTTCTAAAATAATATTAAGCATATATAGCCCTCCCTATGCTTTCTAGTTTAATCCTGTGATTTCTTATATTGGAAAATCATGGTCAGCTTCTTGATATATTTTAATTTTATGATTAAAAAATGAAAGATCAGGGGGTTTTAATGACCTGCCCAGGGTGTCATATCTAGTAAGAGTAAGACTGTGCATACAACTCATGACTCCTAATATTCACCTGCAGCTCTTTCAACTGAAATAGTCATCCTGAAAAGGTCTTAGTACTCAGAACTTCTAGTTCTGGCTTTCTGGCAGTCATTGTGTCAGAAGTTATGACATATCAGAATTTCTTTTTTATTATCAGGCATTCTGTACTCATGGGATTTCAGAGACATTAGTTATAAGCTACATTTTCACTACAGAGAAAGACAAGGCAAACATCAGAAATAGATGAAGTGATAGATTAAAAGCTGGTAAAGTGCTTTGATGGCAAAGGTTATGCAAGCGTGAAGGAAGACTCTTCTCACATATTCTGTCAGTGGGAAAGAGGAGAGTTTGAAGTGCAATTTAGTGGCCAAACAAAAGTCATAAACTGACCAAAGATATCTAGATCTTAGTGTTCTTCAGCTGGGGTAGAAATGATTACTGTGGAATAAAGATTATCAAGTTTTTATCTACGAAATGATGAACAATTCTGTGTATATTTACCTGAACTGTTATGCATTGATGGTTGCATAAAATATGTCATTCAGTACATTTGTTCGGTCATCACTCAAAACTTATGGCATATGAATGAAAGTCTTTAACTGAATCTGTGGCAAATAAATATCTAATGTCTTCATTTAGGGACAACTTACTGACCTGTTGAATTATCCCTTGCCCAGTTAAATAGGTTTGAATACTCTCGATCGTTGGTATGTACTTATCAAATAGGTAATGACTCAGTTGAGCCTATAGAGCAGGAGCACACATCTTCAGATTTATTTTATTTTATTTTCAACTTTATTTATTTATTTTGAGAACCACCGATGTTATTTATTTATTTTATGTTCTCTTTTTTTTCTTTTCTTTTTTTATTTATGTATATTTGACATCAATTGTAATCCCCATCACCATCTCACCAGTGCACCATCACCTCAGTCCCCGTGCTCTCCTCTGCCCTCAACCCTCCCCCTCCCCTCTCCCCACCAAGTGTCCCCAATTTGTCTTTGTCTTTTCATTTTTGGTTTTTGTGCCTTTATTGTTATTATTGTTGTTCTTATTCCTTTCCTTGATCTTTATTTGGTTCCCTTATATTCCTCCTAGGGGAGGAACCATCTGGTATTTTTCTTTTGCCTTCTGAGCATAATCCCTTCCATTTCCATTCATGTTCTTATGAATGCGTCCAGTTTTTCTTTTTTGATTGCTGAATAGCTGTGGTATATATACATGCTGGAATACATCTTCATATTTAAAGCACTGACATTTTATTTTCTGAAAAACAATTTTAAAGGACTATAGCTCTTTCACTTGCTGGTAAAGACGTTTTAAAAAACAAAACACAAACTTTTAGTCACTAAAGTTCTCATTGTTGTTTTAATTGACAATCATGAATAATAAGTTTAAAATAATTCTCATGTGTATTAGACTATTGAATTTCTTTTTTCTAAAATTTCACTTCAGATATTATTTTGTTCTCATTTTTTATCTCATTCTGACTTGTAGGTATTCTTTATATTTTTTGAGTACTAATCTTGGTTTTTGTGTTGCAAGTATCTTCCATCTTTCTGTGCCTTACACCATGCCAGGATGCTTTTTCATGGTGTTTTTGATAAACAGAAGTGCTAAATTTGTATTCCAAGTCAACTACATAGAATGCATTATATTTTTTACTATGATACTTTGATGCCTTATTATTAATGTATTGTGTAAGTTACACATATAAAGCTTGAATATCTCTCACAAGACTATGTAAACATATCAAGGGACCAGAAAAGTCGCATTTCAGCATGACTCCACTGCCCATTCAGAGTAACAACTACCAGATATTTTTCTAAAACTGTATGTTTTAAAGAGAGGCAGTGTAGAATAATGGTTAAGAGAACACCCTTTGGAATAAGATACTAGGGTTCTAATATAATTTCTAAACCTTAAACAAGTTGGCCCATCTTTCTTCTTCCAATGTCCTCCTCTGCCAAGTAAGCAGAATACTGATATCTGCTTCATGGAGTAACTGTAAGATAAATGCACACAAGGAACTTCAGTGACTAGACCATAAAAAATATTAGCTAGGGCCTCCCTGGTGGCACAGCGGGTTAAGCAACGCACTATGAAGCAAACTGCAGCCACTGCAGCACGAGTTCGATCTCTGCTGCAGGCCAGGCGGGCCACCCACATGGTGCAGCAGACCTCTCCTGCTGTGCCCGTTGCTCCCCTCAGCAGTGTACTTCAGTTGATCTGCCTATTCTGCTACCCACTCTCTGTGGTGAATCCTCTCACCCCCCCAACACACCTCTGGCCTGTACCCCAGTGCTTGTATGCATAAATAAATAAATCTTTTAAAAAATATACTAGCTGATATTTATTTAGCACTTACTATGTACTTTCCATTCATAAATCTATTTAATCATAACAATTGTTGTCTCCAATTTTTTAGATGGAGAAGCTAATGCACCAAGGAGTTAAATAAGTTTCCCAACATGACACTCCTGGTAATTGTAAGGACTGGTTTTTGAACCCAGACACCAGTGGGAGTCTGACTCCAGTGTTCATATTCCTTGTTTTTATGAAAAAAAGAAAAGTACATATTTAAGGAATACATCGTAACAATTCAGTATACATATACATAGTGAAAAGATTACTACAACAAGCTAATGAAGATATATTCTTCTCACATAGATTATTTTTTTTCTTTTATAATGAAAAAACTTCAAATTTATTCAGCAAATTTCTGCTATTCAATATAATATTACTAACTAATACTGTTAACATAGCCATCATGAAATGTATTAGATCTTGAGATTCATTCATTCTACATAACTGCAATCTTTTACCCTTTAACCAATATGTCCCCACTTCTCCCAATTCTTCACCCCTGAAATCTGCATTCTACAGAGTTCACATTCTTTACTTCTATATAATATACCAATTCCCTCCTGAAAAGTACAACATAGATGTTACTTGATATTATATATACAAAAACCTAAAACTTAGTGTATTTTATTACACAATTGGTACCACTCAATATATTGTGTTATCAATTCTTTAATCCTTATATATGTTACATTAGCAAACTTTCCAGGCTAGGACTTTACTTTTTAAATAATAATGATGTATATCATAGTGTAGTTACCTGTTACCTTAGTCTATTTGGACTGTTATAACAAAATACCATAAACTGGGATGCTCATAAGCAATAGAAATTCATTTCTTACAGTTCTGAAGACAGGAAAGTCCTAGATGAAGACGTCAAAAGACACTGCGTGATGAAAAACCACTTCTTGGTCATGTATCTTAACATAAAAGATGGAGCAAACTAGCTTTCTGGGGTCTTTTTTATAAGGACACCAATCTCAATCCCCAAAGTCCCATTTCCTAATAGCATCACCCTGCAAGTTAAAATTTCAACATAAAATTTTGAGAGGGCATAAAAAATATCTGGCCCATAACTTCTAAACTACATTAATATATGCTATCTAAATTACTATACATAATAGTATATTAATAATGATGTTGTATTATGTGGAAAAAATTATACATTCTATAAGAAGTTATAAGAAAATTATACTTTCTGCTTTGTTGGAAGATATCTTCCTCCACCCTGTTGGGACTCTCCACATATTGGAGTCAGTAGAATAATGATTCTTGTTCACTATGAAGAATGTTGGTGAGAAAAACAAAGGACATGTCTAATCCACAGACCTAGCCCCTGTCATATTTGCAAATTGCAGAAAGAAGGAGCGTGAGATTAAGGCCTGACTGCTTGCTACATCTGTAAAGGCATTGTTAGACTAAGAGATTTAAATAACCTTTGGTCTTTACATCTTCCCAAACACAGAGAGCTGTGGCTAAATTAGCTTTGTAAGATCAAGGAATTACTTTGACGTTAGGAACAGTGTTTCTCCTTTATTAATTAACTAAATTTCTTAGAAACCAATTGCCTTTAAGTTAACTAAAAATGTTAGAAATTAATTGGAGGGTATGTTAAGAAAAAAAAATGTGTATGGTTACAACGTATGTAACTTACCATTTTATACTAGGCCCACAACTTTGAAGATGGTATCCTTCATTCAGAGAAATCTGATATTAGATTGCTAGATCTGGGTCCTCAGTATGACTCTGAATAAAATCTGTAATAAATTTCTATTTGACTGCTTCAAAGCAGTGATTACTTTGTTGATGAACATTTAGGTGGTTTATAGATTTTTCCATTATAGTCAATGTGACAGTGTTCATCCTCATACATGTGTCATTTGTGTTCATGTGCATACATTTCTATAGGACAAACACTGAGTTAGAGAATTTCATCGTCAAAAGGTTTGATGTTTAAGTGTTTGTTCAGGTCCTGCACCTCTGAATAAATAGTGGTTTTATAAGTAATAAAGAATTTACATTAGAGTTTTTGATATTTACTTTCCAGAACCAGAATTTGTTGAATGCTGTTTGCTTGCTAATCTTTCCTATAATAAATAACCTGTTATTCTTTCACATATAAGGTAACTTTGTAATAGATCCTATAATCCCTAGATAAAAATGTTAAGAGCATCCTATTTCCTTTCTACATTTTCAGCCTTAAAATACCTATCCATTCATTTGTACCACTGGTAAATTGCATACTCTCAATTTTGTTTTCTTTCTACAGCTACACAAACCATCTTCACTATCAGTAAAACACAGCCTCTATGTCTGCTCAGCCTTCCCTTATTCTGTAAGCAAGTTATCAATAACTTGGTTAGCAGCATACAACTTATCTATCTATGCAAGAAACTGGGTTGATTGTGAAACACTGTAAAATCACTGTGGATTGTATGTGTATATACTTGTTTGACTCAGTTCTTTTCATCTACCTGGGATTTCATCCCAGAAGGAGACCATAGGTATATCACTTCCCAATCACACACCCCTGTGGAACCTGTTCACTGGTCAACAAGGAATGCTTTCTTCAGATTTCATCCTTATTAAAGTAGCTTCCACCTTCCTACTTTTTTCTTTGTACTTTAGTCGAGTACTCTTAATTGCTCTTTGAAGACTTGAATTTAGTGTGTTTTGGGAGACATTTACCTGTGAGAAAATGTGCAACTTTCTGGAGAGCTAATGGAAACCTATTATCCCTGTAAACACTTTGGCAACTTGATTTTCTTGACCTCCTTTGTGGAGTATATTACTAACCTGATCAGGTGAGTTGTTTCTTTTTGACAAAAGATATTTTTTTTTTTTGAGTATTTGAGTCTTTCATACAAGCCTGATTGCAAAATGTTTTGCTTTCATTGTAATGCTGATTTACTTCCCTATCAACCAACCTATTCACAGAGAGTGATAATGATAATAACTTATTGTAGAGACTTGAGTATGAACAAGTCTAGTAACTTTTCTAAAGCTGCTCTATTTTATTTTTAATCAATTTATTTTTTAGTCAGCTGAGATACCAGCATAGTTGATGGTGAAGGCTAGAATATCCAAGCTGCTGAGTTTTCAGAGCATTGTAAGATTTCTATTTTCTATTAGAACTAGAATGAAAGCAATCAGATAAGCACTCAGGGTATGTGGGTTTTATTGGGATATGAATGTAAAAATAAGCATATATAAGTCTGTGTTCTTTTCGCCTGTGTCCACTGTTTGCTCCTATTGCTCCAACCATTTTGGTCTAAGGAAACAGTTCTCTCATGTGTGGTCCCATAATTGAAGATAAATGTGTATTATGTATTATAGCCCTGTGAGAAAAAGAAATTGATCCGATGTCGAATTATTTGGCAACCTAGAATTCCTCATTGAACATCTCATATATGTTCTTAAGACATACACAAAAAGTATATTCTAGTCCTAGTTGAGACTAAGACCCTAAATTCCTACATGATAACTTACCCTGAAGAATTGAGCTGGATGGACAACATAAGAGTTTTACAAAGATTCATTTTTAAGTTACTTTATTGTTGCATATTACCCATCACCGATTTTAACATACCCAAATGCTGTACAAAGTTGCTTCAGAACTTTTTGTAATTGAAATAACACTAACTTGCAACACTATATGTGTTTCAGAAGTACAGATTTATACTTCCAAATATATATATATGTATATTTCCAAAATACATGGCCATTATTAAAACTCCAGTTACCACCTCCCAACACCCAATTGACCCCCTGTATCTAACTCCTTCCAACTCTGGTAAAAGCCATAAGGAACATTTTGTTTAAAAAATAACCAGAGAAACTACTATTAGAGCTCCCAATGAATTTTGTTCCTTTCCTGTTTCCATCTGTTCCTTTACAGAAGTTAACAACATTTATTCTTATAACATTTCTACAGATGTTTTTGTTCTTTTTCTGTTACTTTACTGATAATCTAGACTGGTGAAGTAGCTCATACCAATTACATCTGCATAATATTTTGTTTCTCATTATTGTGGTAAGATTGGTGGCTAGAACTCAGGGGAACACTCTCATACCTCTTTGGTTGTACATTGCCAAACCACACCTACCACCAAGGCACTCAGACCCTTATATGATATGCCAATAGGCTTCCTCCCCCATTCTTTGTTCACAATCCCATCCTCCCTTTCTAGTAGTCTCAAGTCTGCAGTCATTTTTTTTGGACTTTGTTTTATATAGTTTGTTCAGTTATTTGTTTTGTTTCAATATTCCACCTAAGAGTGAAATCATCCATTATGCTTTTTTGTCATTCTGGCTTATTTTACTGAGCATCATCCCATCCAGACACATCCATGCTGTAACAAATGGCAAGAGTTCATTCTTTTTAAGTAACTGAATAGCATTCCACATTGTATATGTAGCACATCTTCTTAATTCACTCATCTGTTGTTTGACGCATAGGTTATTATAATTAGCGCTGCAATGAACATGAGTGCATATATCCCTTTATATTATTGCTTTTGTGCTTTTGGGATGAATACAAAGGGATAGAATTGCTGTATCATACAGTACAACTATTTTCAATATTTTGAGAAACTACCATATTGTACATCAGGGAAGAACCAGTCTACATTCCTACCAAGAGTATAAGAGTCTGTTTTCCTCCTCATCCTTGCCAACTATTTGTTGTTTCTTTTTTTTTTTTTTTTCCTGATATGGGCCTTTCTCACTGCAATGTGGTAGCATCTCATTTTGATTTGTATTTCCCTGCTGATAAGTTATGATGAACAATTTTTCATGTGACCATTGTCCATTTATTTGTCTTCTTTGGAGAAGTGTATATTTAGCTCTTTTTGCCATTTTTTGATTGGATTCTTATTTTTTTTAATCAAGATGTTTGAGTTCATTTTATTTTTTATTTTCTTAAAGATTTATTTATTTATGAATGTAAGAGCTGGGGTACAACCCAGAGGTGTGAAGTGAGAGGAGTCACCAGAGACAGAGTGGAGAGCAGAAGAGGCAGATCTACTGAAATACACTGCTGAAGAGAGCAGTCGGAGAGACAGGAGAAGTCTGCTGCTTCATGTGGGTCCCCTTACCTGGCTGGTGATCGGACTCATGCTAATGTGCCTTGGATGCTTGACAGTATGTTGCTCAACCCGCTGTGCCACCAGGGAGGCCCTGAGTTCATTTTAGAATTTGGACAATAGCCCCTTATTGGATTTGCAAACAGGTTCTCCTGGTTAGTGGGATGACTACATTTTAAGGATTTTTTTTTTGCAGTGCAGAAGTTTTTTATCTTCATGTAATCACATTTGTTTATTTTTGCTTTTATTTTCCTTGCTGATGAACTTGAGTCTTAAAAAATTCACTGAGGCCAATATCATGGATTGTTTTGCCTATGGTCTTTTTTTTTTTTGTATTTTATGGTTTTCTACCTTATATCTAAGTCTTTGAAAATCAGTTTGAGTTAAATTATTCATTTTGAGATTTTGTTTATCTTTAGAGCTCAGATGGTTCTCTCAGAGGCAATAGAGTATTTGGTTTTGTTTTATGATCCAAACGGCCACTCAGTTTCTTTTGATTAGTGAATACAGTTCATTTATATTTAGAGTGATTATTGATATATGAGGATTTGTTATTGCCTTTTCGTCCTTAGGAGATTCATTTTTTTAAGTAAACCTTTTTATTTTCAAATAATTTTAGATTTTAGATGATTTGTAAAGGTAGTTCAAAAATTCCTTACATATTCCATACTTTTTTTCCCTCACAGTATTAACATTTTATATTACTATGAGCAGTGGTCAAAATTACTGATATTATCCACTGCAATTAACTAAATTAAAGCATTCATTTTTCGACTATAATTTTAGTTCAAGTAAGGCATAAAGCTAACCTTGACATTCTATCTCAGTATTTTGATAGTTGAAAAACTTTGGAAATAAAGAAGTAAAGAAAGTTTTAGGGAGAGAAGTTTCATAATCCAGTCCATTTATGCATCCTACTCAATGCTAATTCACCCTCAGATTTTACTCTTGGTTCCTTAGGCTAAGAATAATGCATAGGCTGGGATGTGGGTATAAGACAAACCCAGGTCTATCTTGTGGACAAATACATGGCAAAGAAAAGCAAATATAAAAGAAAATTAAAATAAAAATTAAGAATATACTTAAAAAAATGGAGCTCTTAGTCATTGTCATTCATTCCCCTAAGTACTCCATCCATTATAAAATGTATAACTATGATATAAGAAAAACCACTTCATGGATGGAATTATTCTTGGGGGAATCACTGAAGATACTGTCATAGGTTATGTATTTCACAGGCAAATACTATTTATGAACTGTTATGAAATCTTGATATAAATTTTTCCCCAAATGTCAATCATCTACTTTTGTTATTATAATAATATGCTTTCACTTAAAAACAGAAACAACATTATTTTATTGGTGCCATTTTATATCTAAAAAGCAAATGAAATGAAGCTCATGATTTTGTTAATAAAGGTAGATGTCATAAGGTACAAGGAAGGAATTGTATATTTCCTTTTAATTGGAAAAGAAGGTGGCCTAACTTATTTCTAATATTGCTAATACAGGCTTTTATCTCCTTCAACTTTGACATTTTGACATTTTGGTGAAACTTTGTGTATAAGAATAGCTTGTTTTGTTTAATTTCCCTGCATTCAGACTATATCTGTTTCACTAGAATCCCCATATTTCAATTCTATTAGTTCTGAAACAACCTACTATGTGTGAAATGTCACCTTTAGAAATAGAGCTGGCAGCCATATCAGAAGAATTGTCTGACACACTGCGCCAAGCTGCCAACATCTCAAGAAGTCAGTGAGAATGAGACTATCCTGTTTGTGAGGACTGATAAAAGTGAGTTTCTACCGACTTTTTGCTTGTGATCCTTCCACTTGATCATTATACTTTATAACTCTATCACCTGACTATTACCTCATCTATTACCTCACCCTTCTTTTCCTCTCTCCAAAATGACCTGACTTTTTTTCTTATCAGGACATTTATTGGATTTCTGCCTAGATCTGTATGTTTCTCAGATTACGATTCTTTGATCCCAAATACACTTTTTATTGCCTCTCCTTTTTTTTATTTTAGACTGACACAAATGAAGCAAACACCCAAAGCATTTCTCCTGTTTCCTTGTGACAAACTAAAACATATCTGAAAGTACCCTTTGGCTCATGCATATGATCATTCTGTTCTTGGGACTAATATAGCCCCAGCTCTGAACTGCAAATCAATCTTTGAGTAATTTTACTTCTTCATCTGAATTATTAATTTTATCAAAATAGCAACCTGGCTTTTGTTATTGAATTTACTTTTTGTTGAGAAGTAATATGAAAGCAGTTGATGGGTGTATGCTGTGGAATCAGAGACAACTGTAGTCAAATTCCCAATTGTGTGACATTGGGCAAACTACATAATTTCTCAACCTCAATTTTGACCTCTGTACAGTAGGTATAATAGTAAAATATATCTCAGAATGTTTGCGTAAGAATAGAATTAGATTATCCACAGAAGTGATTAGTTAAAACTAAACCCAAACCCATCTATTGGTTTTTTGTTCTCACATTCCCTTGAAACAATTATATATTAAACCATATATGAAATTACAATAAATTATTTGTTTTTAAAATGTGCCATGCTATTTTTTTCTCCTTATCCCTTATCCATACTCCCAAAACATTAGAATCCAGAGAAATAAATAGGATAGGCCATTCTTTCAAAATGGTACAAGGTAACAAAATTAATAGAAAACAAACTAACTCTTATTACCTTTGTTCTCACTCAAATGTTATTCCACTTGATATTCATAATACACATCTATATGACTTGTTAGTGTGTCAATTTCTATTTTATTTTAGTCAACAATAGTGCCAGTATTCAGTTTTTGAGTTTGCTTTCTTTTAGTTGCTTTTTTCAGGCCAGGTATTTTATTTCAACTATATCAAAAAAGTTTAATTGAAATATCAATCTTAATCATGTAGACTTTGGTTTTTCACACAATATTTTTTTAGCCTGTTACTATGGTACTATCTTAGTGTGTCTGATAACATTGCTAATTACTATAGTCATAATAAGATAGTCTTACAACATGTTTCAAAGGGGTCATAAGTCTTAAAAGGGCTGTTCAGCATAAACAATTAATTGCATAAATAAATTTCAATAGTTTCAAGGTTGCTTCTGCTGAATCATGAAACTCTAGAAAAAGTTTAGAATTCAGACATGCCTAGAATATTGGAAAATAATTTTGTAGGGATATTTTTAAAAATCAAAGGGCTTCAAAACTCTCAACAGGTCAGAATCTCTCTCACCAGTTCTGGATCTGACTACACATAGCCACAAATGCAAACAAAAAGGTGTTTGGTTCAGCAAAGCAGGAAAAATATAATTTTAAATACTAACATGGTAAAGACAGAGGGAGACATTCAAGTTGCTGATCAATGGTGAGAAGGGGATTCAGTTAAAATTACAGGAAATGGAAGGGTGTGGCAGAGCCTTGAAGCTGCTGAGGTTGGGGGCTCTTCCTCATCTGGGATGGGGGAAGGCCCACTGTCCAGCAGGAAAGATGCTTTATGCAGTAACTCCAATGAAAGAACGATATTACATTCTTCATTCATTTTCAGTGAGTTTTCCCCAAATGACTACACTGCTTCTCCCTCTTTCCAGTAGCCTATTTGCTCAGAACACCAGTGGCAGAGTTCAGAGCATAGCACTGTGCCCACAATGCAGTCCACTTTTGAGCAGAGAAGTTTGGTCTTATGCTTCACTGCTTGCCCCCATGTCCTGGAGAAGGGGGTAAGTGGTGAGGTTTGTACCAGTCTGGGAGGTCCAGCAATTCACTCCCTAGGACCTAGGGTTGTAAAACCACTCCAACAGCAATTCAGATGATGGCTTATAGTTCTGTAACACCACGTAAAGAAGAAAGATATATGTTTTCTTAGTATCAATGCAGAGACTGTATCGGATATTTTGTTTGATGGAATCACAAGTGATTTCAAATTGAAGTTCATCTCAGCCTCATTTCCATTTTTAAATGTGCCTTCTTTGGTGAATATTGTGCAGGCCCTCTATGAAAGAAAGGCAGCTTATTTGTAGCAAAGGTCAATATTTGATTTGTTAAAGATGGGAATTCCAGAAAATACAGACAAGACAGAACTCCAATTTGAAATTCTTTTCCCTCCTAATCTGGGTCTCATTAATATTGTCAGAATGTTGACTGTCCTATAAATATTGACTATCCACCTAAGAAAACCAGTTACAAAATGAATCAATACCACTAATGATAATCTGTCCTATAAAGTGAGCTGACTTAAATATTCAGGGAAAGTTATCAGACAGATCACAAGAAACAAATCCTTGTAATATGTCCTCTAGTAGTAGGAATCCCAAGGATGCTGCATATCCCTTCAATCCCAAGGTTCTGCTTAGTATCTGCTAAGTGTTTTGAATGTGTGAGCACTATTGAGGTGCTAATTCCTGCTATTTATCATCCTCATCTATAAAACCATAAAATCTGAGAAAGTGATAGTTAAATGATAATTACTATTCATCCTTTCAAAAGAAAGAACCCTAGAGCAATTTATCTATTCCTACCAAGCAGAGTTTGACAAGTCAGTTTTACCATGGAGTCATTCAAAGACTATGATTTTGGTAATATTTCCTAATCATTGTGCCATGGTAATTTGAGTCATTGTCAAAACACAGGGTTCAAATATTCTGAATTTCTTTATCCCTTCCCTACCGCCCCTCCCCACCCCCAACCTGGTTGCTCTTTTCTTGTTTCTAAAACCACCAGCTTCTGTCTGTGACTCAGAGATAAAGTCCAACCAGTTTCCTTAAAGGAACATAAACAATTGAAGAGGACAATCAAGATAAGGAGGAGCCCTCCAATACAAGCTCAGTAAGTGTCCTGAACTGAATTTCATAAATACAAAAGTATGTGCAAGCACTGAGTTATAGTCTGCAAGGGAAATGCAAATATTCAAATGAATTCCATACTCAAGCTTTTTATGATATATAGCAAAAAATCATCAAGTTTTTGAGGTAATAGAATTGCTTTCCAACATTTAGAAGTCTTTATGAAAATTTGAGAAGGTAATAAACATTTGTCAAGGTACAAAGGAAATCATCACTTATCCCTCTGGTTTCTTCAAGACTGGTAAAGAAACATCAGACAGATTAACAAGAGACCTGAAGTCAACTGAGTAAGTATCCCACTACATTTAGATACTATCTTAAATAGTTTAGGGAGGTTGAGGAAAGAATGTAAGTTCAATATGGAAGTTTATTTGGATATCACAGGTACACAGATTTAAGTTTTACCTTCTCCACTGAAACAAGATAAAGGAGATCAGATCTACTGGAGAGAGGCCTATACAGAGAGATGTTTACATATAAATATCAAAAGTAACTTCCTCTAAATCTTCAACAGCATTTGCCAAATCTTCAGAGGGGGTGAAGGTAGACAGTGCTTTCCTTGTTGGCAGATTAATGTCATAAAGTATTTATGAAAAAAAAAATAATCACAAGGTTTGTCCATGCACAGACATTTGGTAAACTCTCTGAAGTTGATAAAGTTCTCCATTTTCAGGTTTTAAATTTCAGGAAAAGACAGTCTTAGCTTTCAATTAATCCAAAGGAGAAAGATTATGAGAAAATTTGGGAACATTAGTTTTAAAAATCATGTATTAGAAAGATTCAGGCTCAAGTCCTCTTCAAAAGTAAAAAGCAAAAACCTCAAAATAAGAGTAGTAGATTCTGATGTACAAAAATAAGATATGTTACAGAAATGTTTCTTTTCCTCTTTGCTCAAATTTTAACAAATAATCACAACAAAGTTAACTCATTTGCAAGTTAAATCAAGTCCCAATAAGCATAGTCAGTATTCTGCATAAGCACAGCAAGAACAAAAATGTAACCATAATGATTTTGGTTTTTTGCTTTGCTGAAACTTTTCATAAAGAATTTTAGATTGAGCTTTTAATTGTCTCTCAGGGTACAAGACCATACCAAGTTCTGATCATAAGACTACCTACAAAACCTGTAACTTTTGGGAAATTCCTCCCTTCTTGAGGTCCCGAAAATGTCCTAGGGTTTTTGGGCCTGCCAAGGGATTATATTCCTTAACCCTTTTCCTGATAGACCTGGAACCCTCTGTTTAAAGTGTCCAGTTGTCTTTTTTGTTTCCCTAAGGATTGGCAATAGACTTTAGATTTAGTAAAGGCTTTATTTCTGTTCAGACCTATTGAGACCAAACCCAATTATCAGACAAAAGGAAAGAACATCTAATCTGTTATAGAGTGTGATCTCCATAAAAATTGGAGTTTCCACATTCTCCACCAATGAAGGGTGAAGTTGAACTGGGAGGAGATGAAGAAGAGTTGGAATGGGATTTGGAAGATGAGACAGGAAGAAGCACATAGAGCAGAGGCATGTAATGAATCTCTGCTTGCTTATTGGCCTTGGACTTGCACCAGAGACTTGGAGGACATGGAAGAAATACGTGGGTAAGAGACACATGGGGAGGCTAACAACGGCAAACTTTAACTTGATTTGTACTTTGATTTTGCTTCTTCCAGACTTGTCTTTCGATACCCCTCATAATGCTTATTAACAAATCCCATTCTAGGACAAGAAAGGGCATGCATCTTTCATTTTACATTCTGCTGTTCATTGATCACAATGAGCCCCTTCAGAAGCATTTAAAAAATATATATATGATACTTTAATTTTATCACACAATGTTTTGGAAGCTCAAAAGAGTTCCTTAGTGGCCATGGTAAGCTTAAAGTTATCTTTGATATTATCTACCCAATTTATTGAAGAGAATTTATAAAAGCAAGGCCATAATCTTTGGTAAGGCATGATTTTACATTTAATAGATTTTTTTAAAGATTTATTTATTTATGCATACAAGTACTGGGGTACAGTCCAGAGGTGTGGGGGGTGAGAGGATTCACCACAGAGAGCAGGGAGCAGAACAGGCAGATCAACGGAAGTACACTGCTGAGGGCAGCAGCAGGCACAGCAGGAGAGGTCTGCTGCGCCATGTGGGTCCCCTCCCTGGCTGGCAGCAGGGATCGAACTCATGCTGCAGTGGCTGCGGTTTGCTTCACAGTGCATTGCTTAACCCACTGTGCCACGAGGGAGGGCCCTGATTTTACATTTAATTTCCATATGTTCTTCTTATAAAAAAAATCCCTAACATTAGCTAAGATATTTCTCTACAGTATTTTTTTTTAATTTTTCTTCTTTTATTTTCTACTAATTTATTTTTTTCGAATAAAAACTTAGACTGATACCTCTTTGTTATTTTCATAAGTCCAATAAACAATTTAGAAGTTTTCCAATTAAATAACATATTTGTAAATTCATTTATTTATTTTCTTACATCATTGTTTGTTTTTGTACGTTATTTGATTTCTCTACTCAGGTGTAGTACCCATAGTTCTCTCACCAACATGACACCTGTGGTCCATCGCCATAGTCCCTTATGCTCTTCCTTTCCCTATTATGATCGCTCTCTTGCCTCTTCCCAAACAGCACAAGTAACTAAAAATCATTCTTTGTAGCTTATCCAAATGTCCAGAAACTCACTCCCAAGATAAGACATAACAAAAGTAAAAACTCAGTTCATTTTAGAGTATAAATTAGCCTGGGATATCTTGAAGTCACAACTATATCCTAGGAGGAATAAGCCTTAAAATACTTAGTGTGTTTATTTATTTATTTGTTTTCACACTGTACCCCTTAAGATGCAGGAACATTTTCCTGTGGTTGGTAGTTGGTAGTTTACTGTAGCTCACTCACTTATTCTGGCATGGTAGATTTTGTGGTGTCTAATACTCTAATACCTTTTAAATGCTTGGTGAATACCCCCCAAAGTCACTGACTTTTGGCTTAAAATTTTCTTAACTTTCTAATTTTGTCTCTTTCTTGACCATTTGTTCGGTTTCTCTATATTCTGTATATAGGAATATAAAATAAAAGTTTTCCTGGAACATGAAGGTACAAATCCTGGCTACACGATGCCTTTGATGGCGGCTTTGAGCAGGTTACTTGATTCATCTGTTGTCTTTCCTCACTGCAGTGACTTCGTTTTTATTTCCTATTTACAATTCTCCCCATGCAATTTAGCATATCAAATAAAACTATTCATTTAAATATCCTAATTATTTAATAAGAAAAAAGAGAAATCTGAGACATTTCAGGGGTCCTCTGGAAATTCCCTGTTAGTTTTATTTCCAAAAGTCTGGATTTAGAATTTCATTTTGAGATGGGCAGAAGAATTTAAAAGATACTTCTCCAAAGAGGACATACACATGGCCAACAGGCACATGAGAAAATGCTCAACATCCCTTATAAATAGGGAAATGCAAATTAAAAACCACAATGAAATACCACCTTATACCAGTAAGAATGGCACATATCAAAAAAACTAACAACAAATGTTGGTGAGGATGTGGAGAAAAAGAAACCCTATGCACTGCTGGTGGGAATGCAAGTTAATCCAACAACTATGGAAGGCTATATGGAGGTTTCTCAGTCTACTAAAAATAGAACTATCATATGACCAGGCAATCCCACTCTTAGGGATCTACCCAAAGGACACAAAAACACCGATCCAAAAGAGGACCTGTACTCCTGTGTTTATTGCAGCACTATTTGTAATTGGTAAGGCCTGGAAACAAGCCAAATTCCCAAAAGTAGATGACTGGGTCAGGAAGATGTCGTACATATACACAATGGAATACTATTCAGCAATCAAAAATGATAAACTAGGGCCATTTATAGAAACATGGATGGAGCTAGAAGGAATTATACTCAGTGAAACAAGTCAGAAGGCAAGAGAAAAATATCAGATGGCTTCACTTTTAGGAGGAATGTGAAAGAACAACAACTACAACAAAAAATCAAAAAGAAGAAAACAAAACAAAACAAACAACAAGAGAAAGCTCAAGGAAATGGCAATTACAAACAAAAACAAACAAACAAACAAACAAATCTCAACAAGATAAAAGGGTCAAAGATAAACCAAAGGGATAATGGGGGGGAGAGGAGGGCAAAGAAGGAGATGAGGTCATAAAGAGCACAAGGGACTGAGGTGATGGTGCACGGGTGGAATGGTGGTGGGAACACCCTGGGGACTACAAATGATGCCAAATACAATTAAATAAATTTAATAAAAAAATAGAATGCATTTTGAGGAGTTTGTCAAAAATATCAAAGGTTTTAGGTGCTTGACCAAAAAGTTTCACAAATTATTATGGAAAAATATTTAATCATCCATTCAATGTGACTATGAAATATTTCAAAAAGAAATACAGCCGTTTATATAGTTGCAAACAAATTTAACTTTTAAAATGATATGTAATACATGAAATTATTTTATAGCACATAACATTCTTACTTTCCAAGTAAAATGATTAAAATGTAAGAAAAATGTTTCACAAAAACATAGTAGAACTGTTACTGGGCAGGTAGAGGGCTACCCCAGGAACCCCCAAAACTGCCTGCTCTAAATAGGTTCTGCCACCACTGCATAAAGACAAAACATACTCCAGTGTGTCAGACATCTAATGGAAGATAACTTTAATATAATTAGTGTGCAATAAAGAAAAGAGAAGGAATAAATAAATAAAATGGTTTTCAAATCAAGTTCCTGAAATTACCCATCCATATGTGGGTAAATATCCAACCAAACCAGGTTGGCCCAAAGCAGGGCCACTGAGGGCCAAAAGATGGACATGCATCTTCTGGTGGGGAGCCACAGGAAAGGGGCAGGAGGGGCCAGGTAAGTCTGAATGGAAAAGAGCAAAATGAAAATCAAGACAAAAGCTGCCATTGTTAACGTCCCCATGTGTCCTCACTCACGTCTGTTTCAAGTGTCTGCTTTCATGTCCCCCAAGCCCCTGATACAAGTCCAAGGCCCAGAAGCAAGTGTAGCTTCTTCACATGTCTCTCTGCTTCATGTGCTTCCTTCATGTCTCCTTCTGTGTCTCCATCCTTCTTCCCTCTCTCCAGTCTCCTCTCCTGCTTCTCTTCCTCCCTGCTCAGCTCCACCCTTACTTGAGTGGGACGGGGAACCTGAAACCTCCCCTTCCCCTGGAGAAAAACCTTGTTACAGAACTGACAACTTTTTCCATCTATCAGATGAGACAAAATTGAGAGTTTTCATTTTATATAAATTTTATTAATGTAAAGGCTTATTTTCAAAAATGTATAACAAATTATTAAATCTCATCCAGACTGATGACTCATAAAATTTCTTTCTTGAGATCACTCTTCCACAAAACTATAACTTCTCCCTTTACACTCAAAGTTTGTTATGTGCCTTCATATGTGTGGAATACTAGAAAACAAAGGGTCAGATAAAGACAAATTTAAAAACAAACCCTTGAGAGCTGTCTAAAGAACTAAGGCATCCAGAGAGGCAAAGGAGGGGGAAGGTTGAGAAGTTAGTGGGGAAAGAGCATGATGGACTATGATGATGAAGTGTGGGTGCTTTGGTGGTGGATGCACTAAGGGTAACGCCATCTGACAGGGGTGATCCTATACTTCCAACATATAAACAGCAGTGTAAACTAATGTTACTCCAGTAAATAAATATAATTAAATACAATTTTAAATATAAAAATGTAAATTGATACAATCTTTTAGAAAACTAATACATATGAACAAATACAAAAAAAATAATAACCAGTCCCACATTAGAACAAAATTTTCTTTTCCCTTATTATTCCTAGTAGCTTTAGTCACACTTATTAATTAGAATTTTTAACCCTAAGAAACTTCAATTCCTAATGAAAACTGAAACACAAGCAACAGTCAATTGTCTGTTACACCAGCATTCTTTTGATTGACAAAAGAACATCTTTGTTTCTCTGTAGTAAGCAGCCAGAAGTAAATAAATATCTTTAGTAATTAAAATTTTAGTGTTTTATCTTATCTGGAAATGATGTAGATGTCCAGTGAATTTCCATCATTTAACTTGACTTAGAAAAATGGTAAGATATAAATTACCGAAAACAAAAAGCTTTTGAAAACTATTTTCAAGAACATACACATAATTATTTCTCCAGTTTACCTAAATCTTTTATCCCACTTAGAGCTATTCAAGCTTTTTTAAGCTTAAAAGCTTTTTTAAGCTATTTTTAAGATTTTTTTTCTTACAGACAGATTTTGTTAAAGATAACATGAGTTCATTTGTTTAATAAGACCAAGAAAAAAAAAATGAGTGAATGTCAGTTCAAAAACCATGTCTATTTTATTTAACCCACACACTTTAATTTGCATGTAACAATTATCCTAACTTCAAACAAAAACAGAAACATTTAACTTAGTGTTCATAATTATTTTTAAGTTTTTGGAAAATTTTATTTTTATTATGTATTTAAATCTTAGGTCAATCAAAAATGAATTTTTGATAAAGCCATGTGGAGGTAAAAATTTTCATATGCGTATAAACATACATGGGGACAGATATAAGCAGAGATCTCTTAAGACAAACACTTTGGGGAGGACAACTAAGAATTTTCATTAGGTCAATTTCAAATAATTCCATATTTAGCTAGAATAATAAATATTTCCATTGGAATTAAAAGGTCCTTTGAATGCAAGAGACACTTCCCAAAGAAATTTCAAAAGATATTATTCTCTCAAGAGCTAGAATCACTTCCTAAAGTAGCCAAAAAAAACAAAAACAATTCTTACATAATTCCTATGACCTGGAAATGGACCCTAACTGCAAACAGATTTTGTCTTCCCATATTTTAGAGCCTTTAAACTTCCAGTTACTAAGTCAAGCTCTCAGGACACACAACTAGAAAAGCAGACATCTCTCTACAATTCCAGGCAGAAATCTGGGAGAGCTGATTCAGATAGAAGAGCTCCAAAGAGCTGTTTCGGCTAGTTTTCCCAGGATCCATTTTCAGGCTTTAAAGTATGAGCTTTGGGGCCTCCCTGGTGGCGCAATGGGTTAAGCAAGGCCTATGAAGCAAACCGTAGCCACTGCAGTACCAGGTGACCCACATGGTGTGGCAGACCTCTCCTGCCTCTCCTACTGCTGCCCTCAGCAGTTTATTTCAGTTGATCTTCCTGTTCTGTTCCCCAATCTGTCTCTGGTGGATCTTCTCACCCCCCACACACCTCTGGCCTGTACCCTAGTTCTTGCCTGCATAGATAGATAGATAGATAGATAGATAGATAGATAGATAGATAGATAGATAGATAGATAAAGTGTGAGCTATAAAGTGGAGAATATTTTTCTGTTATCTATCAAAATTTGCAAGGTGTTGTATTAATTTTAATTTTAGTTTCATCTTTGCTTTTTAAGAGAATTATTGGTAACAGTTTACTAGAAAAATCCCTGAGTCTTAGGAGGGAGTTCTTATGAGGATTTCTGTAAGGCTACTAGCGTGTGGACTTTGGTTTATAGTCATGTAGTTTCTTCAAAATGGAAAGACAATTCTGAGAGAAAACATATGTACTCAGGAAAAGAAAAGAGAAGGACAGTAGGAGTCATGTAATTCATATCATCCTTCCTTTGTTTTAAGTGCCTCATATCTTTAATTTCAACGAATCCTTCAATAATATAGGAACTCTAACTTTGACATGCATTTCTTAGATAAATAATCTTGCCTAACTGGATAATTACTCATAATGGCTATTGTAATTCTGCATTATTTCAGCCAGATTTTGTCATTTATTTTGATAGCTGCAGTTTTCCTGAATATAGTTCTTAAATATAAGGTTCACTCAACACTTCAGACATTAAGAATCCCATTTCATTTAGCTAGCCTAAACTCTACCTCATTAGTTTCCATGATTTTCATTTAGCAATTGCCTTTATCTTATGAACACATATTCCAACAGCATCTGAAAAATGGAACCGTGGAACTCGGTAGTAACCAACCAGGGAATGAGGAGAGTACTAAACCAGCAGATCTCAAAGAATGGGGTCTGGTTTCAAGCACACCAAGTATTTCAGTTGTCACCAGCAGTTCTCAACATGGAGTCTGGGGAAGGATTTCAAATAATGCAGACTGCGGTTTTCATGCACAGTTCTCATACAGAATCTAAGAAAAACTTAGTGTTACGGTTTTCCTATTACTGCTGACTAAATCTGACCCAATACAATAACGAATGTTCAGCTACCCTGGACTTAGTGCAGTCTACCTTGGAATCAGTTCAAGTTGGCTACCCCTGGATTCAGTCTACTTCAGATTCAGTCTAACCAAATTGACTAAACTCTGGACTGAGGTTAACTTTTAAAGTTGAACTTAGTCCAACACCAGCTGGTACCTCCAACGTGAACTAAACCAGCATACCCTAGTAAAAGGGACCCAGACCAAAACTATGGAAGTGAAGGATTCCAAACAATGGTGAATGGAGAACCACAGTGCCCATGCGCAGTTACCAATAGTAGGCCTCCAACATGGAAGGGCTAGGAACACACTCATTAAGTCTTGGACAGGAAAGACAATTAGATGAGGAGCTCAAAGCAAAGACTTGAATTGAAACTGAGAACTTACACCTGGTCTTAGAAATGGTTGGAAAGGCAGAGAACTCAGTAAGGTTCACAGACACCATGCCATGTTTCTTGCTTTTTTTTTTTTTGATTGCCACTGGAAATTTACCTCAGATCTCACTGCTGACACCAAGCTGTTAAAAAAGAATGCAAAATTCACAAATTGAGAACTTAATTGGCTTTATTTAAAGGTTCATGAACTGTGCAGTATCCCATCTAGATATTGCAATGGGTTACACAAAATGAAAACTTTTTATAGACACAAAGAGGGTGGGATAAGGCTTGGCAAAGAAAAGATTATTTACCCTAAATCAAATACATTTTTGCAAACCAATGTTACCTAAATAAAAGGGAAAAAAAGAAAAGATTTTTAAAGGTAAAATCATGTTCACTTGGGGGAAGGCAGAATCGTATTATCCTGCTGATCTGAAAACTGTATATTGATTGATCTACGGCTATATTTTTGGGAGAGGTTGAAACTGCAATGAGATTTTGTACTAAGTCTGGGTGAGGGCCTGACACGAAGGACTCCATCGTAGGCCTGTTTTTTTCTATTTTTAACAATTACATTATTCTTTTGACCAAGATATTTTCCTGGACTATAGAATGTTTCTGATTTTATATAATGAGTTACTACTGTGAATTAGGCTCATGTTAAGAATTTCCTGTGGTACTTCTGGACTAGTTGAAAATAGATTATTTCTGTTGTCTAGGTCATGTTCCTAGATAATTGGGTTAACATACAAGAGGATTTTTTCCAGTTTATTTCTTTATTATAAACATAAAATTATGTTCGAGAATATTATTCTTCCAGCTGTCTGACAACCTTAAGAATGGCTTTCTAGATGCAATTTGAGGAAATAATTCATCTTACAACAAGAAATGTTGCTTCAGAAAAGTGAAACGGAGAACCGAATGTTTATTAAATGAATTAGAGACAACCAGTCCTAATTGGGATGGTTTTATGTCGCCATGTATCTGAATTATTTAAGCTATCTGTCTCTGTTACCTAGGAGCACCAGATATTTGCTTAATACTTTTTTTTTTTTTTTTTTTTTTTTGTGGCTCTGTACTAACCTCTAACAAACCTTAAATCATTCCAGCATGTCAATGGTAATACAACAGAAAACTGAATGTCAACATTCTATATTCATATACCAAATACGTTGCGCCAAATCTGTTACAGGGCAGGGAGAGGAGCACCCAGAACCCCCAAGCCTGCCCTCTCTGAATGGGTTCTGCCATCCACCGCATTAAGACAAACATACAAAAC
>JAGFMF010011853.1:777150-828152 GCA_019455555.1 Galemys pyrenaicus | reverse complement strand
TTCTCTGCAGAAATCTTCTTATCCTCAGCTCCACCCACTTAGGGCGGAACCAGGATTTTGGGAACTTCCCCTTTTCCTGGGACCACCCTGTTACAATACCTGTTATTATTTTCCAGGCACCTGAAAAGTCCTCCTAAGATGAGTCATGTTTTTCAAATACTCCATTGTATGAAGTAGTGTCATATTTATTGAGAAAAAGATGCTATCTAACTTGATAACAACTTTGAATTAAAGTGGGAGTTGTGGTACTTTAGCACTCATACATAGTTAGTAATTCATATATAGGGGAGGGAAAGTAATTTTTTCCCTACCCATTTCAAATTTTTGACTGATATTCTCGTAATAAAAGACAAATTAAATTTATTAAAACAGAATTTTAGTAAAATGTATACAATTGGAGAAAATCTGGAAAATTGAGTAATCAACAGAAATGTCCCACTCCATCACCTTAAATATAGCTATGAGTGAAGACAAAAGACAATGTTGAGGAATGGGAAGGGATGAGTCACAGAGGCTATCAGGCAAAGCACAGTATGTGAGGTTTTGGTGGTTAGGCAGGTTGAAGTCACTGCCTTCTACATTGATAAGAATTTCTAGGGTTTGGTTATCCTCCTTTTCCTACTACAGAAAAAATAATACCCTTACAAATGGATAAACTTTTCTTATGTTTGCTGGTTCTTAAAAAATATATAGTTCAAAATAACCCTAAATATTATTTCAGGTACACATTTCCAATACATAATTTAGTTTGATATATTCTACACCCCTTCATATTCAACTAATACTTATATTTATAAACTGCTTATTTTCCACATTATTTATCATATCCAATCCACAGTGAAGCTCTGGCAAGGAGATAAAACAAATAGTGATTTTTTTTTCTATTTTACAAATAATGAGACTCAAGCTAGAGAGGAAGTAGCTTGTCCTGTGCATTATGATAAAGTTGAGACTAAACCTTTGCCTGCTGACTCCAAATCTTTTCTTCTTTCTGTTCAGTGTTTTAGGAACAGTGTCCCCAGAAATTTACAGATAGACTTTACAAGTGGGAAACAGTAAGCTCTTTCCAGCACAAGTCACCTCGGTATTTGGACGTAAGGACTATGGAAAACTTGTGGACTTTATTAGAACCATAATCTTAAAGAATGTAGTTTGTATAGATTTTGGGAAATCTCTAGAAATAGCCTTAATGTAAAGGAACCATATATTAAGGCAGGGTAAGCATCTTGAGATAAAGTTTGTTATATTAAGTCATCCCTTCGTCATCATGTGAGACACCCCTTCTCTATCCTCAACACACCTTAGAGCCCTATCCTAGTCCTTAACATGAGATACAAACTCAGGGTTTTTTAATGCTTGCTTTAGAAGTTATAGCCTTATAGTCATGTATTTAAATTTTGTCTTTTTTCCTACTAATCTGTGTGATGCTGATTTTTTTTTTTTGGTTCATCCAACCTACCCAAGAAAAACCGAGAGGAGTGGGTGAATGTTTTCCCTGTATTGCAACAGTGCATAGGAAGTTTATTAACTGAAAGTAGCATTCACTGAGAGCATACTTTGTGCCAGAAACTACATTTACATATTCTTATTCACAATTAACATATGAGGAAATCAAGGCTTAGTGAAATTAAATATCTTTAATTAAGGTCATACAATTAGTAAGTGGCAGAACCAAAATTTGCATGATGGCCCTCTGATTTTAGAGCTTGCATTCGTAACCACTCTTTATTCTGTAATTTTTCTCACCCTCACAGGAAGGATTTTAGTTAGGTATAATTAAATCCACTTCCTTTTTTCATCACATTCAGGGAACAGTCAGGTATATTTTTCTATTAATATATTTATATAGGCATATAAAGCCTATAGTTTCTTTCCACTTTTCTCCTCTAACCTCTAAACTTTCAAGTTACATTTTCCACCATTTTAATCATATTCAATGATTTTAGCTAAAGTCTACAAGTTCTCCTTGTTTCTCATTATTTTAAAATAATTTCTTTTGGATGTCTTATGTAATCACAGAGTTATATATGGGGAAAGCAGAGAACAAAAGTTATCCAAAGTACCATCAAAGTAAGATTAAAAACACAAAGGTTAAATTTTTGGAATTGTAGAAATAAAAATAAAAGAATATGCAAAGTGTTTTCATACATCTAATGATCACAAAAACCCTAGGAGCTTGGTGCTGTTCTTATGCCTGCTTATAAACACAGAAAGTGAAGCCCATGTAGATTAAATAAGTTGTTAGCACTCATATAGTAAAATGCAAATCCAGGATCCAAACCAAGGACTATGTGTTTGTTCAGGTATGTCTGTCTAGAATCATAAACTGTGTTATTGCTTCATCGCCTGTTTTTGCCCTTTAATTATATAACAAACAATTTCCCTATTTGATAATCTTCAACATGGTTTGTAATGGCTAGTTGGCATTCTACGTTAAAACATAGTAAAAGTTAGGTAATGAATCACCATATTGTGGTTGCTTCACTAAAAAAGTAAGAATCTGCCACCCAAAAATATGTCTTTTTTGACAAAAGACTAATTTCATGGAAGGGACTCTGAAGACTGCTTTCTTTTGAAAAACATACTTACTATAAGCTTCTCTGTAAGGTCCTCTCCCAAGAAAAGCTAATCTCTTCATCTCTTAAAATCTGCATACCTTTTGTTTCCTTTGCATTCCTTCCTAAATTTCCTAAATGGGCCTCTTTTGACCCCCCAACTTCCCTTGTCTTGGCTAGCCTAAGCATATTTGTTTTCCTGGCCATGACATCCATACCAAGTTGAGTATAACTATGTCTCTGCTCCTTTTTCTGCTCCTGACAGAAGTCCTGCTATTCCAGGATTTTATTGTGCTTATCTTTAAGATTACTAGTATAATTGACTTCAAGAGTATATTTCAATCATTCTGATCCTCAGTAAAGTAGCATCCATTTCTTCCTGACCTTCATGTTTGCTAGCCTTTGCTGGTAAAAATCCACTCATTGAATCAGTCAGGTATTTATATACATGAGTAGGAATTAAGACTTCCATCCTTACAGACAAAAGATGTGTTGAAAGACTATCAGGTAGCTACAAAATTGGTGGGAAGACAGAAGATAGGAGTTCAAAAATTAGCAAGAGTCAAGGCACTTTAGTCAACCAAAATAATGCCAGAATAATATTGTTAGGTTATTACATCACCACCACTAAAAGCACTGCTTCTGCAAAAATCTTGTATTTGCAAGTATTTTCCTGAATACGTTCAAACATTTTCTATTTGTTCATAATATTTTTTTAATCATCATTCTCAGGGGACTGTTTCTAAATGAGCTTAGTTCATATTCCAGATACTTTTTGTATGCTAAGGACAAAAGGTAAGAAGACTCTTCCTGATGTAGTATCTATTGATATATCTATCAGGTTAAAGTCATCTAATCAACAGATCACATCATGAGGAATTTCTCCCAAATACATAGATGATTGTATTGCCAGGAAGTCACACAAGTGACAAGTACCCACTCTAAGGGATTTTGCTACCTCAGGTAGGAAAGTTATGACGTGGTAATGAATTGGGCTGGGTTGAGGAGCTGACCCCAAAAGCTCAGTCCTTATACCTTGTCTTGATGAGGAAAGAACTCAAAGTTGAAACCAGAATTAGGCAGAAAAGCAGAGTTTATTATCAGATACAGTGAAGGGTAGAGAAAGCTCTCTAAACTGTAGGGGTTCCCAAGTGGGTAGCCACTAAGGGGGCAAAAAGCAGGGGTTTATGTTTTTTATTCAAAATGGAAGAGGACGGTAGTATTCTGTGTTGTGTCTTTTTGATTGACAGGCTCCACGATGATCCCTTTCTGGCTGGTTTTGGGCATTCATCATCAGGGGTCTCTGTCCTGATGACATCTGGTTTTTGGAAGGTAAATGGTGCTTATTTGGTCAACACAGGGGTTTGCTGGGAGGGTGGTTCAAGCTGTGGTGTTTACTGTTTTCTCGGGTGTTACCAAGGCTGAGGCTCCTTGGCGTTTCTGCCTATAATCCCAACTGACTCCCGCTTTAAGTAGCAAAGTACTTTTGATCCATCTTGTTTCTTTTTTCTATACCTTGCAAAAATTTAACAAGCTGTGTTTTGAGAATGGCATTCTTCTCTAAGTTCCTAACTTAATACAGAGTACCTTCTAGTTTTTATTTATTTTGCAAGTTTTCATAGACATCACAAGGACTTTAAAAATTTACATTAAACAAATCAATGCCCTTCGAGCATAATACACTGTATGTATAGCAATATTTGGAGGAAATCTTAGAAATTTGAATTTGAAGAAGTTTTGGGTGTAATGGAGACTTGTCCTAAATGACCCGTTTAGACAATGATCTGATCAACATGCTCTTCATCCACCAACTCCCAACAATGACTCTTTTCGTTTGATTACTTAACTCAGTTTTGCACAGGAAGAATCCAGGAAAGATTGGATGACTCTATTCAAGCAATCTGCTTTCACAGAATCTTTTGTGCGTGTATTCAGGACATTCTGGAATGTCTTTAATACTGGGGCAAATTCAGGCTAATGTTGAATGTAATGGTAAAACGTTTCCATAAAACAGATATTTTTCTATTTGTGCTTGCATCACTCTAATCCTTTAAAAATGTGTAGAATTTTTCTGGGTTCTCTGGTGGTGCAGGGGCTAAAGTCTCAGTGCTATTAAGCTACTGCCAGCCACTGAGGCATGACTTCTATCCCCAGCGAGGTTGCCAAACCACATGGTGCAGAAGACCTCTCTTGTCTCACCTGCTGCTCCCCCCAGCAATGTTTTCAGTAGATCTGCCTGTTCTGCTCCCCACTTTGTCTCTGGTGAATCCTCTCACCCCCCAAACCTCTGGCCTATACCCCAGTTCTGATATGCATAAGTAAATGAAACAAAACTTTTTTTAAAAAAGTATGTAGTACTTCTCATAATTTTAAAATAAATTATAATTTAAGTGCATCAATTAAAATTTTTGGTGGCTGTTAATGACTTGAAGAACTGATAAAGCTTTAGTTTTGAGCCTTGACATTACTAAATAAAATGGTTTCATTTTGTATTCCTAAAAAAATTGATGGAAATATTGGTTAATCAACATTGGTTAATTTGAATCATTAAGGAAATAAATGCTTGCATGCATCTCAAGAAGGATTAAATTAGAAAACCAGTCTGGGAAGTGCATTGTAAATTCCTCTTAATAATTGGTGATTGGAGAAAGGAGTAATGCTCTCTTCCTGTTCACCTGATTCACCATGAAGTTTCAAATCAAGATTGATTTTTTTCTTAACATTATCTGTCACATAAAATTGCTATTACCACAATAGAATAATTTCAGACAAGATTAAATAAACTTTAACATCGTGAGTTCTTTCTCAAAACCATCTTTAATTTTCATGAAAATGTAGCCATCAGGTCACAGGTAAACATATGCTTTCATCAATATATATCACTTTATTCACAGAAATAAAATGTAATGAGACCTCAATAGGTTGACTTATATTTTGCATGATTCAGGTCATTGAAATATAAAGCCAACATATTCATTTGGAGGAACCATTGGAGAATACAAGTTCCACCATTATATATAGTTTCTTCTTTATATGACTTGTAACTTAGGGAATGTGAAAACAGTATAGAGAATATTCTGCTGGGATGACCATTATGTGCTATTCATAAGCTTTTGTACTCTATGTGTTCATTCCCTGTAACAAATACTGCACTTCTCTTCCACAGCAAACCAAATGTTTTTAGTTTTCCCTTTGGACTCCTTCACATTGATGTTCTCAAGCCTAATGTTTATCTGATGCTGGGTCCAAACCTAACCTTCTTCTGTTATAGCATCCTAACTACACATATAAGATCTTCATATCTATTTCCATCTATCCAAGCATATATATTCATATTATCACCTACTCTATAGTTCTATATTCACCAACTTATCGATACACTGGAAGACATAAGTCCAGAAAGGAAATGAATAATCTTTTGATATTTAAGGACTAATCCTATGCAACTCATAGCTAACTTCTGAGAATGGGCAGATGTTGAATATTTTTGGTACATTAGTCAAGCTAGTCTTTAGATGAGAGCATAAATAGTCCCCTCATAAAGCCCACATAACCAAACCAGGTGCCATGGAAACTGAGATAAGCTAAATCAGAGATAAAGCTGACAGCAGAAACCATTCCAACAGACCACCCCCCCCACCCCCACCCCATGTCCCTGCTTATACAACTCTAGCAGATGCCTCCTGGCAGAACAGAACATGTCCCCCCTCATGTACACTAAAAATTAAAAATTCCAGCAGTAGCCTAACCCTATGAAGACCCATGCTTCCATTTTGGGGCATGACTCTTGGCCTGCAGTGAGTCATCACCTCATGGACTTTGAGAAAACCTGCTTCAGTCTGATGATACTCTTGGCCTCCTCTCTTTTCTAACATCTACTAGTTCCTAGTGTGTGAAACCAAGAACATTTTAAGTAAAACTGCAATAAAGAAGATTCTGTTAATAAAATAATTTGCCAAGTTTCTGTGCACAGAAAGGAGTAGAACTGATAATACTTTGTGAGATATATGTAGATAGATAGATAGATAGATATGAATGAAATGAAGGGAAAATGGGAATATTATTTTAAGATATCCATGAAAATGTGGAGTAATAGAGTTCTGAGGACTTATTCTTGGGTTCATTTATTAAAATTAATTCAGTAGTATGCTTTGAGGTGTACAAGTAATAAATAGTTGAATAGATTTGACCAAACCTGAATACAGAAAACAAAAATGAGTTGATCAGTAGGTTCATTTCACCTCAATTATTTTCCCTGCTGATTGTGTTTTGCTTACCTGGTCATGGATCTTGATTCATTTGCTTCTACGTCATTATTTTCAGTACCTCAAATGTGTTGCTTTTTACTAGACACAATTGGTTGTTTTTACCTGAATACAAGTTGTCTTTGTGAGAAACCATCAACCTTTTTAGCCTATAAGGTAGATTTGCAGCAAAATCACGTCCCAGAGGCATTTTCCAATTTCCTCTAATACATGATTTGCAAATTCTGTGTATCCTAGTTCTTCCTAGAAGCCAAATAAATCTATTTTCAGAAGTTAAATAATTCTCACCTTTTTTTTAGTCAATTATTTAATTTTGGGGGGGAAATATGTGTGTTTGACCTGCATACTGTTGTTTTATGTTCATTATATTGGATACTTGGTAATATTCCTTTCTGTCAATTTCAAAAACAGTATGTGCAAAGCTAAATATTTGTCTTTCCCAAAATTTGCTTCTTGTATTCTTTTACAATGATGGATACCATCCAAACTGTCTTAGATTCTTTTTTAATCCTTTACTCACACATACCAAAAAATATCACACTTCCAATGTCTATTGATTTTATTGTTGAAATGACATATGTAGATCTATGTCCTCCCATCTGCCCTAGTTCAAGTTTTCATTATCTCCTGCTTGGATTACTATCTGCTTCCAATTCATTTTTCATAGAACTGCTAGATATCTCCACAAATAGATATATGACCAAATAACTCCAGAGTATAAAAGTAAGCTTGTTACTGCTGTTTTTTATAAGTTCTTAGCATGGCTTGAAACAAGGCTCTTCAAGGGTCTCCCAGGTGGCACAAGGGTTAAAGTCTCAGCACTATCAAGCTATTGGCATCCATTGAGGAATGAGTTCAATGCTTGATCAGGGAGCTAACTCACATGGTGCAGCAGATCTCTCCTGTCTTGCCCGCTGCTCCCCTTAGCCATGTATTTCAATAGATCTGCCTGTTCTGCTCCCCACTCTGTCTTTGATGATTCCTCTCATCTCCTGCACCTCTGTCCTACACTCCAGTTCTTGTATGCACAAATAAATAAAAATATATCTTAAAAAAAAATAACCCACAAGCTTCTTCATATCTTTGGTTCCTGTCTGTTACTAAGAATTTGTTCTACTAGTTTTGTTGCTCTTTGGCTACCTAAAGATATTTCTAAATTCAGACGCATATTCAAGTAATATCCATATCATTATGGAAAACAACATTATCTGGATCATTTTGCCTCCTGCAGATTAAAATAAAAGAAAATACTGGAAGCCTTTCTCCTTATTTCTAAACCAATGTTATAGATGACACTTCAATTTTACCCTAGTTTGGGTTTATCAAATCTGTGTTTTCCACAGTTAAAAACATCAGCTTTGGCTACATTCTTGGCAGATTTGCAAGAAATCCTAGGTCTTTTTTGTTATTTCTTCACAAAGGGACATTGTACAGTTACTCTTTGTATCTAATGCATCACATTTATTTAGTGAATCACATTGATTTAAAAGAACATTTCTCTCTTTTTAAAATTAACCTATCATGCTTCTGCATGTAAATATATACATATGTACATATGTATGTATGTATACAGAAGTAGGTGAAATTTGGAAAGTTTTGGTTACTGGCCAAACCAAGATTTCCTTAACGATTTTAGGAAAGTTTTGTAGAAATGATCATTCTAACCTAGTACCTATAAGAGAGAAACCCATTCTATTTAACATAAAACACCAATCTTTCCAATGAAATATTATCCATCAGTGAACAGTATGTAAAAAAGAACATTTAAATATTTAAGAAAAAGGAAAGTGAGAGAACTGAGAAAAAGAATCCATTTAACTGTAGCAGGATAAAAAATGGATTCAGTAGGTGAAAGAAGTTCCCAACCATACAAGAAATTGCTTAGCAAAATAAATTTGGACTATTCCTTAAGACTTCTCAAGAGTTTAGATAGCTATGCATTTGACTTTCCTAGAGGTATTTAAAAAGATCACTTCAAATTATAGGATTATTTTTTCTTCTGCATTAAAATGTTATTCTGACTCTTCTGTTACAAAGTAACACATACAAGATAATTTCAAAGACATAAAAAGGTAGAAGTAAAATTGCAGATAAGTAAAATGATGAAACTCGTATTTAAGGAGATCACTACTGCTGTCTCATAGAAGAAAATGGCATGTTTTAATTTTTTAGGAAAATAATTTGCAACATAAATATCCACTTATAAATGTATTGGAAGTATTATAGAAATCAGGGAGTGATCCACTCCTACAATTGATGTATTGACTACTTTATATTGTTTTATGAAGGAAAAAAAATGTTGGGTAAGTTGAATTGTTTCACAAAGACCTTTATCCAGATATTATTCTCCCATGAAAAATATTTCAGGCAAGCTACTTATAATGCAACATTCAAACATTAAACTGAAGGTCAAGAATATATTAATGAGGGAAATGTGAAATTTAGAATTCCTTTATCCTACCAACCAAACTTTTATTCTTCTAACTGCTTATTATTCCTGTCCTTAACCATATAAATATTTTTTTGGATCTTATTAATTACTGTTCTTTTGCTGTCTAACCCTATTCAGCAGCAGAAATCATAGCCACCACAACTCTTAAGAGAATTTATTGGCTAATAATTTAAAAATTGTTATTTCTCTTTTATTCAGTTTCTCCATCATTATGCTTCTGTCTGCACAGACTGTAAGATGCTATATACATAATATAGCTGCCACCACTCTTTTTTAAAAATATTTATTTATGCATACAAGAACTGGTGTACAGGCCAGAAGTATGGGGAGTGAGAGGATTCACCAGAGACAGAGTGGGGAACAGAATAGACAGATTGACTGAAATAAGTTGCTGAGGGGAGAAGTGGGCAAGACAGGAGAGGTCTGCTGCACCATGTGGGTCACCTCCGTGGCTGAAGATCGAACTCATGCTGCAGTGACAGTGGATGCTTCACAGTGCAGTGCTTAACCCCTTGTGCCATTAAGGAGTCCCCTGTTACCACTATTAACTTCAATATGTGGTATCAGAATTATTATTTTTTGAGATATAATTAACATATATTAGTTGCAGATGCAAAGCATAATGATTTGTCATTTGTATATCATAAGAAATGATCAACGTAATAAAATATTTGTCAATACACATAGTTATAAATATTTTTACCTGTGATGAACACTTTTAGGATCTATTCTCTTAGCAAGTTTCTACTATATACAGTATTATTAACTGTAGTCACCACGTTGTACATTACATCCCCTCTCCAAACAAAATGCCACTCTCAGCGAAGTGCCCCTCCAAACAAACTGCTACTCCAAACAAACTGCTACACTCAGTGAACTGCCCCTCTAAACTGGCTTCGACCAGGCCTTATATTCACTTCAGGTGCTCCCCCCCACAGTCTGATTGGTCCATTTTGCCTGCACCTGATTGGTCCATTTTGGCCTGTTCCAGAATTCAGGAAGTGTAGTGGGCTTGCTATCACTAACTTTTGCTAGGCGGAGTCCTGGTGCCAATCAACCCAAGGCTCACACCCGATTGGTCCATTCCACGATCCAGGCAGCACTCTGCTACATAAAAGGTCTCTGAGGCAGGCCTGCCACACTAACTTGCAGGGGAGCCAGAGACCACTCCTCCTGCCGGCTGCAACTGGGTAACACCCTCATCCCCAAGATTTATTAATTTCATAACTGAAGTTTGTAACTTTTGACCACTTTCACTTACCCTTTATCCCCTGTCTCTGGCAACCATCAGTCTATTCTCAGTGTTTATATGTTTGCTTATTTTTGTAGTATTATTGGCAATAACCAAGACATGGAAGCAATGTAAGTATCCATCAATGGGTGAATGGAGAAAGAAGTTATGGTTTATATATGCGTGGTATATTTTTTATTCAGCCATTTTTTTTAAAAAAAGTTAAGAACTCTTGCCATTTGTGACAACATGGATGGACCTTGAGGGCATTAACTAAATGAATTGAGTCAAGATGAAAGTAGAATAATACATTATCTCACTATTTATGGAATAAAAAAAGAAAACAAGTTCATAGATAGAAGATTCTTCCTAGCATAGAACTCAGGTAATTACTAATACTCAGTAGAAGTTGATTCATGAAATGAAAACTTCCTGTTATTACTGTAAGCTAACTAAACTGAGAGAACTGTTTTTTTAAGAAACTAGGCACATACCTTGTACTGATTATACCATGAGACTAGATATGTTTCCTGGCAGCCTTTGAGAGAGAGGTTGCTCTTACCTAGTTGTAGCTTTCTGTCACTATCAACTCCATTTTCACATTAGATTAGCTACAGCTTTTCTATTCCCCTCCTTTCATTTCTAACCTGCCTTTATATTATTCTGCTATTTTACTCTTCATTCCACTGTGAAACGTAATCATTTTTATATTCTTGATCCTGGTCAAAGGTAAATTGCTTTCCCTCTGTGACTAAATTTCCCTTAATTTCAAGTCAAAATTTCTAAAGATTATATATAGGCTTTTCTTCAGGAATAAAGATCAAAGTAACAGTGGCTTAGGAATACTATATATATATATATATTTCTCAAGAAACAGTCTGAAGATGAATATTTCAGAGTGGCCTTGCCTACTTAATACTCAGGGACCCAGGTTATATCTGTCATTTAAATCTACTGTCAGTGTTGAAATGCTAGGTAATATCTTACATGGAAACTCCAGTTATTAATATCATTAACTACCCAGATGGGAAGAGAGGGAAATAGAATGTGTACTTCTTTCATTAGTGGCATAACCCAAAATTCTTACACATTACTTTTGTTCAACTCCCATTGTCAGAATTTTATTGCATGCCACACCCGATGCAAATAGGTAGTAGGAAACGCACTTTTTAGTTGGTTGGCCCTAGATTCAGGTAAATATCAAACACTTTATTATTGAACAAACAAGGGTAAAGTATATATTCTTATCCATTTCCAAACTACTCTGTCCTGAACCTGGTCTTATCTCTGAACTCTGGTCACAGAATTTACCTGAAATATTATCTGTTCAGTTTGGGACATACAGTATTGTTCCAACCAACTGTTCCCTTAGTGCACAGCTCTGTTTTCCAAGCATTTTGATTCTTTTCACCTTGAAGGATTAATCCCAGACTTCATGTTCATTAATCAGAAGTAATGTGATGGTAGTAACATGTTATGGTATATTTGTGTTAGAAATTCTGGATGCAGAACCTTGGGAAAGTCATTTTCTCTTTCTAGGTACTGAGTCATCCTTGCAGAATTTTAGTGAGCATCCAATGAAATATGTGAAAAGCTTTGTAAGCAGAAAAGCTCTATTAAAATGTTTGTGACTATTCCATTTCTTAGTGCTATTTTGCAACTGTCTTCTATAGCATTACCACACTATAGACTCCTAACTTGGGAATTCCAGGCCTTGACCTTCCTCTTAGTAATGTGATTTCTCTGAGGTCCCATCTCTTAACTTTCATCGTCCCTTATCATTGGTGCAGGGACAGCTCAATTACCTTTTGAATTATTTGACCCTAAAAAGATTAGGAAGACCTAGCCACATAGGATTTTATTGGGGTTGAGTTTTCAGCTGCCCTTAAGTTATAGAATAGCACAATGTGATTCATTTCATAGCACTCTATACTCTATATGGCCTCTACTGTGGGCCTACCTGTTTAAAGTTTAGTTTTGTGTTGTTCTTTCTAATGCTCAGTGGTACATAACATTCACATTCCTTTCCTTGGGCAATTTTGTATTCCTTCCAGCTACTAAGCATAATTAATTTTGGGCATATACAAATTCTATGAAGTTGTAGCAATTCTACTAGGAACTATAGTGACATGTGTTCCTTGTTCTTAATAAGGAGAAACTTTAGTTCAAATGGAAATTTGTTTTGTCTACTTTGGAAAAACAAATAATCTTATCTATGCTAATGCCTATGATGAAACTGACAACCTAATGTAAGAAGGGTAACAATATAAAATATGCAGTCTCATAGTTCCAGGAAAATGAATGATATGTTACATTGATCATGTTCCAATAAATAGCTGCAGTTGGATTTAAAGTATGCTATTTTATAATTTGCAAGCTTCGTTGGAAGTGTAAGTTCAGAGCATTGATTTCTAGGCTTACTCAGAAAGATGATCAGTATTATGCAAGTTCAAGTTAACTAGTTATAATACACTTGGAATATTTATGCTTCTGACAAAGGAAAAATATAAGGGAAAGGGAAATAACATTTATTGAAAGTGTTGTCTTTGCTATGTTCTGTACTACTTCTTTTGCTTGGATTTAATTAAATCTTAACAACAATCCTGGGAAGTAGGGATTATTAAATCCTTATTTATTAGAAATAATTAAACACATATCTTCCCAATAAGGAAAATGGGAATCAGAGAGATTAAGTATTTTACTTAAGATACAGAACTAGTAGGCTCAAGACAAATCCCAGTCTACCTGCTCCAAAATCACTCTTGATTCTTCTAGATCATGTCACTCTCTGGAAATGCATAAAGGTAATTCATACATATATTTTGAAATGAATTTTATTCTTTTAAGATGTCTAGATCAATTTACAACTCAAAATTTCTGGCTTTTGTAACAAAAGAATAAACTTTGGGTATTGTCAAGCCATGTGATACAGTATATTCTCTTCACCAGTTATTGCTTAAATTATTTGACAATTGTTACATAAAGTATAGAGGATGTTAGACACAATTAAAAAATGAGACATCTTAAATGTTAATTAGATTATGAATTAATCTTCCAAAAAGAAGTAGCTGATAACTGCTTAGTTGAATTACTTAAATGTAGTACTGGCATATGTGGTGCACAACATATACATTGCAGAATTTTAGTCATGATGTTTCCGTAAGAAATGTAGTTGAATACATTGGCCTTACTCTATTCCAAATGATGTCCAAAAATTTAGATTCAAAGATTAGCATATATTGACTGATTTCATATTATCATTGATACCATCATTATTCAGACAAATATTCACACAAGGACACTATGCAGATTGCACTAAGTCTGATCTAACCCTAAAAATTTGAGCTATGATTTCCAAATCTGATTCATTTGATATTTTCTAGATTAAAATCAAAACTCTCTTATAATTAAAAAACCCATAAGAAGAGTAAGTTTCCATTAGAAGGCAGTGTGAATGCAGAACAATCGGAGATCAATTCCGATGTCAGAACATCCCTAAGGTCTGTTCCAATTTTTTTATTCAGTCCTAGGATAAATGCCAGCCTTTCCTTCTCCTGAGTATACACAGCATGTAACCTTTACATGTGAAAACTCTGATCATTTGAATTATGCATATCCTATCGTATTAAGAATCAAAGAAAACGCGAAAAGCTTCTTTTCAAACTTGCAATGTCTGAATCAAGAACTCCATGGCTCATTTGACTTTGGTGAGGTACACTGCTGGCTAAAGTCATAGCTTCACTCTGGAGAAACTGCAGCTTCAGTTCAGTCACTATTGATTAGATTAAAGGACTAAATGACCTCAGGCGGAAAAGCACCAAAATTCCTCCCCATTTCTAGAATCCAATACTACAGGCATGCTTACCGTGGTAATTCAGGGTAAGGAAGCATTAGCAAAAACTAATGTGCCTTTCCATTCAAAAACAAAAGAATATGGATAATATGGACAAAGTACTCACCTAGAGCATGTAAAACTACCCTTCATAGGATGTTTCTTCTCACCTAAGCTATGAGAATAAGGTTAAAAATGTACAAAAACAATTTAATGGCATAAGTGTTCACTTACAGCATGACTCAAGACCAAGATAATAAAATGTAGAATATAAAGCAAATCTCTTTTCACAAAAGGAAAATGCTACAAAAAAGAATGGGTGATATCTAAACTGATAAGGCTGTATTCCAATACGCAAGTTTGCTTACAACATTATTACATTAGAAAGAGCAACATTAAATTTCCTAATACATGCAAATAATATGTTTTCCATTCTAGGGTTAAGACTCATTCATATTAATTCAAGCACTTCCCCCATGTTATTACTAAGAAAAAGGAACAGATCTTGCTTTCAGATTATACAACGCTTATAAGAATAAAGGCCCAACACGCTCAAATCCCTGTAAATATCCAACACATTCCACTGCATGTGAAATCAGATTATTAGGTATGTGGTGTTACTTTTAACTTGTTTACAATCTTAACCCCTTGAAATGAGTTCTTCACTTTTCCTTCATGTCATGGGTGTAGAATTGCATGCAGTAGAAACTCACATTAACTATTTCTTTTTTTGTTTGCCTCATTAGTCAACCCATTATTATTATACACCCCATTTGAAGAAAAGGAAATAGGCACAGAACATTTTTACCCACTGCTTCACCTAAGCTGTGGTAAAATCAGGTTTTCTTCCCAATACCTCCAAAATATGTTAGCTCTGCAAATGACAGCGAATAGATGGGTACTGTGATATGAGCCAAAGATATATGATACTGTCACTTATAGAAACAGGGTGGGGATGAGCCAAAATGAACAAGTGAATTTGATAGAGACATTTAATGGAAATCATGAATCGCCTTCATTGTGGGTGGAAAACTTGTCTGACAAGCTTTGCTCCAGCATTCATTGTACATTTTAACATTAAACAAGAAAGATGCTATGACATTTCTCAGTTCACCAACAGTCAACTTTCACAGGTAAACTATAAAAATTGCAAAGAAGGAAGATGTAAAAAGCATAACTATTCACATAGTTTCTGATAAATGTCAGCCTTCTTTTCCTTGTTATGCTCCACCCAGATGGCCTTTGAACACTGTGAGAAAAGGGAAGAGTGTGTTCTCAAAAAGTCTCAGCGAGCTTTGAATGCAATAATTTATTTTTTTAAGACTTATTTATTTATGCATACAAGAGCTGGGGTGCAGGCCAGAGGTGCTGGGGCGTGATAGTATTCACCAGAGACAAAGTGGGGAGCAGAACAGGTGGATCTACTGAAAACATTGCTGAGGGGAGCAGTAAGAGAGACAGGAGAGGTCTGCTGTGCCATGTGGGTCACCTCCTTGGTCAGAATCGAACTCATGCTGCAGTGGCTGCTATAGCTTCATTTGCTGAGACTTAACCCCTAGTACCACCAGAAATGCCCCCAATGCAATATTTTATAGCCATCACAATTAAAATGTGTTATAAGCTCATGATAATGGAAGTTTATTTAAAATTAAACCCCCAAATTATGACAGATTGAACTCAAGAAAAATCCCTGATATGCTTGTTATTATTATTTGCTATCAAAGTTAGCAGATCTTTGTCAAGATATACTCTCTAATAGTTTCTCTCTTGGTTCTTTTTTTGTTAGTTCTTTGTTTATTCTCAGAAGCTGATCATGGCGAGACATAAAAGTCAACTCTCTAACATCAATAATTACATTTTATTGCTTTCAATTACATATTATATTCTGGAAAATGTTTAATCACATTAACATTTCAATAGTTGATATAGCTCATTAGGGTGAATTGCACACCACTCAGCAATTATTTTAAAAGTGTAAAATTTCGAAATGTCTTTATTCTTGCCTGGGAAATAAAAATTAAAAATTGTGTATTACCGCATGGCTAGGTAAATTCCTCATCTTTAGTTGTAAGGTTAGCATGTTCTTTCTAACCTAGGCTGAATACATTATGCTGGAAATAATTTTGCCTTCCCCAAGTTGCACATTTTATAAATATACTTTCTGATGTAAATGGGATCCTCCTCATTCTTATGAGGGAAAGACAGAAAGGTGCTTTAAAAGCCATATCAATGGTAAGATGTTTACAATTTAAATAATATTATGCAAAGGTAAATGCAACAACTTTTGGTTTAACTTGTATGTTGGTTCACATAAATGTTGGCAACTGATCCTTGACAAATAAGCGGAGGCAATTCAAGTGGAAAAAGGATAATCTTCAACAAATGATGTCAGAACAACTGGATGCTAATACCCCCCAAAAATTAATCTAGAGACAGATCTTTAATCTTCCACAAAAATTAACTTACAGTGGGCCAGAGCTCTAAAATTTAAAACTCAGAACTATATAAAATTTCTAGAATATATGATAGGAGAAAATCTAGAGGATCTTTGGTTTGGTGATTGCTTTTTATGTACAACATCAAAAACACTATGCAAAAAATATTGATAAGATGTAATTCATTAAAATTAAAAGCTTCTTCTCTATGAAAAAAAGTCACAGTTAAGAGACTGAAAATACAAGTCGCAGTTGGGAGATAAACTTTGCAAAATATATATAAAAGACTGACTGAAAATATAAGAGAAAACTTAAAATTCAACAATAAAAAGACCAAACCACCAAATTAAAATATATGAAAAACATCTCAACAAATATCTCACCAAAAGAGATATGTAAATAATAAATAAGCATATGAAAGAGTATTCCACATAATATGTCATCAGAAAATTGCAAATTAATACAAAGTCATGCAGCCATATACATACAAGTGTGTCTAAAATACACAACACTAACAATACCAAATGCTGGTGAGAATGTGGAGCATCAAGAACACTCATTCATTGCTGATGGGAATGCAAAATGATAGTTACTTGTGAAGACAGTTTGGCAACTGCTTACAAACACAAACCTATTCTTACTACACAATTCCAGTAGTGTACTCCTTGGTGTTTATCCAAAAATAATTAAAGCTTATGTCTTCACAAAAAACCTGTACATAATGTTTATAGCAACTTTATTCATGATTACCAAAACTTGGAAGTGTCCAAAATAACCCTCAATAGGAAAATAGATAAAGAAATTGTGGTATATCCATACAGTGGGGTATTATTCAACAGTAAGAACTGAACTTTCATTCCATGCAAAGATATGGGAGAAACTTAAATGTATTTTACTAAGTGAAAGAAGCCCAAACCAAAAGACTGATGCCAACTAGATGACATTCTGGGAAAGAAAAAAAAATGGAAACAGCATAAAGCTCAGAGTTTGAATGCAAGTCAAAACCACATTGAGATGTCACTTTATACCTCTTAAAATGGATATCATAAAAAAGACAAGGAAGCAGTTATTGTTGAGACTTTGGCTTTGAAGAAAAGAGATGTTTATGTATTGATGGTAGGAATGCAAATTGATATAATCACTACAAAACATTGTCTGGAGCACACTCAAAAAATTAAAAATAGATTTCTTATATGATTCAGCAATTCTACTTTTGTGTATATATTCAGAGGAAAGAAACTGTCTCTACATCCCCATGTTCATTGCACCATTATCCACAATAACCAAGATGTGGAAATAATCTGAGCATCTGTTAATGCACACAGAAGTATTATTTAGCCATAAATAGAAGTAATCCTGATTTTTGTGAGGTGAATGGACCTTGAGGGCATTTTACCAACTGAAATAAATCAGACAGAGATAGATACCGTAGGCTCTGACTTATATGAGGGAACAAGTAGAACTAATCAGGAATAAAGAGTAGAATGGTGGTTGCCAGGGACTGAGAGTGGGAGGAATAGAAATATGTTGGTTAAAGGTTATAAACTTTCAGCTATAAGATGGTTAAAATCTGGGGATCTAAGTTACAGCCTGATGACTATAATAATACTGCATTATATAATTGAAGGTTTTTAAAAGAGTAAATCTTAAATGTTAACATCACGCACACATAAAAATTTGTTATTTATGAAGGGATAGAAATGTTAACTAACATTATTATTATCATTTTATAATATATAGATGTATTCAATCAACATATTGTACAACTTAAACTCACATGTATTATATGCTAATAATAGCTCAATAAATCTGTGGGCAAAAAGTGGTTGCCAAGGTTTATGGAGAAGGGAAGCATAATAGGCAAAACAGAGACTTTTTATTAGTGGAAATATTTTATTTGATACTATAACATATGCCATTATATGTCTGTGAATACTCATAGAATGTACAATACCAAGAGTGACTCGTAATGTGATCTATGGGCTTTAGTCAATAATAGTAATGCTAGCTTATCAATTGTAACAAATGAACCATACTAATGAAAGATGTTAGTAATAAAGGAAACTGGTTGAGGAACAAGAGTTGGGGAAAGGTGAGGAAATATGTAGAAACTTGCTGTAATTTCCAGTCAATTTTTCTATAAACCTATAACTGATGCATAAAATAAAATCTATTAATAAAAATCGTGTTCAAGAAAGTGATGACTGAACTGAAAATTTCTTGTGCTCAACACCCATTTTAGCAAAAGTATAAAAAGTAGACATATGCTGATCATATCTGTGTAGTAACACATTTAAGTAGGAAAATAGGACTGTGAAAATTGATTAAAAATAAAAAAATCTATTAAATAATCTGTTGTCAATGAAAAAAATCTTTCTAATATTTATAGTACCAGTATATAATCCTATTTAACATTGCATTTTTCAAAGGTTTTGAATATGATATTCAATACCAAATTTTGCTAATCATTTCATGACTTTACTGTGTGATAAATGATGAAGGGAAATGATTTGCTTTATTTATCCTTGTCTAAATCATAAAAAAATGTTTATTTTTTTCTAAACTAATTTATATTTATTTACCCATCTGTTTTGTGAGCTAGGGAGTACTTTTCTAAACTTAACCACCTACAGGTTCTCAGTAACTCCCTTCTGAATGATACCAACATATAAAATTCTTTAGTTGAGTCAATCAAGGAATAGTCACATGCACAATGTGTATCCCATTAAATGCCCATTGTCTTTAATTTTGGGTCCCTAGTCCTATTTAATACATTCTTGAGAATTGTGTCTTACAAATATATTGAAGGCATTTTTAATTTAAATTCTCAGCTTCTTCAACTTTTCCTTATCCATTTTAATTACTATAAATATTTTGATTTACTCAAATCTGTCAATTTCAACATGAATTAATAAAAGAATGAAATTGAATGGCTGAACATTTAGAATCAACATGGTTGATTCTAAAAAGAAAAAAGCAAAATTCGGTGACATAGTTATTTTAAAACTAGACCTAATAATAAACATGAATACATGTGTGTATGCATGTATGTATCCATGCAGAGGAACATCAGGAACTTTGAAAAAGTCTTTTAAAAAAGGACAACCCCTAAACATTTGTGAGGCCCAAATTAAGAATACAATTAGTGACCATTTGTATTTTCCTAAATATCATGTTTATTAATGAACAAATACTTCAATAAAATATATAGTTGAAAGTTGGCAAACTATCAGTGAAAATTATTTTCTACTATATCTGGGTGCTTCGTTCATGAAACACCAATATTCACATGAGTAATAAGAAATGTAATTCAAAAATCACTGAATAGTCATTCCATTAATGTTTATTTTATGACCTTAATTTTAACAAAACAAGCAATCACATAAGTAAAATGAAGAATTCCACAAAATATGCGTTCTAAAGATATTAATGACCTAATGCAGGGGTCAGCAAACTTTCATGGAAAGGATTGAATGGTGCATATTTTCAACTTTGCACCTCATTCAATTTCTGTTGCAACTACTCAGCTATGCAGTTTTAACATGCAACCATAAATCATAATTGAATGGCTTGGACAGTGTTCCAATAAAACTTTATTTATGGACAATGTTTAATTCCATTTAAAAATGTCACAAAATATTACCCTTCTTTTTATTTTTTTCAACAGTTAAAAATGTAAAAATGTACATAATTTGCAGGTCATTCAATGACAAGCTGAATTTGGCCTCATAATGATATTCCTAAGAACTTAGTGTCTTAAAACGACACATTTATTATGTCACCATATCAATGAGCCATGCGTCCAGGCACAGTTTAGCATTGTCTGCCTCAATATTCAAAGTATTAAGTGGGACTGCAATCTCATATGAGTGTTAACTAGGGAAGGCTATACTTTCAAGTTCAGTTTCCTGACAAACTGTGTGTATGTGTGGTTTGTGTGGTTATAGGACTAAGGAACTCTTTTTTTTTTTGATGACTGTCAGTTGGAAGTCACCTTTAGGTCCACAGTCCCTTACCATGCCATGCCTACAATATGTTCATTTGCTCTCTCAAAGACAAAAATGAAACTCCAGGAAGACAGGCTCTACAGTCTTATATAATCCTGTAACCAGGTACATATAATCACATACATCCCATCATCTTTACTATATTCTGTTCCTGGGAAACATGCAACACCTTCTTCCCATACTCAAAGGGAAAATTACATGTGGACATTGATAAAAAGAGATAGGGTCACGGAACTCACTCTAAAAGTCTATTCACCACAGGGTTTCTGGAGCTTTAACCTAAAATGGTATGAAAAAGAGGACAGACCATTTTTTATTGTACTGGATTTATCTTTAATCTTATGGATTATTTTTTTCCTCTTGCTAAAATACAGGTTTGACCTAGTTTTTAAAACAGTCATGTATTCAGAACACAAAGGGCTCTGCCCATTAGAAAGAAGAAAAAAGAAGATCAGGAAAAACAGGAAAAAGGAAGAAGAAGATGAAAAGGAGGAGGAGAATGAGGAGGTGGAGGTGGGGGAAGAGAAAGAGAGAAAATAAGGAAGAAAGAAATAATAAAAGAATGGAAGGAAGGGAGGAAAGGAGGAATGATGGGAGCTGTAACTACTCAAAAATTAGATAAAACTTGAATATAGAATGTCAGTCTGGAATATTTGCTATTATAGGTGCTCAATACTATTGTCAGTTCAGACAAGGGGTGATTTGGGGTCTCCAAATGCATAATTCATAAGAAAAATTTCAAGAAGTTAATACTTATATTTTCATTCTACTTTATGTGATATACCAGCAAGGTCAAGTTACCCAGATGTATGATCACTCACTTAAGCTATCTGACACTGTCCTGTTTCTTAGAAACCACTGTTCAGTCAAGAAAAACGATGATTGTTTTTCTAACTCAGCTATCACGGTCTTGCCATAAAGATCTGCCCACACATGCACAGTTTTGAATAGAGAGGGAATAATTGTAAACAAGATGTCATATATATTTCTTAGTGGCCATTTTTCATTAATTTTCATAGCAAAATTGACCCAGTTTCTATTACCAGTTTTGAGATCTCAAAACTCAAAATCAGACTAATGTGTATTATATAGAATATGTATAGGCTGAATATTTGTATCCATTCCTCTGTTCAGAAGTTGTGGCATCAAGTCTTTTAACTGTGCATCTAATATGCCTAGTTATATATCACACTGCACAAAGAATCTCAATGAATCCAAAACAAATGATAAACCAAAAAACATTATGCATTTATATACCATATTATACTTGCACATTTATATACCATATTATACTTGCACAAAGAATTTCTATGCACCCAAGATAAATGATAAGCCAAAAGAGCATAAAATATGAGACTGTACATAACCAATTTTAAGAAAATCCAGGTAGCAAAACCTTCCCCCACCCTTGCTTTCCAAATCTGAAATATCCAGTGATTCTGCTGTGCACAGATTTGAATTATCCCCATTTATAAACTTATGATCTCTAAATCCAGTAGCTTTAAACAGCAAATCAATCATGATGTGTGATTAGAGGGTATGGTGAAGGTTAGGGGACTTTCATTATGTGATTATATGAAAAGTAGAACATATTGCTTCCCTGAGGAGCAACCTAAAATAGTCAAATTCGCATATTTCACAAATTTTAGGATTCGGGTCTGATGAAGTATTATGTCCAGGGCAAAGCAGTATAGTAGAGGTGACTAGTTATGTAATTTGTAAAAGTAAAAATGCTGATTAAATAAAAATATGTAATTGAAATTGTAAAGCTACCATTATAAAATATTTTGCAAAGATGTTCCAAATAACACTTACATTAAAAACTTGATATTTTGGACTATTTTATGGAATTTTACAGCATTTACAGAAAGGTTCCCAATTGTAAGTCAATCTAAAATTAGTGAGGACGGACTGGGTATAAATTTAATTTATTTACAAAAGTAAATGAAGACAAAAGCGAGTAAGACCTTATAAGTCATATCTACCATAAGTTTGCATCAAACCTCTCTTAAATATGACTGTTATTCTATATATACACAGATACCTTATTGCCACAACAATCACTGAAGTATTATTCATTGACTAAAAATTACTAAAAATATTTCTTGAGCAAGTAGAACAGATTTTCCATTGTTTTATAATAATTTTAGGTAAGTTTACTTAATTCAAGCAGAGTAACCAAAAATAGTATTCAATATTATTAACCTACCTAAAATGTTTCAATTTATATTATGGAAACTGCAACAACATAAGCTGTAACATATAAAAGAGTGTATAAGATAGAACATCATTCCTTATAGAACTTAACAAAAGCATACTGCTGTTGAGTTAGTAATGTATTTTTTAATTAATTTTTGAATTGGTTTAGAGATGAATATGATTCATCTTATAAAATGTGTTTTTCAGTATCTGGTTAAAGGTTTCATCTGCTATATTGTTAGAGAATAGTGACACAGCAGGCAGAATGATGAAGGTTAAGATGCATTTGAAGGAGTTTGGCCCCATCAGCTCCATGCTCTGATTCTCCGTAGCAGTTCGTTCCATTATAAACTTAATTAGAAATCTTTTTTTTAATGTTGAGAAAACGCATTTTTATATTACTATCTCTCTATGTAGAATTTTCAAGTCTTATTAAACAGCTGATTTACAGTTAAACTAAATCGACTTTTTATTTTTAATACACCTAGTAGAATGATGCAATAAAAGCTTTTAAGGAAGCCAATGAATCTTCTGGAGTGGACTGTATGATGTTTCAATCAGACTGTATTAAGCTATGATTGTCATAAGCACCAAATGAATTAATACAGTAAAATTTCAGTTGCTACATTAGGCGGAAGAGTAATTGATAGATACTTATTTTTTATTAACCTACAAAGAGAAATATACTTTTTATTTTTGACTTAAAATGATTGGAATTTTATTGTGCAAACTATGATTCTATTGCATTTACGTAATGATCTGTAGTTGCTGAAAGTTGTTAGGCATTCTAAAAGCCAAAGTATGAATAAGGTTACAATCTACCTAAAATTTACTGCATTCAGTAAGGGACTAAAGCACTCAAGCTTTGAAATCATCTACTGCAAAGACTGTTTATTCCCCATGTAAAATCTTACTGTATATTGTGTCCTCAAAGATATAAGGGCTGCAATCGAGCAGACTGCTAAACATCTCAAATATTAATTTATTGGTTTCCAAAGCTGTGTTTGCAGAGCATACAGAGTAGCAGATTAGGAGTGGGTAAGAAAGAATAAGTGAGATTCGACAATTCTATCTGAATCTTCTGTGGTTTAAAATTAGAATATTTTAAGGCTACACAAGCTAAAAAAGATATTTTGAACAAATAGTTTCATAAAGCAGGTTTGGTTTTAAAAGCTGGAGGGATTTCAAAAATTCATTTTATTCTTCAGAAATAATTAGAAGTGGGAAGCAGTTTATTGCAAATATCACAAAACACAAATAGTACAAAGTCTCCACAGACAACTAGCTTGCTATTGTCTCACGCTGGGGTGGGTCCTAGTCTTTCTGGCACAGGTGTTTCTGCTGTCAAAAGGCACGTTTATCCCTTTGCCTCAGCATTTCATTATTTATTTGTAACATTCTGAGTAGCAACAAAACCCGTTTCATACATTTCACAATAGCTTTTCAGAATGAGTAATGAACCATGCTTTGGAACAATTAGCATTTGGATCAGGCATATTTGTAGTTAATTGATGACTAAGATTGTAGGACATCGGGTGTTAGAATATAGAAATGATACAAGGAAGACAAGGAAAAGCAGGAATTAGGTCCCTGAACACCCTTGGTAACAGAGAGTTACAATACGTATTGTCAGAGAGTACAATACGGCAGTCTATTTTCAAATATTATACTAATTTCAAAAGAAAGGAAAGAAAATGCTCTGCTATTTTAATGACTCATCCCAAACCCAGGGGGGAAGAGATGAGCAAAACAAGAGATGAGATAATAAAGGATATCCTCAAACTCTGAAATGTATTAATTTACATTCACACATATCTTGCTTTTATCTTGCTTTTGCATTTTTAGTAGAGTCACCTTTCTTTCTTTTGTTTGCCCATACAATCTCTCTCCCATCATTCCAATGTATTTCAAGGGAATTTAATTTTTTTCTTATTGTGTATTTCTTAACAATCCTTAAATAATATCTTTCCAATAGAAACCTCCCATCGACTACAGGTCAACTCTTGAAAAACACAGTGCTCTAGAATCCAAGAAATACAAAATCCTCCAGACATAACCACGGATTGCCAGCACTAAAGAGGATAGCTTGAGGGTTAAAGAAGGATTGACATTTCACTTGTCTATCAACAATGTAATAATATATGAGAACTAAGTTCATTATTCTTCTGTTGGTGAAGGACGTTTTGTGAAGTTGTTTACAGGTTTGCATTTGCCACTGGTATTTTCTCAGAAGCTATCTTTTCTCTTTGTGACCTTTGTGTTGCTGCAATTTGGATTTGATTTTGCAACTAGCTCAGTTACCTCATCACCAGTCCCCGGAGCCACACAGTCCCTTCACTTTCTGCTTTGTAGTGCCAAAACCTTCATGCCTCGCTGAAAACTGCATAACATTAAACACATGCTGCAGATATATGTTCAAATTAGAAAAGTAACAAACTATCCATTGAGAATCCACTAAATCACCGAAGCAACAAACCTGCAGATCCAGAGTTAGTATCAGTAAATTACAATCTACAATATACTTATCCTTCTGATGATAAAAGTAAAGCATATTTTATTTTAAAATGCTGACAATAACTCCTGAACAATCAATACCTTTCTTGGAGAAGGAAAATTGCACAGCCCCAACTGGTACTGTACATACATTGAAAAGGACAGATGAACTATATATGTGAGCCGGTCAGCAAAGTCTAGGTAAGAAAAGTCTTTAGATGCTGGTTCTTAGATTGGATTCAGAAGTCAGCCCTCAAACTCTCTGCATTACATGTAGTGAGCTGCTTACGTTTGACAGTATGTTGTCTTCCAAGCTTGAGAGATGTCCAAAAGTCAAATGCCAGGACTCTACTGACAAATGTCTGGCTTTTCCCTACCTCCCCTTAGCGGTTATAGGCCAAGTTTATGTATAAAAATAGCACAGCAGCAAGAAAAGTATATGGAAAATACTATATTCCCCAAGTGGTAAATTCCTTGATTGATGAAAGGATGTCATGTCAGCAATTTAAAAATATATATATTTTATATATATATATAAATTACACCAGGTTTTTTGAAATATACACATTTATGTGTATATACTTTGTGTGATTTGAATCTATAAAAGCATATGCTGGGGTCCTAGGTTTTATGAACTGAGTGACGGTGTCTTCGAAAAGAGCATATGGAAATAAAAGCTTATGGGTGGGTGGGGAGGCATGTGCATAAATAGAACTGAGCAATAAGTATATCTGAGTGCTCATTATTTATAGAACTGACAAATCCAAAACACTGGATTTTGTGATCACTGCTTACATTTTGATAAGGAAGGGTTATTAGCAATTTCTCTAGATGAATCTTCTGCACCTTTACTCTCAGTATCAAGTGACTTTGTTTCAAAACTCAGCTTATTTTTGTAGTTGTACTAACAACTACATCTGTGAATGTTTGCAAATATTTTCAAGTTTGGGAAATTTACTTTCCATCTTGAAGTGCTTTCAGTAATTCTGAGCTATAAATTTCCATGTGATGGATTGCTTTCCATATGTGTGCCCTTCAAGGAAGTTTGGTAACTTTTTGTTATAAGACAAATGGTAATGCGTGTTACCAGCATAGAAAATGTCCAGAATCTGTATTGTGCTTCAAATCAGGGAATTCACCCAAGCAAGTATCAAAAATAGCTTTAATAATTTTCATATGTAAAAAAGAAGATATGAACCTGGAAACATCAAAAAACAGAAGTTGTATATTTAAGTTACTGTTGTGAACTAGCCCAAATTGTTACAAAATCTTGTTCTACTTTCGTAGTAATAAGGGTAAACCTTATGCCAGACATTGAACTAGCAATACCTTTTATTTTTAAAAATGAGTACGATATCTTTTTATCCTCTTTCGTTGTTATGGCCCTAACACGTATGAACTTATGAAAAATATTATACATTCAGTCTATATGTCCTCTGTTCACCTTTTTGTTCAATTATTCATTCATTCAATGTTTATGGAGTTACTTCTTTAAAATAACTTTATAACTATATAACACAGGAGTTTTCTTGGTTCTCAAGGTGCTCATGACCTTCTGAGGGGACAATTAACTGTAATAAATGGTAGAATACTGGAGCAGAACTTTGAACGTGACAGTTCATGGAATATGCTGAGAATTGCAAGTACTCTTCTGTGCCTGGAGTTTGGGGAACGTGGTTTGGAAAGCAGTGGTTAAATAAGAGATGAAGCAGTCTGAAATGGAGCTTCAGTGGCAGAGTAGGGTATTTGCAAGTTATCCTATGTGCAGACAGAGGCCTTTGAATTTTAAAGGGGAATCTTGAAACTAGTGGCAGGGTGGTCTGGATAGAAGAGAAATGAAAGGGTAGTAACAGATTAGAACATTTTAGAAAGTTAATAACATAGTTCAGGCAAATTGTAATGTTGGACCAAACCAAGGTAGGTGGCAGTTGGAAAGGAGAAGTGGATCTAGATTTGGGGCATATTTGATAGATCAGGATGTCAGGATTTGAAAACACATGACTAAGTCATTCTGTAGGGATATAGAGGGTTATTTGGGAAAGGAAGACACTGAGAAAAGATCATGGCATGCTTTCAAAGATAAGGGCACACAAGAGGAGGAAAGCAAAACACACAGGAGGTGCAGAAGATCAAAGATTTGGTTCCACAGATGTTGAGTTTAATGTGTCTGTGCAAGAATCTAGTAGAGATATCAAACGAGGAGTCAGAAATAATAGCCTATCCCCTGAGAAAAAAAATGAAGTAAACTTCTGGCAATAAGAATCTTCATAAATCTATTCCTCACTGTACTATGTATGTCTCTTAGTGCATGACCAGGGGTACCCAGGAACCCCAAATCATTGAGGGGTGCATGCTCTGAAAGGCATCCAGTCATCTGTCACATAAAGGTAAAGACGTAGATTCTTATTGTGAAAGATATTCAATAGAATTTGTATACATAGAGAGAGAGGAAAATAAAGGATATTCCTAATAAAACTCCAAAAATTGTCCATCCCCTCATGGACAAATGCCCAGGCAAACAGGGTCAGTCTGAAATATAGCTGCTGAGGCCTGGAAGCTTGCCATAAGTCTATAGGAACTTCTGGCAAAGAACCACAAGAAAGGGGTTAGTCAGGCCCCAGTGAGCTGGGATAGAGGAAGAGACTCAAAAATCAAAATGCACAAGATAATGACTGCTATTGTTCCTACCAAAGACCAGGAATAGCCACCCCACATCTCTCTCACCCATGTGTCTCTTCGAAGTACCTCTTCCAAGAGTCTTTACATGTCTCTCTTCCAGATTTATATATCTTCTCCAAGTATCCATCCAACCAATACTAGGTTGCAAATTTGACTGTAGAAGCAAAGAGCAGTCTGCCTACCTTTCATGTTATTTATGTCCACCTCTGGTTCCCATCAGTTCCTCCACTCATGAAATCGGGTTCATGGTATATCAGGCCTTATAATCCAAAATAACTACATGTAAGTGGGGCCAAGGAAAATGGTGACTCCCCATCTAGAATAGGACTTCAGTATTTTTTTCTTAAGATTTTCTCAAGTTACAGCTCTTTCATTCTAGTATACAGAGTCAGTAAGTTAAAACTGGAAAGAAAGTAAAATTTGTTCTTACCTTAGCCACGACTTCATTTTTTAAATTTATTTTTAAAATATCCTTGTTTATTATCTCTACAAGGATTTCTCCCTTCAGGTGTTGTCACAATTTTCTACTACCAAAGCAACCGTAATTCTTTACCATACTCCATTGTGCTCTCCTTTCCCCTTGCTTTCTATTCTCCCCCTCTCCTTTCTGTTTACCTCCTGAATATCTCAGGTCTCTGGTCTGCTATCAAGTTTCTGTCTTACAGTTTATCTTTGTCTGATCCTTTGTTTGGTTTCCCTAGATTATATAGATTTACATATAAGTGAAACCATCCAGTATTTATCTTTCTCTTTCGGGCTCACTTCGCTTAAAATAATCCTTTCTAGTACCATCCATGTTGCTGCAAATAACCTGAATTTATCCTTTTTGATTGCTGAGTAGTATTCTATTGTGTATATATGTAGTGGCAGGAAAGGTGGCACTCTGGGCAGGTTCAGGATGATTCCAGCAGATGGGGGCGAAGAAAAGAGTCTTGGAGCCCTCGGTGGCTTTTCATGCTTTTATTAGTAGAGGTGGCCAGGTACATGGTAGGCATGGGTGCCAGGGGGCTGGAAGGCTGGCAGGCCTCCCAGTCCCCGACGCATCTCACCCTCTCGGCTGCTTCTTCTCTCTCTCTTGCTGCTGCTGCTGCTTGTGTTGGTCTGTACTGTCAGTCCTGTTGGTCCTGGTGTCCTCATGATGCTGCCCATTTAACCCCATGTCCAACTCAGGTGCGCCCACTTGTGCATGCCCACCCTGGAATGCTTGCAGCACCGCAGGTGTCCATCATCACAGTGTTGGGAGGGTGGAAAGACCTGATAGTTCTCTGACCCAACAATACACAACCCTATGTTGTTGATTCATTCATCTGATCTGGATCGTTTAGGTCCACCTTCATTTTCAGAAACAATCTGCCCACTTCCCTTGGCTTGTTCCTTTTTAACTTTGCTTCCTGCTTTTAGTTCATGGATCAGAATTGTCTAATATTGCAACAGAAATTTCCTATCAAAGGAAAAATGTTTTCTGTTTTCCATTTAATTTTTCTTCTAATGAAGTATATCAACTAGTTTTTTTTTTCTCCTATTTTCTTTCTTTTAATTTCACCAATACAATGGGAAAATTTCTTCCAAAAATAATTTCTGTTGACTTCTAATTCCCTTATTGGAAACAATCCCTTATTGTTTCTTTGAACATGATTTAGACATTTCCCTGAGGAAACTTCCTTGTATTAATCCACATTGTCTCTTCACAAAATCACAAGGTTTGCTAGGTCTTCATAATCTCTTGAGCAGTTAAGTATGAAGACTAAGAGTTGGGGGACATCTGTCAGTTTTAACACTTTACTCTCACTCACCTTGGGATCATTTGTAAAGTGTTAACTACCAAGATCTGTAGGGAGCTCTGCTGTTGTTAATTCTAAATTTCAGAAATGCCTGCTTTCTAAAATAAAGCCAATACAGAACTTCCTCTACTTATGATGGTTGTTACATCCATATAAATCCATAGTAAAATGAAAGTAAATGATGTTGAAATAGCTGATGAGGAACTGCTGCTCCCCACCACTTCCCAGTTTCTATTTGAGAGTATTTTACATGGTTATTACTGAATGCCTATTGCTTTCACAATAATGTCAATAAATATTCAGTCAACCACTATAAGTTAGGGTCTTATGTGATGGAAGTTGTTTTTTCTTTTTGTGTTTGTAAACATTGCCATTTTATTAGTTGTATTCTGGTTGTTTTGTTACTCCTTTGTTTCTTTCTTCCCTTGCTCTCTTGCTTTGTGATTTGATGATTTTCTGTAATATAATGTGTGTTTTTTTTATTGCTTCATGTTGTACTGTTTTTAACAACCTTTGAGGTGTGAAACCTGTCAAAGGTTTATTTGAGAATCTAAAATAGACGGTGTCTGTTGGATTTGCTTTGTCTGCACTTCATAGTTCCCTCCTGGAAAACCAAAATAGATCAGTCATGCTTGATTTCTCCTGGTACAAAGTTGTTGCTTTTTCTCCAATATATTGTTTAAATGATTGATAATCAGAATAAAGAACATTATTTGTCAATGATTCAAGGTAACTATAACAATATGAATGAATCCCCACATTTTCAACTAGCGACTTGTCTGATTGAAATTGCTAAATATAGTCACTGGAATGTAGAAAGTTTGTTCTTTGACTGTCTAACAACAATGGCACAAAATGGAAATGCCTGTTGCATTCACTGATGATTAATTTGGATGAATGTGGTGTTTGCTTCAATGTGGGGGAGGAGGTAAGCATAAAACTGGAGCCCAAGCATCCATAAAATCCAACCAAAAAGCAATCCCTGAAAATAAATAAATGGATTGATTAAAAAGTTCATACTGCTAGATTTGACATTTTTGGGGAAATGACTTTTGATAAGATGAAGTGAAATACCAGCTTCTAAAAATGCCAGGTTGTTCCTTTCTAAATAGATTTTTAAGTAATTTTTTTTCTCTTATTTAAGAGGGGAAAAAAAATCAACCTTTTTGAACATAGTACATATGGTTGCCTTGGCAACAAGCACAATAATAACATCTACAGCATCCATGTGAACCTTAATTATAGCATTCTATTAAACTAGCGCATGTTAATTCTTTAGCAAAACACATGTATTCCTTACTATGGAGAATACTAGCTATTGATACATTGCTTTTCAAATTAAAGTGCCTGCTTCTTTACAAAAAGAGTTCCATGACAATAACTAAGAATCTAAGCAGCTTCTCATATTTCAGAAATGAAAGTCAAGACCTTTGAGATGGACATTCTGTTTATATTATGTTCACTTTGTTAATTATTCACTGTCAATAATGTGCCTAGTTCAGTGACAAAGGTTTTCATTATTATTTTCTTAATATAAAATATGATCTCTTCTACGAAAGAGCTTAAAAGAATATTAGAGACAAGACTGACATGTAGGAAAAAATCCAAGAATATCAATATTTAAATTTTCTACATATATTATCTAAATAAAGTAAAACTCAAGTGTTGATTTGAAGCAAGCACCAATCTCTGGTATCAGTGCATAACAAAAACACCACAGATTAAGTGGTTTAACAAAATTTAAATTTATTAGCTCACAGTCCTGTAAATCAGTAGTCTGGGTAGACTCAGCTGAGTCTCTGTTCCAGGTCTTACATGGCTAAAATCAAGGTTTCATTTGGCTTGTGCTTTTATCTGGAGACTCCAGGGAAGAATCTGCTTCCCATCTCATTTATGCGTTGTCTGAATTCAATTCTTTGTGGTTACAGAATGAAGGTTGCTGTTCTTTTCTGGCTGTCAGTCACAAACTGCTCTCAGTTCCTAGAGGTTGTCAACATTCTTTGGTTTTGCTCCCCTCCAGCATCAAGCCAGCAATGACATACAAAATTCCTCTTTGAATCTGACTTCTTCAGTGACCAGCTGAAGAAAACTGCTTTTAAAGGACTTAAATGATTGGTTCAGACTCAGAGTTAATCTATTTTAAAATCAACTGAATTGGGATTTTAATTGCACCTGCAAAATCCCTTCAGAAATTTATCTTGATTAATGTTTGCTTAAATAATCAGGGGACAGGAATCTTGAGTATCCGTATTTAAAACATTGCCTAACAGACTATGTGTATCAGGAAATAAGAAATACCGGAAAATCTCTAGGGTTGAAATGGGCTTGGACTTATCTTTGAAAAATAGGTAAAATTTGTATATAGGAAAATACCAGGGATCTCATTCCAGGCAGGGTAAACAGCATGAATCAAAACAGAAAGATTCAGACAATGAGTATTTTGTACAGGACAACACCCATTGTTGTCTTGTCATATTCACTAGTGGGGAAAATGTCTAGGAAAAACTTCTGTTACTTAACTCTCATACTACTACTTCCTTCACTACATTTCTGAACCCAGCTGTCTGTCTTTATTTCCACACTGACCAATTCCCTGACACCAGCTGGATGTCCTATAATTCAATTTGCTTCTGACACTACCTACTCGGAATGAACATCAGATTCTGCAAGTTAAGGTCTTAGTCCCACAAGCCTTCCCTCACTTGAGACGCCATATGAAAGTCACAGGTTATTCCCATTACTTCTGACCAACTGGCTCTGAATCAGGATTCTAATAATCCTCTCCTACATTCTATCATGTGTTAGAATGGCTTATAGAATTCAAAGAAGCAATTGTATTCACTGGCTTATTATGAGAGATATGATAGAGAATACAGATGAACAAACAAATGAAGAAATACATAGGGCAAAGTTCTGAATGGCTTCAAGTGCAGGAGCTTCTGCTCCCATGGAATTGGAGCTTGCCGCCCTCACAGCCTATAGATGTATTCATCAACCCAGAAACTCCATGCATCATGTGCTTTTGGGATTTTTGGGCTCATTTTGTCATGTAGTCAAGACTGATAATTAACTTCATTTCCACCCCCTCTCCTCTTTCTGGATAAGGGGGAAAGGAGCTGAGGGTTCCAAGTTTCTAATCATGACCTGATCTTTCTGATGATGAACTCCCACCCAGCAGTCCAACAAGTCATCTCGTTAGAATTGTAATCACCCAGGAAATTATGAGCTCGGTGCCAGGGACCAGGGTGAAACACCAAATATTAGAACAAAAAATGCTTCTAGTTTTGCTATCACTTAAGATATCTCAAAAGTTTTTGGAGTTCTGTGCTAAGAACAGGTTGAGGGGTGGGGACAGAGATCAGTATATACATATAATATATATATATACTTCCTATTATTTCATAGAGAGATATACATATGCAAAAGTACATACACACATACCATTAATTGTAATAGTCTTGATAGTTAATAACCACTGTAGCGGCAGGAAGGGGCAGCACAGGAGCAAGGTTCGGGATGGTTCTGGGCAGACGGGTCAGGGAAGGAGAGTCTTGGAGCCCTTGGTGGCTTTTCATACTTTATTTAGTAGAGGTGGCCAGGTACATGGCAGGCATGGGTGCCAGGGGGCCGGGAGGCTGGCAGGCCTCCCAGCCCCTGGTGCATCTCACCCTCTCGGCTGCTTTCTTCACTCTCTGCTGCTGCTCCTTCGTCCTGTCGGTTCTGTTGGTCGGGCGGTCCTCGCAGTTCTGGTGGCCTCATGACACCATCCATTTATGTCCGTGTCCCATCTCAGGTGCGCCCACTTGCGCATGCCCACCCTGGAATGCTCGCAGCACCGCAGGTGTCCATCATCACAGTGGTGGAAGGGTGGAAATACCTGATCATTCTCTGACCCTACAACCACTTACATCAATATATAGGAACACTTTTACAATATGCACTCTGTTAAGTTTTATTGTGTGAGATAGTGCTGAGTATATGGTACATAGATAAATCTATGCATTTTTTATGCATGTATTCATTTCACTAACATCTATTGACTACTTCTTATTTGGCAGGCTGTGTCATACACCACCAACCCCCAGATGAAGAAGCCAGAAACTCAACTCACAAGGAGTTTACAATCCTGGCAATGTAAAATATATTGCAAATAATATCATTTAGAGGTGATAGTCCTGAATTAGTGATCTGTAATCCTCACAAAAGAGTGAAACTCTCTGTGTGTGACCCAGATAAACTATGTGAAACCTAAATTAAAAAATACATAAAAAGCACAAAACAGCAAATATTTCATTGATAGGAATATGCATTGAACTTGTGCATATTTGCCAAACCTCCTTTGGGTTAAATATGGTCCTTTCTCTGGTGGCCTTTTAAAATGCAAATACTCCTGGGGAGTTAATCCATTAAATCAATAATCACATTAGTGGCTTTTTTGTGTGATAAAAGGAGCCCAGGGCAGCATGAAGATACAGCAGATTGGTAATGGGTAGGGAGGGTACATCAAGGGATTTCAGCCAGTCCATCTACTTTATACTTTTGTTGAGGTTCTGATGCTACATTTCTATCTTAACTAGACTACTTCTTTTAAAATAAAATATTTTACTAACCAGCACTATAAGTATCGTTTGCATATCTATGCTATACTTCCCAATTCACCTTAAGACATTTAACTTTGTATCTTCGTATCAAAGTGATATAGATAAACTGATAAAATGCTTTAGCTGTAATGTCTTCATGTAATTTGAAAATGAAGTATATGTCACTAACAAAGTGAAAAATATTTTGAACAAGATTTATTTTCACTTTAAGTCAGTCTATATATGTCCTTAGCAGTTGATGCTGTTACTAGCAAGCCTTCTAATCTAATGATTTCTAATAAAAGGTTGTAGAGGTAAAATCTTCTCATTGGTCTTAAATATATCATGTGTTTTTCTGACATTTCTTTGTTTGGGAACGTAACTAATATTTCATTAACTTTACAAAAGTGATCTTTTACCTAATCTTTCAAAACTACGTATTTAAGAGCTCAAATAAAATGTACATTATATCCAGTGAATTTTGATGAAAAACTTTTCACATAATTATATACTGAGCCAGTATTGTTTCTCTTCCTTTATATTTAGTTTCTACCAACATTGTTTTCTTTACAAATTTCTCTTATATTTTTTCATTTTTATTTCTAAATAATTAACGCGCTATTGCAGAAAATAGCATTCCCCCACTATACATCTACAGAGCAAATAATTATAATCCTATCCTTGCAATATCAAAACAGAAAATCACCAAACAGTTCCTGACAGTTGTAGTGACAGAAGGAGATGATAGTGGTCTGAGTGTAGCATTTGAGTTTGGAGGCTCTTTAACACCAATTATGTTTCTTTTCTATGTCCATATCCTTGGGTAAGCTATTTAATATATTTTCTCATTTTAAAGGGTAATCTTTTTATGTTAAGGTAGGTATTGAGAATCATTTGACTTTAAAGAAAATGTTTAGACATAAACCAAGATTATAACTGATATATAAATAATACATATATTTGTAGATATAATATTTCTATATCTCCATTTTATCCTGTTGTCATTAATGTCTATCTAAGATATAAATATATGAATTTTTTACATACATATTTCATCAGCATGATTTCTGCAAAATCATTATTTTGGAATATACAATTGTAAATGTGCTGAACACACTTGTTATTCAGTTTTGGTTTTTTTTTTTGGCTTATTTTCAGCCGGGTTAAATGTTAGTGGAGTCAGTAGAAATAAAGTTGAGCCAAGTGGGCAATAGCAATTTGGGGGAGGAAAAGGGAGGCTCAGTGATGACAGATTCACTCCCTCAATTTTTGCTTGTCTGACATTTTTCAAGGAAAGCTTAGCAAAGCTTTTAAAATATGATGTTAATTAATATGACTTAATTTTGCAAATGCTTAAAGTTTAAATATTCTTATGAAGCTAACTGTATTTATAGCTGATGAATTTTAAAAACACAATTATTAAATCCCATGGGGAAATAAGAAGCTTTAATAAGAACCAGCAAAAGAATCTGATTGAAAGAGTTAGTAAAATGTTGAAATTTGGTATGATAATTTAGCATAAGTTATATGAAGTGGCTTCTGGAAATTTGGTACATTTTAATTTCAATATCACAGAAGACAGAAAAAGAATCACTTTCAGTTCTTTAGTGTAGCTCCTTAGATTTCAAATCAATGTTTTACTTGGACTGAGGAGATGAAAAAGCAAAATCTCTAACCTTCCTGTTTCTGCTGTTTGTTGCAAAGATTTCACAGCACTAGTTACTTATTACAAAGTTTGGTTTTGACCTCATATTTTATATATGTAAACAACTTCTCAGTTACAAAGCGAAAGTTGTGAAATTGTCTAATAGATGAAAAGGACGTCACCAACAGACCTATAAATAGAGACAAAGAGAAGTATATTAATACATGATTTCCATTTAGGTCTCCTTAGAGTTCTGCAGCACATGCTGGAGAACAAGGGAAAGGCCCTAAGAAGTTCCTCTTGTTATTGGCAGATGGAAGAGCAGAACTTGTTTCTTATTTGGGAATGCTAAGTCTATTTTTGAATATAGAATGGAATCTCTATAGGAACCCGGTGGCCTGATCTTAGAGCAGGTTTTTCGAATTATGGGTAAAGACTTGAAATTTAAAGTTTATTGCAGGGAAAATCCATCCAATAAATAATATCTTACTGTAAGTCTATTAATATTTTAATGTATGTTGTAGGATTTTTTCAGACACTTCTACTTGTTGAAGCATAATATACGTGCATTTTCATGCTGTTTAGCACACATTCCAATGAAGAAAAGTAAAAATATAAGCAGATATATTGCATAAATGCAAATAAGTATAACAAGGCCAGTCTCTGGTGGATTTGTTTCTTCTCTAGGTCTGTCCCTTCCTTTCTTTTACTTTTTCACCGTCCTTCCCCTCTTCCTTCCTATCTCTCTTCTTTTTTCCTTCCCTTATAATATGGGAACAGATAAAAGGTGAAGTTTCCTTTTCCTTGACATTGTTCCTCTGTAGGAACCCAATATGAACCCCTTGCTTAAATCTTATGATCACATTTACTACACTTTTCTGACAGTAATAGCTCAAATTATGCTTCTCCCATCCCCATTCACACCAGACACCTACCCCACATTGCAGTTCACATCCTATTTACTGAGCACAGACATACAGAAATGGTTTATTTTCACTTGTTCCCTTAAAAATCCCAGAAATAGCATCTGTTCTTTTTAACCAACTAGCCCACTAACATATAAGTAGCAAAATTCTAGATAACTCTTTATGAATCTCAAATGAGCATCCCAAAAGGAGGAGAGAAGAAGGTAGAGGCCATTTGGGCTTGTGTACTTTTCTTTTAAACTTACTTTCTTATACTTGGCACTCTTGGGTAGGATCGATATCCATTCTATATCAATGGTTATTAAAACTCATTCTCATTCTCATTTTATTTCTGCTTTGTCCCTTCATTTTCAGTACCAACTTCAGTCTAGTGATCCAAATCTCTGTATTGGGTCTTACATGGGCAAATTTATAGCAATCAACAGAGACTACTTTATATTTGGAGTTTCAGAAAGACAAGCATGTAAGACTGCTCTTCTTTAAAAACTTGTAATTACTAATTAATAAGGATTTCTACACCAAAACTTTTGAATTGTAGAATTTTAAGTGCCATTCTTATTAAAGTGGTTATCTATAAGAATTTGTGTAGTTGGAACATGTAAACATTAATGAATTTATTACTTTATAATATTAATTTATTAATAATAAATATGACATATAAATAATAATAAGATATATTTAAATAATATTAAAAATATAAACAAGGAAGTATACCGAATCACAGGTAAGAGGACTTGGATTCTAGTTCTGTTGCAACCATTTGCAACCAAATTGCTTTAATGTCCCAGGGCCTTAGTAGGACTATTTATAAATAATAAGACTATTTATTAATAATCATAATAATACTCACTTCCACTATCTGCGAGGAAACTACCTGAATAGCCTAACTCACATGGTTTGTATGAGACTCCAAAAAAAAATGACAGATACTTTTGGAATTGTTTTTTAAAACGGTAAAGCCCAATAGAAACATAAAAGACATGTTTAGGGGTGAAGTGAGGTGGTGACAGAGTGAAACACTGGGGTTGTCTCACAGCCAGATTGCAGCAGAATAAAACAAAAAACTCATGAAAGAAAAACACACAATTGCTGCACATGCTAGGAGTCTAGGGGGAGGGGAACCCCAGTGAGCAGCAGAACAGGGCAAGTATCTCACCCATCTACACAGTAGATGGGAGCTGGGACAGCATGGCAGGTCCCATAAGCAGCAGAGTGGAACTGGCAAAGCCCTTAAATAGCAACCCTTGGCAGACATATGCCAGTTCTGGGATGGCATCCAGAATCTGACCTCTGCAGACATTTGCACAGCCTTGGTGAGCTGGTGAGCTCTGGGAATGTGCCTGAAGGCAGACCCGCCATAGCAAACGCCCCACTGCAGGCACTGGCACAGATTCTGTGAGCTCTGGGGTAAGATCCAGAAGGAGGACTTTGAGGGCAGCTTCCACAGACATTGGTGCAGCCTCAGTGAGTCCCCAGAGGAGGACTAAATGTAGATCTTCCATAGCAGCACTCCACAGACATCTGTGCAGTCTCGTGAGCTCCGGGGTGGAGTCCAGAAGGAGGACCACCACAGCAGGTCTATAAAGATATTAGAACAAACTTGATGAGTTCTGGGAAGAGATTTAGAAGCCCACCAGTCATAGCAGACCTTTGAGACATCAGCACAGATTCAGGGAGCTCCAAGATGGGGTCCATAAGCAGACCCACCACAGGAGACCTCCACAGACATTGGTGCATCCTCAGTGTGTGCTGACATGGGATCCATCAGTAAGCCTGCCACTGTAGGCCTCTGCTGATATCAGTACAGCCTCCATGAGCCCTGGGAAGGGAGCTAGAAGCAGGATCTTCACAGTAAGCGTCAGTAAATATCAGCACAGTACTCTGAGCTCTGGGTCAGGAACTGACATCAGACCCAATAAAGGAAGTCCCCACAGAACATAGTGAGCTCTAGGGGTGTCCCGGAAACAGAACTGCCAAAATTGGTATTCACTGATCTCAGTGAGCTCCAAGACAGGTCATGGAATCTGCCCCACTGTTGGGAGGTCTCTCAAAGAACTCAGCAAGTCCCATAGGGTGCCTGGAAGCAGCCCTCAACAAGTAGCAACTCACACTGCTGACTTTGCAAGAGATCTGAGGACATGCAGAAGCGACTGGTGGTCAAAATAAATAAATGAATACAGAAAATCAAATACTAAATATATTAAAAACAATTGAAGGGGAAGATCTAAAGTAGCAAAATGGGCAGACAAAACTATTACACATGGAAGCATGGGAACTCAAGAAAGAATATGACATTACAAGATGAGAACAGCCATCCAGAATCTAAACACAAAAAGATGGAAGATTATATCTCCCTGCAGGATAAAGAATTCAGAACTGCTAAAATAAACTCAAAGAGATAGAAGAAAACTCAGAAAGGAAAGTCAAAATAATACAAAAGAACATAAAAATTTAAATCAAAGAAATAACAATCGAAATGAATCAGAGATATAAGAAAAGTAAGAAAAACAAATTAATAAGCTCAGAAATAAAATCAGTCAAACTGGAGGATATTATACTAAGTGATATAAATCAGAGAGATAAAGACAAATACCAAATGATTTCACTCACATGTGCAATATAAAGAAAACAAACAAAACCACCAAAGGTACTGGCGAAACTACACCTAAATAAACCCTAGAATCTTGACTGTGGGATTGAATCTATTAGAGGGAAGGGGGTGGGCTGGGAGCAAGGGAGGGAGGACCAAGGACACATGGGTGTACTGTAAAGCATCATGGGTGTTTGGGTATTGGGGGTCGAATGGTAGCATACTTCAGAGGAGGTGAATCTATTCCCCTAAATCATATACAGTGATGTCAAATAAAGTTACCTCGATAAGGGGGGAAAAAAAAGAAGACATTTGTATTCTACTATTACTTTTAGGTGCTTGACTTCACCTTCATTACTACTTTTGTAACACATTTTTACTTTAAAATCTGACATATCAAATATGTCTCATGAGATAAAGATCATAGTCCATCCTAGGTTCCGAGCAAAACATTTTTTCATTATTTATAATGCCAAATACATGTACATAATTTAATATAGATTATAATTCATAACATATAATGTAATATATATGTAGATATATATCACATTGTACACACACACACACAGGTTAGCATAACTGGTATTACTCTCTATGTGAACTGGTATTTTGACACCATCCTACAATCCTAAACAGGTCCTTTTGAATACAACACTCAGATTTTGAATGAAACATGTTTAAAAGAGTATTTTTTGAAACCAAACTTTCTGAGGAGAATGGTTATTTAAATATTCTGTTGTTATTTATACGATGGGAAGAAAAAACATAGTGATTTTTGTTTTGCCATACCTCTAGTGGTCAATTCAGCTAAAGATCATGAGAAATCCATCCAATGAGCAAGTGAAAGGGTATAATAATATTGAATGGAAACAGTAGCAAACAGTAGAAATAAAGCAGCTTGGACAAGTAAGTCTTCATGCTCACACTTGTTCCTCTCCTCCTGAGTGCTAGGCCTCCCCAACTCCCTGTTTCATCGTCTGTAAGTTCAGGGGTGTGAGTGCAATTGTTATAAAATTCTGCATCATTGATATCTACCCTTGTGGAAAAATAGTTTGCTAAAATACAACAAGATAAGGCAAGAATTAGACTTAGAAAATTCTACTCCATTTAAGAAGAAATCTTAAAAGTTCAGTCTGAACAACATTTAGCAATTGCTGAATCTCATGAGAACAATCAGCACACATTGCAGAATCTTTCACTCAGTAGTTCAGAGATCCCGAGGCAGACTATGGACTCTGACAAAAGGTGTGGTGTCTGGTCTCTTATTTAAACAATTTGCATTCATCGCAAATTTGCCAGACTGTGAAATCCAAATAAAGTGTTTTAGCCTTCACCTGAAGATCTTGCAAAAATGTGACGGACATCCAGAGCACCCTCATAAGATATGTATCGTTACCAGAATGAAAGTAAAAAAATACATCTAGGGGCCTCTCTGGTGGCACAGTGGGTTAAGTAACGCACTATGAAGTAAAGCGCAGCCATGGCAGGACGAGTTCGATCCCTGCTTCTGGCCAGGGAGGGGACCCACATGACGCAGCAGACCTCTTCTGCCTCACCCGCTGCTTCCCTCAGCAGTCCATCTCAATCTGCCTGTTTCGTTCCCCACTCAGTCTCTGGTGGATCCTCCTACCCCCTTCCCCTCTGGCCTGTACCACAGTGTTTGTATGCATAAATAATAAATAAGTCTTTTAAAAAATACATCTATACTGGGAAAAGATATAATGAACATGCTTGGATTAGAAAGAGCACATATTCCTCACGCTCATAAGAATAGTCCTTCAGTGAAAGTGAACTGAAAGTAGTTAAGCATTTGATAAGAACCAAGTCCCTGAAGTTGTTACAGGACTTCCAGCAAAGGAGCATGTGACTAACACATACCTCAAGAGCACTGGGGCTTATTAGTGCAGTGCCAATTAAACTCAAAACAACTAAGTCTTAATGCCAGAGAAGTTTCAGAATAAAAAATGCCAGAGAAGTTTCAGAATAAAAAATGCAAATTAGGGCCTCCCTGGTGGCGCAGTGGGTTAAGCAACGCATTATGAAGCAAACTGTAGCCACTGCAGCCACTGCAGCAGTTCGATCCTGGGGAGGGGACCCACCGGCGCCGCAGACCTCTCCTGCTGTGCCCGCTGCTCCCCTCAGCAGTGTGCTTCCATTGATCTGCCTGTTCTGCTCCCCGCTCTCTGTGGTGAATCCTCTCACCCCCCCACACCTCTGGCCTGTACCCCAGTGCTTGTATGCATAAATAAATAAATCTTTAAAAAAAATGCAGATTATTTTTTTTATTTAAAAGCGGCTTCAAAGTGTTTCCATTAAACTATTTTTTCAATGGTAAATAAAAAATTATCTGCGGAGATAATTCATATGACTATTCCCCTAAAATATTTGTGTATTTGTGCATGTATATATATGTGTACTCCATGTAAGGCAGATATACTTTATGTAACAGATTTTCCAACCTAAAAAATCCATTATCATAAATTAGTTTCTATAAATTGGTTTCATCTGATATTAGAGAAATACCCATTGTAACCACCAAATGGAGCTCCCGATATAATAATGACTTGGATTTTCAGAATTACTAACATCTTATTTGTCTTAACAAACAATGCCATGTTGTCACTTACCAACAGGAAAGAAAGGGTAGAGGAAGGAAGAGAGGGGAGAGGAGAAATGAGAGAATAAAGAGAACTGGAAAGAGATAAGAATTCTAGAGATTAAAGGAAAACAAGAGTATCTTGGAATAAGACTTTTCTAAAGATCCTGACATGAGGAAGTTGTTATACCTGGCTTGAGACTGTTACCAATTTAGAACTCTTGGTGAGAAGCAAGGTGATAAATACATTCACTTATCTGAGGTCTGGTATACGTACCCGTATCATATAAAATATTTATGTATATAATTTCCTTTCTCTGGTTTCAAAGAGAGAATAGAACTGGCTTATTGACTTCTAAAATCCCCTCTATATTTATTTTTAATAACTGAATTAATATTTGGATACCCCCATCAGGTATTACCACTAAAATTCTCTCTACTTTGAAATTTCTTCAAATTATCAAATAAAGAGGATACTGTTAAAAAGAGGCTTGTAAATTTCCATGGGTGACTCATTCTTTGAGTTAATACTAGAACATAGTGCTTCAAATCAGTATTTTGTTTAAGCCAGCATTTTCAGTTATATAATTCAATGTGCTACACAGTGAAGTGAGGATGAAATAAAAGAACTGGAATCTTGATATCCCATAACAGCATGGAGAGACACCTTGTTTAACCCCACATTTACACTTTTCTGAGATATATTATCTAAGGAATATTTCATGCTTCAACTTTCATAGTATTTCCAGGTAAATAGTCTCCCTGGATTCTTTCCTACCTCTTTCTGCATCACTTCTCATTCCATATAGAATCGGTCCTAAGCAATGGGACAGATAGCACATACAGTGCTTTAGCTGATCTACTTTAAACTGTTTCTCATCCTAGAGGAGAATAATGGAGGAATTTCATGTGTTATTTAACTGAAAAGGATAGGGGAAATCCTCCCTAAAATACACCACTATGGCCTACTCTAGGCTGTCCACAGCTGCTGATTTCTACATCCTGAACATCTCTGCTTGATAGTAGTGGAGATGTGTCAGAGTCACTAACTCACAAGGTCACCTCAGGCAAGCCATTTCAGATCTCTGAGTCTCTTTTTCCTCCTACGATACTTGAATTAGGTGCTTCTTTCCAAGTAAAAAATCTTGACTGTATTAGTCATTTAAACATATTTGGCATTTTAAAGTCATATGACAGCAAGAGCTGTATTATAAGCATGTAGGCAATGTTAATGCATAGGATACATGAATAGATAATGCCTATGTAAATCCTAAAGGTGCAATTTCTGACTTGTGAGCTACTTAAGCTTCAGGAGCCTGTAGCTAGTGCTTATAGCCCATTACTGCACAGGGAGAGAAAGCAATCCACTAATTCTCCATGCTTCTCAGTTCAGTTATGAACCCTCCAAAATGCATCAGAGGGGTAAATTCATAATCTGAAAATGAGACACTCGATACCGAAAGTCTTGGTGGAGAAGTCTCAGATAGCTTGCAATTATTCTTCTGCACATTCTCTCATAAAGTTATTAGATATCCGTTTTTTTTTTTTTTTAAAAAACCTGACAAGGGAAACAGCACATGGTTCAATACTAGCCATGAATATAGGATTTCAGGAAATCCCAGCAAAGGGCAATAGGAGTTTATTTATCAGCCTTCAAACTTTCATGTTTCACTTCTGTGCATCTGACTGGTCCTTTATTTTATATGGAATTTTTTGATAGAATTAAATTTGGGTTCAAATAGAAAACCATACTACTGTAGATTGGTTTCAGACATTCTATTTGCTTGAAGATAATGTATTAAAAATAACCCTACAATAAAGTATATACATTATAGATGGTCAAAAAATGACAGATAAGAAACCCTTATGTCCAATGAAATATTAGTTCTTCTGTGCAAATTATCTATGACTCGTATTTGAAAAGCAGGTAGAGAATGTGTAGATGAAGAGAATCAAATACACAAAATGGTAACAGGTTTAAGTGTAATATAACCTCTACAAACCTGAGAAATAAATGACAAACTAGGGAAAAAGCACGTAGAATATACCCTATGGTAAGGTAACTTGATGTTAAAAGAGATACTAGACATCAATAAAGTAAAGATGAGCAAGTCACACAAAAATGGGCAAAAGAAAGGTAAGGGAAATACAATAAAGAAGAAAATTAAATGAGTAATAAATAACAGGGAAAAAATTAACAGGTGCTATCCCAAAGAAATTATATTTAAAAAGCTCAGTAGTAGTTTGTATCCATCAAATTAGTGAACATTAATATTTCATAATATCCTGTATTGGTAAATTTGTAGAAAATGAACATTATCATCATGATTTGTGAGAACATAAGTTAACAGTCTTTCTGGAAGAAAATGTGTCAATATTCATCAAAAACGCTGGAATTTTGCATGTCTCTTTTCTTATTATAGGGATTTATATTAAAGAAATAGTATCTGTGCACCAAGGTCTTAATACAAGAATATTTTGAAGTGCTACTATGACATTAAAAAATTGCAACAGACAAAATACCCTGTAAGAGAACTCATTAAATAAATACCGTACATCCATTCAGAAGGAACTCTAAGCAATCATAAAATATGATGCTAAAGGAGAACATTTAATGATGTGAAAAATGTTCGTGGCAAAGAATTAAGTGAAAATATAATATTATTTTGAAGTGTGACCTCATTTTTCAAAAAGAAAATGTGAGCTTTGTACACATAAGCACATGTACAAACCTATAAGACTCAGAGGCTAAGCACTGAAGAAAATATGCTCACAAAATATGCTCACAAAATAAGCTCACACAGTGCTCACAAAGTAGTGAAATTATAGACTTTGTTATTCTTTTTTTAAAAAAGATTTATTTATTTATGCATACAAGAACTGGGGTATAGGCCAGAAGTGCAGAGGGTGAGAGGATTCACCAGAGACAGAGTGGGGAGCAGAACAGGAGGATTTACTGCAATACACTGCTAAGGGGAGCAGCAGGCAAGACAGGAAAGTTCTGCTGTACCATGTGTATTAGCTACCTGGCTGAGGATTGAATTTATGCTGCAGTCACTGGCAATAGCTTTATAGCACTGTGTCTTTAACTCCTGCACCACTAGGAAGGCCCAAGTGTGCTATTCTTTCAATTTAGTTATACTATTAATGTTTTCTAAAGTGACAAAAATATAAAATATTTTGGAGTCATCCTAAGTCCAGGTAAAAATTGGAGTTTGGTTTGTTGAGGGTCTAGTCCCAGGTACTTCAAGTACCCAAGCATGGTAGGACATGTACAGATATATCCACTGCTAAGACAACGCTGAACCTAAACCAGCCACTACAGACCAGTCAGATCAGAAATTTGTCCCATCACTGTTTGACAAATTCCAGCAATCAGAACTGCACCAAGTGACGCCTCATTCTCATAGAGCAGACCTGAATGTGAACAAGTCTTCCTTTTTTGACAATATAATAGCTCCTAATCCCCTCCACACAACTAAAGTACTTCATGGTCTGTGTTCCCCAGGCTGCAGTGGTAACTCCACCAAGCTTTGGATTCCTGGTCTACAAATGGATATTCTTATTAGAACAAGAAAAATATTTTAAAATCTCAAATATATTTAAAGACTACATAATTAAAACATTTGCATATGTAAATTTTATAGCATCTTTTACAATTACTACATAATAGATGAAGTAAATTAAATCAAAACAAAACAAAATCTCTAGCTTCTCATATATTTGTGACAGTGTGGAGCAGAGTTGAAGATATTAATTACAGGAAAGGGTAACAAAGAAAAAAAATCACCCATCTAGGCATCCAAAGTTAACCACTGTTAATATTTTGCCATATATACTTTTCTTTATAGGTAGATAAATTTATAGATACATAATCTTTTCATCAATACTTTTATTACATGTCTATGAAAATATATAACCTGCTTTTCCACTTAAGCATTTGTCATAAACATTTCCCTTACATGCAATTCAAAAAATTTATTTTATTACCCTCCCTCATAACAGTCTATAACATAAATGTACTAACATTAATTTAATCAATCACCCATTACTGATCCTCTAAGTTGTTGCATTTTTCTTAATTATTATGACTAACACTTGTGATGACCATCCATCTGGATTAATTTGGACAGCATTTCTCATTTTTCCTTAGAATAAATTCCGAAGTCTGGAATTATTGCTTTAAGATATGTGGTGACTGCAAAATTGCCTTTAAAAAAAGTTGAACTAATTAACATTCCTAATTTAATTGTATAGGAATTTCTGTCTCTTCACAACTTGTAAACACTGAAAACAATCATGTTTTACCTCTTTACCAGGTTAGATGATACTTTGAAATATTTTTTTTCCATATTTTTCTTCAAAATTTGGCAATTGAAGCCGTTTATCCTTTGATTTTTTGGTACTAACACTATTTTCATTGATCGATAAAAACCCATTTTACATATGTAAATGGGTAATATGTATTACAAATACATATTTTAGAGGACTAGCATCAGGAACACTTAGAAGAAAACTGTTATACCAAGCAAAGGTATACACCATCGGAGCTTCTTGTAAATAGTCATAGCATTTTGCATGCCTGCACTATTGTTGTCTATATAAATTCCACTTTAAGATTAATGTATTACATAGTGACAAAATGCATTTTATTTTATCTTACAATGTTCTATATTCTATTTTCTGATTAGAATATTTGTCCCTTACCTATATTGGCTATTCCAGATATTTTTATTTTTTAATCTAGTGTCTTATCTAATCTACACATAAAAAAAGGATTTACAGAGTTCTGTTTAATACTTTCATAATAAAAAATCAGACAGAGCAGGTTGACCCAGATGGAAACACACAAATGTTCATTGGATGGAACGCTTATCATAAAACAGCAAGGATCCAAAAGAGGAAGATATGTTTATCAGATGGGGATTGTGCAAACCAACTGCTTCAAATTATGGATAAGGTTCTCTTATCTTGCATGATGATAGCCATCATCAACTCAGAGGTATGGTGATAGGTGAAACATGAACAGAGAGAATCATACATAATGTTCATATAAAATTTTTGAAAACAGTGACATTTAATGTGACTTGAGACATTACATTTCCTACTTCCATGCTGTTGATTTACAATTAACCTAATAATTCCTGAGATATATATATAATAATTATATATATTATAATATATAATATATATAATAATTCCTAGAAAACTGAATCTTTGTGAAATTTTACCAGGCTATCCAGGAAAGATATACCTATTGGAGTAATTTCAGGTACTGGATTGCTTCTCATATGTTTAGAAGCTTCCACGGACCGTCATGAAGGGCCAGGGAAAATTGTGACTTTTTTTTTTTAGTGTAGGATCAGAAAGGTTTCTTTCTACCACTTAAGAATGTTTTTTTATGTAAAGTTCACATCAAGCAAGCAATCTAATCTTTAATCTAAATAAGAGCGTTATTTTGTTACTTATCCTTTTAAAAATAGCAAGGCAACTCTATTTTCTGATCTTAATGATGAAATGATAATTTAAAAAATGCTAAAAAAAAAACCAAAACCTTCTACCTGATGAGAACCTTTACTGTAAAAGGAACCAACAGAAACCTACAGAGCGAAGATGTTAGCAGCAACTCAGAGATGGATAACAGCTATGCAAAGCACATCACTGTAAAACTTCACCAGTAGCAGAAGTAAGAAATATTTGCTCAGTGAATATGTTTTTGAAAAGGTTAATCTTTAACAGAAATAATTGCACTATTCAGAAGACAGACTGAAAAACAGTCATGTTCAATTTTGGAATTGGAAAAAAAATATCATTGTGACAGGAAAAGGATGCATTATTGAAATGCTAAATAAAATACTAAGATCCTGTAGTCCCTATTTTGTTCTTTAGCAGAAACCCACAGAGTGTATGATTCTTCAAAGCTAAGTTCTTAAAGAGTATTGATCTTTTGTTTCAAATTTCCACAAAGATTAACATTAATTTCCTTTCAGAGACCATTTTACAGGTAAGCTCTATGTACAGCTACATAGGAAGCATGATATAAAGATGGAAAAGATCCTCTTCCTCCTATGTGATCTGAAATTTCTACTTTTAGGGGATCTTTGGCTTACAGTATGAGCGATTATCTTTAAAGCCAACTTTAAAAAAGATTTATTTATTAATATAAGAACTGGGGTATAGATCAGAGGTGTGGGGGGGGTGGTAGGAGGATTCACAAGACAGATTGGGTTGCAAAACAGGTGTACTGCATGAAATACGCTATTGAGGGGAGCAGTGGGCAAGTCACGAGAGGTCTGCTGCACCATGTGGGTCACCTCCCTGTCCGGGGATCAAACTTGCTGCAGTGGCTGAGGATAGCTTCATAATGCTGCACCTTAACTCCTTGTGCCACCAGGGAGGCACCCTAAAGTCAACTTTTTAAAGGAAATATTTAGAAATCACAAGAACTTTGAGTCAATAGTTCATCAGTTTTCTCATTTCACAGAGGAACTAAAGTCAAGGGAACTAAAACGAATTTCACAAAGTTTCTCCCAATACACGTTACCTGTGAGAGGGGATAACATAGACTAGAGAACAGAGCAGAAATCAATAAGACAACAGCTTCCATAAGTTTATCTGATTAGCTAGATTTTAGCCTTAAAGGAAAAAAAAAATACTTAAAGGAGAAAAATTAAGACAAAAAACAAAGCAGCTGACTTTTGAGGAGATTAGTTAAAAAGCAAACTTGGGAACATAAAATGCAGTTTCAGAAGAGTATGGAGACAAGGCAGTAAGATAGAATGCACTAATTTAGAGTAGTTATGATAACAGAAACAATCATATCAATGATGTTGTCTAGTCTTCTGATTCAAAAATAAAGGAGCAGAAGCTAAGTGTGTAGAAAAGAATTTTGGTACTAATTTAAGGATGCAAAGAAAGTATCTTAGGGTGATATTTCGAGGGACTAGAGTAATTCCCTTATTTTCTATTTGAAGTTTATTCAGTCTTTTCATTAACCTTTGATTTTGACCCGCTTTATCAGGTGACCAAATTCAACTTTTTTCAAAAGTTTTGATGGAAAAGTTAAGGTCAGTGTTTTCGGCATGACTCTGAATGCCCTTGTTTTTATGAAGTTAAGTCAGACTCTTAATATACAATTTAAATGCAGCTTTGACTGACTAGAAAATGTTATTTTAAATCCCAGAAGATGGCCTTCCTGGTGGTGCAGTGGGTTGAGCGCCGCACTGTGAAGCATCCGTGACACAAGGCACAAGTACGATCCCCTGCCAGGGAAGAGACCCACATGGCATGGCAGGCCTCTCCTGCCTTGCCCGCTTCTCCCCTCAGCAGTGTATTTCGCTCAGTCTGCCTGTTCTATTCCCTACTCTGTCTCTGGTGAATCTTCTCACCTCCCACGTCTCTGAACTATACCCAGCTTGTATGTATAAATAAATAATTTTTAAAAAAAAATCCCCAAAGACATACATCAAAAGACAGTAAAAATGCATACCATATTTGATTTAATGATACTTTGAATTAAAGTAAAAGGAACATATGCCAAAACCTTGACTGATTGATTATTCGAGTTCAATTTAAGGCTAACCTGCTGTATGTTTACATGAAACCATAGGTTAATATACAATACATAATGGACACTACCCATTTATAATAAAAACAGCTATATACCTTCAATGAAAGTCTAGGTTGATAAGCCTGATTTTGTGTGTTGCAATTATTTGTTTAACTTTTTCTTCTCTAGGAGAGATCTTCACCTTATTCTATTGATATCTGGAGGGGTTGTAACAGGGAATTCCACCATTGTTTTTATATTAGTAACAATTGAAATTTCTCCTTCAGTCTCTATATATTTTTTTTCTTTTTTATGGTACTATTATTGAACTGTCTCAGTTCACCTTTCCCACTTTTACCTCTTTTCACATAATATCTGGAAGATTCTTTTCTTCTCTATCATTGTATATACCACCTTGTCATTTGTTTTATCCCATCCAAGAAACTGCTATCACCTATTTGCTGCCAATTTTTAAATATGTGATTCTCAACTGTAGTCTGAACTACAGATCCATATTTCCAAATGTGGAATTAATATCTGCAACAAAATATCCCACTTGTCCTTTTAACATATGTTCTTAAACTACAGTTCTTCACTTTCCTCTTTCTGTTAGTGGTACAACCTCTCTCCCAGTCACTTAGGCTTAAGCACTCATCACCCTGGACTCTTTTTTCTCACTGGCCCTTCATATGCAATCAGTTTCCAAGTGCTCTTGATTCTACTTACTCAACATCTGTTGCATCTGTCCCTTCCTATCTGTTTCCACTACCAACAGTCTGTTGAATGCTCTCATTACCTTCCATCCTGGGGTACTTCAATAGATTCCTAATTGGACTTTCTCCACTTACCCCTCTTCACTCCATTGCATGCTATTTTTGTGATCATAGAAGTCTTCCTTAGGGTAATTTGAATTAACTCACCACCATGCTCAAAAACTCAACAATTTCCCATTGTCAGCATTTAAGGTTGTCTATGATATGGTACTAAAATTCATCTACTATGATTTCTTTACATTCATCCTACGCACCAATTAAAATAGACTAATAGGGCCTCCCTGGTGGCGCAATGGGTTAAGCAACGCACTATGAAGCAGACCGCAGTCACTGCAGCACGAGTTCGATCCCTGCTGCCGGCCAGGGGGGGACCCACATGGTGCAGCAGACCTCTCCTGCTGTGCCCGCTGCTCC
>JAGFMF010011853.1:634125-777076 GCA_019455555.1 Galemys pyrenaicus | reverse complement strand
TCCCCGCTCTCTGTGGTGAATCCTCTCACCCCCCCCACACCTCTGGCCTGTACCCCAGTGCTTGTATGCATAAATAAATAAAATCTTTAAAAAAAAATAAAATAAAATAGACTAATAATTTTTTTAAATGTCCTCTCCCATCAAATAATTTGCCTTTGATCGTTTTGTGTTTTCTCTATCACCTGCTCTTCTCTCACTATGTTCAAATAGAAATAATACTAGTCATCCACTAACGTCTATCTCAAATTGACTTCTTTCCTAAAGTCTTTTATTTTTGCCTAGCTAAGTTCTTTCAATATACTAAAATTGTAATTAAAATAAAATGCTTTTGGAGGCAGCATGGAGAAAGGGTAGATCAACTCTAAAGTTGATGTATATAGTATTGAAGCTCAATGGTAATCTTTGGGTACAATACTGAAACAGCTCTATGTGAATAGTTATTGAAGGTCAACGGGCCAGTTTGGGCTACATCTAGTATGGCCAATACCTGCAAACATTTTACCTTTCTCTTTTATTTTATCCATGGTACATGTAAGGTAATCTTTTTTTCTTGTGACCCTAATCTAAGCATAACTAAGCTTAGAACCTTTACCAGAGAAATATTAAACCAGTGGTTATTTCTGGGTTGGGTGTTTTATAAGCCTAGCCTACCCCTTTACCTCTGGATTCCAACTGCATTAGGGCCCATATGTGTTATATAATATTTCACTCCATGTATCATTTGTGTATTTCTCTTGTTTTCTCCTATTGAACTCTATGATCTTTGAGAGAAAAGACTGTGTTTCAGTGTTCTGAGAATTTTTATAATGAAGGGTAGCAAACTAATGAGGAGGATGGGAATGGGAAGAGTTGTAGTTTTTGGAACCTACACTTGCATAACATTTGTACTGTTTTATTCAGACTTTATTCAGACATATTTGTGGTAGCTTGGTGGGTACTAAAGTGGATCATGAAAGGGCATTAACAATGTCTCAGGTCTCCCTTTGTCACTTAACTGCATCTTACTCCTAATTTAGCTTTACATGCTCTATAGCAGATATATCAATATCTACAACTCTGTGTACAGACCTCAAATATTACTATAGCCACCATATATATTCTTTTGTGGGCGCCACAAGCCCTTCTTATCCATCCTTACTCCATTCTTTCCTTTCTTTCTCCTTCCATGACACTTCCTTTTATTTTTTCTTACTTTCTTTTCCAATCAAAAATAAGATGGGTTCTTTATAGATTGAATAACAACTGTGGTATAGTGGATTGGGGATCAGACAAACCCGCGTTCATATGTCAACTCTGTAAGTAACTGTGTGCGTTTACTCATATTATTTGATCTGTTCTCTAGTGTTTTTTACTAAAGATTTAGCATTATTTATTTCCTTTAAAATGTAGCATGGAGAAGGAGAGATGATATATCAAAGAAAATAAGGCAACATAATACAAATTTTGTTTATATTTCCTTTTGATGTATGTAGATCTCTTCAACGGTTCTTTAAATTTATACATGTAGATGAGATTGATTAAACAGGAATATAGTCAGGATAAGAATAGTCTGTATCTTTGGTATAGTTTATATAATTTTGCAATTTACCAAAATATAATTAGAAATTACTCTTTGTTCTTGAACAAATTAAGAATGCGTGTGCAATGAAATGGTACAAATGCTCATATCACTTATGTTAATATTTCCAGAAAACATCAGCACTATCTGTTTATGATTCTGGTAATGTAGATGGATATTGTTTTGCTATCATTGCATCAGCTGTGAAACTATACAGAATTTTGCCATCTTAATGGAGCTTATCACAATAAAGATTTAAGGAAATAATTTTGCTGTCATTTGGACATCCTATTATCATCTACTCAAAATTTGGCACTAGAATAATGCTTTCATTTTATTCACTTGCTTTTAGAAGAAGGATAAAATTTATAACAGGTTTCCTAGTAAAATGGTGATAGTCTAATTTTTTTTAGTGGATTATCTACATTTTACCTGCTGCTTAGTGTTAAGTAACTTGTTACTATCTATTAAATACTACATGATGAAAATACTTCCTTCAATAAATATAGGTGTCATTTTTGTGAGTGTATATGTATATATACTTAAACAATAAAGGAAATAAATTGATTCCCATAACAGAAGTTTGGAAACAGAGCAGTTTTCTGGGTTGATGTAATCCAGAAGCTTCAGTCCCAATTTTCTGGGTGGTGTTTGCTACATTCTCAGATTGATACTGAAAGGGCTACAGCAATTTTGGACTTCAAATCAAGTGGAGATAATGATCAGAAGAAAAGGGATATGTTTAAATCTCTAAAGAGGTCCAAGGAAACAGGCTTCTCATGACTAGGACCAAAAGTTATAACAGGTGTGTTGGTAAACAAGCGTTTTTATTGTAAATGAAGGATTCTGCTATTTATTATTGTTTATCCATAGAGGGAAACTATGGCTCATTTTCATTTTCTGCTTAATATATTTTAAATGATTTCTTCTTTAGATCTAAACCCTGTTTTGATGTGTTTTAAAATTACATTTTCCTTCTGTCTTTTTGATAAAATGCCAGTACTCTTGTCTTAAATCATAATATTCCCAAAGAAGTCATGACTGTGTATATGTAATGTTGAGCAACTGATTAAAAATGGGAAGAAAACAATAGAAATTGTATTCCTGATGCCATGTAAACAATGACTTTATCATTTTTCTTGTTGAAGACTACATTCCCTTTTGCAGTTTTTCATGACATTCCTTCACTTATCCAGACAGCATGCTTTTGTGTAGAACAGAGTCAGTTATACATGATAAGATCTTCATGCTGCCACCTATAACCAGTGCGACACAAAAAAAAAAAATACTTAATTTTTAAATTTTCTAAATCTCAGTGTCCTGACCTATAACAAGGTTATGCTAATTCTTAATTCATAGTCTTGCTGCATTCATTAAATATTAGATCCTTCCCTTTATCCTTTACAGTTTTCTTTAGCTTTTTCTCTTTTCCCAACTAAACCTTAAAAATAATACTGATATCTGAGGTAATATTTGCCAGTGACATAAATACTCAAGAATGTGTGTCACCAGTTTTTCAAAGTCATCCTAAACCAGTTGGTTGTCAATTAGTTTGACTTGTCAACCTCTTATTAAAAGTCAGTCGGCCTAGCAAACCTTTTAAATTGGAAGTTGGCAATTTACTTGTTTTCTTTTCATTAGCTTTATGTATTTGAAAAAATATATTCTTCCTACTGTTTTATATTTGACTGATACAAAATACATCTGCTTATTAATTTCAAGTCTTTTCTCAACACAGTTTGATTTTTTATCTGCTCTGTAATAACTGTTCTAATTTTTACTTTTTTGCTCTCGTTTACCTTCCAGATGTTTGAAGAAAAGTGATGTCAACATAACATTTTGGATTGAAATTGAAATTAAAAATCCTGCTGATAAATTATACTAATTGCTTTCATCCAAGTTTCATGTTAGTGTAAGCCAGACAGGCAGCCAATAGAATGTATTACTATTATACATTATTATGTTACAGAACATGTCCCTTCATTTGAAACTGATTCAACAGAAAATACTTGAAATTAATTTTCAGCAGAAAAAAAGCTACAAGATGGCAAGAATTTTAAATGTCAAGGTAACATTGATGTTAAGGTATGCTTTTTAAAAAATGACTAGAAGTGGTGGATTACAAATCATTTCAGGACTGCTATAATGAAGCTTCACTGTATTTACTTAGAAGAATTTTATTAGCATAGCAATTTCATAAGATTAATATTCTGCAAAATTGTCTCAAAGGTTTCAGATAACTCTTTTAATTTTATGGGAAAGTGTTACCAAAATTACATCTCTTATGAAAAACACATATTAATGCACCAGACAAGATAAATACATTTTAATAAATAAGCATTATGTTACAAAGGAGTTATATCTTATTTGAACCTGATATAATGAGTAATGGAGCATTTCAACTTGATACAATGAGTAATGAAACCTTTCAAGAACACTGATGATTCACTATGTCATTAAAATATACTGAAAATTTAAAAGAAAGACATTAAAATCATCACAGACACCCATTCAGAAAATACATGAATACAACCTGCATTATTTTTCATGCTCTGCCAGAGCAGGAAACAGACGGTGCTTGCACAAGTTTTTCAGTAAAATCCTAAAAGAATCAGAGTCTGAATAATTTATATACCCTGTAGTTGCCCAATACTGTACTACAAAATGGTATACCTGATGAAACTAACCCATTGTAACTTGATATCTTAATGGTCTAGTGTTAATTTTGACTAGATTTTGTAGCATCATTCATTTTTCATTATCTCTGTAGATTTGCACTGACTTTGTAAGATTGTTAACAACTGAATGTAAAATTGGAGTTATAAATCAAGAATGAAAATGGGAAAAGTAACTTTACTATCAAATAATAGTGTATCATTTCCATTTCAATGACAGGATTAACTCAGTAACATTCTTTGTTGTTATAATCAATTTTTTTTTTTTTTTAGTTTTATAAGGACATTTTCCTACTTTTAGGACTCACTTCTAATCTACTTTTTTTTACATGGACTTTAAGCATTGTATTTTAGTTTTGCTGATGGCTGTGTTTTTGCATTCTATAATATCAGATTGAAAAATTAAAGTGGGAGCCTCCCTGGTGGCACAAGGGGTTAAAGCAACACACTATGAGGTGATCCAAATTCAATCCTTAGCAAGGGAGGTGACCCACAAGGCACAGCAGATCTCTCCTGCCTGGCCCAATGCTCCCCTCAGCAGTGTGTTTCAATCTGCCTATTCTGCTCCCCACTCTGTTTCTGGTGAATCCTCTCACCCACCCCCCATCTCTGTCCTGTACCCAGTGCTAGTATGAATAAAAAAAAAATCTTAAAAAAAGAAAAATTTAGAGTGCTACTACCTTTATTTATATATATTTGACAACACTTGTGATCCAATTTTTTTTTGAATCACCTTTTTGAAACATAGTTGACCTTTTCCATGTCAGTGGTTTTAATGAAATTTGAAAAAGTATATTTAAGGATGACAAATGTTAATTGTCTATTTTTTTGTTTTGAACTTTCTTAAGATCCTGGGGAAAGATATAAAACAGTGTTAAGACCAGTGCTTAAAACAGTGCCAAAAGACAGTTTCAAGATGGAGCACAGGTCACTGTTTCTGGGTTCTCATCTGTGCACTAAAAATTGCAAGACTCCTCAGGCTCAGGGAACAACAATGAGGTTTATTTAATGAACAGGAGGTTGGGATAAAAGAGTTTCTATGGTCACAAGTGGTTGTCTTAAAGAGTGTAGGCAGAATCATTAAGATGGAAAAAAATAAATTGCAAAACAGTGAGACTCTGCTTGATTACAAACAACTGTGACAGAAGGGCCCCTGGGACTCACAGGTGGAGCCATTGAGTACCAACAGTCTGAAGGGTATGCTGAACAGCTCCATGGAACAACCTGGAGACAAATGGAGGCAATGGCATTGGGAAAGAGGCCAGGTGGTCAGAAGCAGTGGCCAGCTCTCAAAGGTGGCTGGACAAAGTTCCAGTCACCTACCAGCAGTGCTCATTAGCACTGCTGGTCACTGCTGGTCACAAGGAGGTTGTTTCAGAGACACCACTGTTTGTAAGCAATTGGTATGACCCAATAGTCAACAACTCTTTGAGACACTGGCCCAAGGCTGACAGGGTTCCTTGCATGCGATGACAGAGGTAAGATTAGATGCAGGTGCAGGGGCTGGGTCTCTGTGAATGTCTGCAGAGGTCTGAAGGTCTATGGGGGTCTGCTGAATCCCACAGCATTCACTGCTCAATGCTTCTTTAGAGGCCATCTGCTAAGTCCTTCTCTCTTTGGAAGCTCTCTGCTGAGTCTTTCTCAGTCCCTCACTCAGCCGATTGAATCAAGCTGGCTCCTGCTCTGCCATATATCCTCTTAAAGGTTTCCTACCCTACAAGTTTGATTGGATCATTTTTCAAGTGTTTGATTGGTATGATTAAGCACCAGTTTCCTAAATTTTTGATCTGTGTAATGAGTTAAAGCTCTTGACTGACAGCTGGAGAGCTTGAACCTGATTGGTGTATTTAAAATCCTTGCATCAGATACAAAAGGGAAAACACTGGTGCCTGCCCAGACCTGACCTGCATTAAGTTCAGGGTGACTCTGAGCCATTGGGCTCTGGAGATCCACAGCTGGGGCTGGCCTTTGTGGGGGCCAGAAGCACACTGCATCAGGTGCTCCTTCAGAGGGGCTGGGTATAATAATGTATGGGGGCGGTGCCCTGCAGTAACACTGAGACATAGGCTCCAGCTGCTGCAGCATGGACTCCACTGGGAACACAGCATGTTGGTTTGGCACTCCATAAGCCTCTACTCCCTGTGGCTCTGGGGGACCCAACATTCCTCTCCACAGACCCAAACCAGGAACCACAGGACTGCTGGCTCACTCTTCTGGTTGTTGCTAGCCTGGACTTGCCTGCAGGCAATGTTTTCTGCAACTGGCAGCCAGAATGCCATCAGGTCCACTTGCACTGAGGAAGGTGGGTGGTAAAATACCCTGTTGCCACTGTCACTTTCACAGCCACAGGCTCTGGCCTGCAGTCCATAGGTGCTGGGGCCAGGGAGCCACAGCTCAAGTGGCAAGGAAAAGCTGGTCATGTCCTGTGGCACAAGATGTGTGCCTCCAGTTTCAGGTACATGAGCTTTCAGAGTAGATAAAAACTTTACCAGGGGAAGCCCTTTACAAAATATCCTTCCAATGTAAATGAGTTACCAAAAACCTGGATGCATTGGCATTGCAAGGAACTTCAACCCCACTTAGCAAAGCTTCATTTTTAGAATTTCACAACCAATCTAAACATATCCATTTTGCAGTTGCCAATTCAACTCAATGATTTCATCTGTCACTTGGAATCTGTCAAACTCACATAAACATAACATTCAACACCCAAACTGAAAGTCACTTTGCTGTGCAAATGAAAACCAGTATGATGTTAGCAATAACTGTGCAATTGTAGTTGTCCAAAAAGGACTGTATTTCTCATGGGGTTAAAAGTGAATGTCAGATTAGAAAACATAGTTAACAATGAAGATTCTGAAAGATAGTTGTCATGGGGGACACTTAAGGAAGTAGTCACTATCAGTCATTTCTACTGGTAGCTTTTTGCTCTAATGTCTACCAGTTTTCTAACCTGTTTCATATTTTAAGTGCTATTATATAATGTTACCTCAATATATATTAATGAAACTGCAATAATGACTCAAAAATGATTTTAGATTTATTTTTGCCGTAATTTTCAGACATCAATGTGCTGTATATAAACTGTTCAGTGCTAGACCTATTAATAATTACTAGTTGTTATGCTGACTGCTTTAAATGTGGTCAGTAATTCTCCCAAAAACCAATCTCACTTCCCTTGAACCTAATATATTATGTCAGTGCTGTTCTTTCATAAAGAAGATATTTGTCACAACTTTACTAATAAGCATTGAAAATGCTTAATTTTTATGCAAATATAACATACCTATTTATATGGAAATGACCTTTTACAAGAACTATCCAATTTCAAGTAGTATTGTTTTTGAGTATTTAAATAAACCTGGTTTGAGATCCCTTTCAATCATGAATCAAAAGTTTAAAAAACTGTGTTTTGAAAAATAATGCTCTCTTGTATGTGTATTAATATCAACCCAGGAACAAATAGGAACAGTAATAAATGACTAAAGGGAAATTTAGCTTTCACATTAACACATTTGGTGGCAATATCCTCAATTATTCTTACCTTCTCAATTTTTTCCATCCTAAATCTGCTTAGAATTTACTTTCTAATGCCAAATTATTTGTTGCCTAATCTACCCCCATTCGTGTTCTGGCAACAGGTAGGGGAAATGTCTGTGTAATGAAAGTATATTCATTTTGTTTTCCCAATGTGAATTTTATTGTTCTGTCTCATCTGACAAAGATTTATCAACATCTATGTTGATTAAACCAATATAATTTCCATCCAAGGATATTGAGTGGGCACAACTTTATACTTACATGGAGACCAGTAGCCATGATCATAATCTTTAGGATACAGTGAAAACCATACTGGACTTCAGTTACAAATTATCCTTTCTGAGCTGATTTTTCCTCAAAACACCTATGACTACCAAACCTTAAGCATTTTTCATTTTTCATGGTCACTGGTCACTCAATTTAAAGTAGATAAAGACTGAGTAAGCTTCTAATGTCTTCTTTAACTTGTTGTTAATTCCCATATTACTGTGTGCTAGGTAACTGACAACTGCCTAAAATGAGGTTATAGTGGCTCAAGTATTGCTAGGAATTTTCTTTCAGTGAGCAATTGGTTGAATATGAAATATCTTGTCACAAAGTTTTAAGATTGATCATTATCTAATTATTATAATCAAATTTCTGTTATCTAAATGGAATTAATTTGAACCAAGTGATGGTGAAAGGAGAGGAAAAATTTGTAATATCTCATCCAAATATTCATGCCTTGGAAAATGACTTCATTTAAATGACTATTTTAGGGTAAACAAGACTCCAGTGAGTGAAGCTCAATGGTTCAAAAGAAGAAAGAACATTTTTTTTTACCTGAATTTGCATTATGTGTTCCAGGTATTTTCTTCTGCAATAACTTAAGGTTGTTATAATATTTAGGGAAATGTGAAGATTAATATCATTTCATCTGCTGTTATACTTCAAGATGTATATTTAAAAAAATTGTGTAACTGTTGAAAATACTCTTATGATTAAAACATCCAATGTCACTTTAAGACTTGCAGTTCTCCACACATTTCATGCAAATAAATTTTAATTTTTCAGTAAGGAGTCAACTATTTAAACTGATGGTGAAGAACATTGATTGACCTAATTAGATATAAAACCTGGTGACTAAAGTCACCAAGAGCATATGATCTTGTGCCCTAGGTAACACATTCAGTGTTTTTATTATTATTGTATGATAATTCTCCAGCTTTTTTCTTTAAGGAATTCTCTCTGGACTAAGTAATTGGTAGTTTCTCATGCATGTTTTAATAGTCATCAGAAAAAACGTTTCTGAACAAATGCCATCTACTATGGAATACTATTTGAACTGCATTTATTTCTACAGCAGATTTCCCTAGTTGGCCAATTAATTACAAGGTATAAAGGTCTTTTTAAAGTCATTTTGAAAAAAAGGACAATAGTTATAGTTCATAGTTCCCATTTTGAACTGATTCTACTAATACAAGTAGTGTACATCATAAATAAATTTTCAATATTGTTAAAACAAGATATATGTATATGCATTTATATGTATCAATATTGTCATTAAATACATGGTGTGAACTTTTACTCTTATCGGTTTTTGTTTGCATTTCTCTGACAATTGCTTAAGAGGATATTTAAACTCTGGAGCATTACTATAAATACAGTGATCGTTACCAAAATATTTAGACATAGATAATTAAACAAATAAGATCACAATGCAGATGAATTGAATTATTTCCCCCTTTCTGTGTATCTCTTCTTAGAATCAGATAATCTATTTTTATAACAATTTTTATAACTAAGATTTTATCAGATCAAAAATGCTTTCTAGATAAACCTTGAAAATAACTTATGTAACTTCTAGGCATTTAACTTTTATTAAATTGATCACAGATGTTGATTTTTATCTTAAAGGAAATTAATTTTAATCATTGTATTATCATGGCAGGATCTGGGATATCTGGGATAAGGAAATATTCTAGAATCCTATTGGCTTGGTCATCTGTATCCAGTGTTAATCAGAATATATCTATAATGAGGTTGAGAAATCACCAGCATCACAGCAAAGATACAATGGTGGAATTCCTAAGGTTCACAGCAAAGGTAAGAGCATTTTCTGTAATTCTTGTTATTTCACATTCCCAGTATCAAAGAACTAACATAAAATGCATGACTTGAAGCAGGCACTTGAAAAATACTTCCTGAATGAATGAATGGGCAGACTACACATGAGTTTTAACCACAATCATGTATTTGTCACACATCTGCATAATAAATGTTTCATAAAATCAGCCTTTTTTTAAGCTTTTAGTGCATGTAACCATTCATTGGATTCACATGTTAATCACTGGTTATGAGAAATACTACTACATTTTAGATCGGTATTTGCTTTCTAGCATTTCACTTTGAACAGATATCAGCTAGCAAATATACTTCTCAGAAGGGCATTTTTTTCTGCATTTCAGAAATGACTCTGAACCCCTAAGTAGTAGTTGAAATTTGTAAAGTGTCCCCCAGGCCTCGAGCTGATATTTGCCCTGGCCAAGAGGTTTGGCCTTTTCCCTTTGGACTCAATGCTGATAATACTGATGCAGACCTCTCACTTCATTAGCTTTTATAAGGGCATCATTTTCCCATTGCTTGTGAAAAACAAGACTATAGAGGTTCTTCAGAACAGTAGGAAACGCTGCCATTATCACAAAAAGAAAGAGTCAGTTTCTGTTCTCATATACTCTTATCACACCAGAAAGCATATTAATTACAAATGTACACTGTGAAGAAACTCACCCTAACATCTTTAAAAATAGTTTTAGTATGTTTGGTAAATTGTTGAAAAAATTGATTGGAACTAGCAACAAGAAATAGTTACAAAGAACATAGAGGACTGTGCAGAAGATGGTGTGACTTGAAAGCAATACCCTTGACATGATAAATAATACATAGTCCAGGGATGGCTTAGCATAACATTAGTGAGTACTACAGACTAAAAGTTAGCTTTTATATCGCATTTATTATGAACCATAAATTGTTCTAGCCCTTTATATATATGGTTGAAATGAGAAAAAACAGCCCCAGATGTAGTCCTTCATATCAGATCTCTACCCATTCTTTAATACCTGTTTCAGTACCAAACTCTCCATAAAGTGTGACTCTAAACCAATTAATTCTAATTAATACCAGTGAGGTACTCAACATGATAAGATCCCCCTGTCTTTCCCCAAGGGAAATTACTTTATCTAAATAATCTTTTTTTTTTAATAAACGTGTCCCATTGTGTTTCTGTCTATAAATACTCTCCATTGTGTGTAATTCTTTGCAGTGTCTAAATGAGATGTTGCCTAATTCATGAATATTTTAATAAAGTCAATTAGATCTCAACATTTGTGAATTTTGTTTTTTTATTCTATATGTAAATATCAAATAATTTAATCTACACAATCTATTGTTTTATCATTAATATCATAATATTATAGATTAAGAAATTGAGGCACAAAAAAATTGATTAATTTACACACAGTCAAGCACCTAGTAACAGAACCAGTATTTGAACTCAGACGCAATGAGGCTCAAGGGTATATACATGGTCTAAGGTTCACATTTACCACTTAATATTTGTTTTCTCTTAAGCAAGTCACTTAAACTCTTTGACCATATGGAGGTATTTATAGATTAATAATTATTAATAACAAAATGGTTAATACTCGTTGAGCATGTGGTTCATGATCTTTGTTACTGGAAAGTAATTAAGATGGCTTTGTAGTCAAGGTCTCCGAATTTCTTATGTGATGTTGGGAAAGTATTTTTATATCTCTGGACCTCAGTTTCCTGAACTGTAAATGGGAACTACATTTTCACATTGTAGATGGAAAAAACTCTTTAGTACATTTATCTTGAAGAATATATATGATGCAAAAGAAATTTTTAGCATAATTCCTGGCATATCACAAACAGTAAATAGCTGTGGTAGCAGCAACAACAATAATAATTATTATTATACATGCAAAAAGGTTTGGTCATTAAGAAGTTTCTGAGAGGACTCTGGCTAAACCAGTTGTGAATACAGGCAGTCAATATTACTGCCTCATGCCTGATTCTCACTGACTGGGAAGGTAAAAAGAGACCGAATAGGAACTCTAAGTGTTGATATCAGATAGATGCTCAAAGAAAGGTATATATTCCATGTTGCTGTGACTTGGAAAGCTCTGTTTAGATACTGAGCAATTGACTGTCATTACTGTTAGAGACTTAGTTGCCCAAATTTCGCAGAATCAAATGTAATGGGCATTCTACTGACAAAGCAGCCAAAACAGTATCCTGAGGACTGGTTAAAGTAGTACTGGTTCAAGATTAAATGTTGTTTGGGAAGACATTCAAAGTTTGAACTAGAAGTACACAATTTTTTTTTCTAAGCAATATGTAATCGGTGCTGGTATCTTTTTTTCTTAATTCAATTTTATTTTTTAAAATATTATTTATGCATACAAGAACTGGGATATAGGCCAGAGGTGTGAGGGGTGTGAGAAAAGTCACCAGAGGCAGAGTGGGGAGCAAGCAGACAGATCTACAAAAATACACCACTGAGGGAAGCTGCAGACAAGACAGGAGAGGTCTGCTGTGCCATATGTGTCACCTCCTTGACCAGGGATCGAACTCGTGCTGCAGTGACTGAGGATAGCTTCATAGTGCTATGTCTTAACCCCTTGTGCCACCAGGGAGGAGTCCCTGGGGGTGAGTATCTTTAAGGATTATTGGCATATTGACATGAGGTATCTGATTGGGTGGAATGAAAATATTATAAAACAAAATTATAATGATAATTGTACCACTTGATAAAATTACTAAAATTTATTGAATTGTATACTTGAAATGAGTGAATTTTATTACAATTAAATATATCTCAATGAAGTTGCTAGAAAAACATTTTTTGATGTAAATTGTGGGCAGGGAGGTGAAGCTAGAAAAAGATAAAGCGAAAGACTGAGAGAAAGAAGACCTGGTTGAAGAGAATGGAAAGAGATGCAGATCCAGAAGGAGAAGTGGAGGAGGCACATGGAGCAGAGACTTGTGAAAAGCTACACATGCTTCTTGGTCTTGCTGATTGAAACAGATGTGGGTGAGAGACCAGTGGTGAAGTTAACAATGGCAGCTTTTATCTTGATTTAGATTTTGCTCTTTCTGTGCCAGAAGTGCTAGACCCCTTCTGCACCTTTCTTATGGGTGCCTTAGACTTGTGGCAAGCTTTTAGGCCTGAGTGGCCTTGCTTTGGGTCAACTCCGACTGGGCCTTTACCCATGAGGGGATGAGTAACTTTGGAATTTAGTTGGAAACTATATTCTATCTCATTTTCTTTTCTTTATTGCACACTGATTCCATTAAAGTTCATTTCTATTGAAGGTCTTCCACAGTAGAGTGTGTTTTGCATTGATGGGGCAGATGGTGTTACAGGGCAGGGAGAGGGGCACCCCAGAACCCCCAAACCTGCCCTCTCTGAATGGGTTCTGCCATTCGCTGCATTAAGACATACATATAAAACCTTTAATGGAAAGGAACTTTAATACAATTAGAGTACAAAACAGAGAGGACAAAGAATATAGTTACTAAGTTAAGCATATCCATCTCCTTGAGGGTAAAAGTCCAGCCAAATAGGATTGGCCCAGAGCAAGACCCAAAAGCCTACCACACGTCTAAAGGACCTTTCAGTAGAGACCCATAGAAAAGGGTCAGAAAGAGTCAGATGAATCTGGGAGGAAAAGAGTAAAATCAAAATCAAGATGAAAGCTGCCATTGTTAAGCTTCCCACGGGTCTCTCACCCACATCTGTTCTAACCAGTTCAAGACCAAAAAACAAGGGCAGTTTCTTCACATGTTCCTCTGTTCCACGTGCCTCCTCCACGTCTCCTTGCTGCTCTCCATTCTGCTTCCTTCTTCCTCCTTCCTTCTGTCCTTCTATTTCCTCTCTCCAGCATCTTCTTATCCCTGCTCAGCTCCACCCACTTAGGGCAGAACTGGGATTTTGGAACTTCCCCCTTTCCTGGGGACCACCCTATTACACTGGCAGAACCCACTTAGAGCAGTTGGGTTTGGGGGTGTTGGCCTACCCTTCCTCTTGTCCTATAACAGTTATGTGAAGGAGAATAGAGAACTAAACTTTATTAAGTACCTAACATTTGCCAATCACTATATTAAGTACTTTACTTCAAAGTCATTCATTTTGTACTGAAAATATCCTCCACAGAAAAAAACATTGCTCCCATTTTTGTACAAATTAGTAAACTGAAGCATGGGACAATTGAGTTGTTTTTTTTAGCTGATTTAAGTAAGAAGAGCTGACCAATCCCAGTCTTCCAAAAAGAGTATATGGTGAAAAGAACCTGAACACTAGAGTAAATATATATTTTTTAATAGAGAGTTGTCTTTTAAAGTCTTCTATTTTATAAGTAAAATTTTGTAATAAAACTACAAGAAATTGAGTAGCTATATTTGATAAAGTACTAAGATGAGTCTTGAGATTTACCATTACTAAAATATTTATAAGAGAGATAAATCAATTTGTTAGAGTGTTGGGGAAAGCTTTGTGGAGAAGGATGGAGACACATAAGAAGACATTCTACTCTCTAGACACTGTAAGTACAATGGCATTGAAATGAAAATTCCTATTGTAGGGGAAGAGACTTTTCCTTTGCTGGGTTTTGCCTGTGATTGTCATATATTAAAAAAAAAAACACATTAAAAAGAGAGAAACACACAAAGGTTCAATAACATATATCTCTCCTGTGTACAGGGAGACACACAGGAAAATTGGGTAACTTACCAAAATGACATGACACCTCCCTAAATAGTCTTCAGCATTGAAGGGTAGGGGGAAGTTAACTTGGCAGGTTTCCAGAAAGGCAGAGAAAACAAGGGCATGGTTGTTATGCACAGATTTAAATTGTTGCCTTTTCTCTTTGGTCATTCTCTTTCTTGCAAATGGAGATTTTTTTTCTTTTTTTCCATTATAGATGTAAGTATCTCTTACAATTTTAGTATATGTGCTGCCGAAGCGAGCACAAGTATCTCTTACAAAATGATAACTTCTGCTTTGTTATTCAGAGTTTTTTCTGCATCTCTTATTTCTTAAACAATAACTGAAAGCTGAAAATAATCCTTACACCTAAGAGACAAATTTTGAGATGGCAAGTTTTGCTCCCCATTCACTATGATATAGTCCAAATACCAGGTTATTACCTTGAGTGTATTCCATCTGAAACTATTATATAAAATCACTTTAGAAAACAAAGTGGTTTGACTTTCACTTCTATTCTTTGCTTCCACTTATCAGTCTGTATTCACTTTAGCATTGTTGATTCTTTATCTTATGGTTCCTTTTTTCTTAATGCTGTCTTTAAGCTTTTTTTGTGAAAATTTTCAAACATATAAAATAGAAAACATAGTAGTATAAGCATTTATATAATTAAGTTCTAGAATCAATACTGTGAAAGATTTTGCAAAAATTACACTATACACCACTACCTGTTGACATAAATGCTTTTTAAATCTTATTGCTAGTGAGTAAAATTAGAATGTGATAAATGTCCTTAATTCTAGTCCTTGTGTTACATATTTTGACACATCTGCATATATATCACAAATGTATTCTAAATAGATGACTGTTTCTCATTCAAGAGGTAATTAAGCCAAATTATGCTTCAATGGTAAAAAGGTCTTCTTTTGTCACATAGTATGCCTCATATTCTTCTCATCACATCTTTATCCAATGTACTCACTGTACATGGAAACAGCTCAGCTTTAGTGATGCAGCTGAGAACAGCACTTCTAAATGATGGCCAAGAAGATGATTGAATTTGCAAACATAATGACTCAGTAGAATAGTGATGACAATGCAGCACAGTTTTACAAGATGATTATGTAAGAGAGAAATAAACTTATTTACTAAGTAAATTGATAAACACCTATTTTAAATATGTAAGTCACTGTATTTGGGAGTCTCTTTGTTACAGCAGTTTAACACATACCCTAATTATTATAATAGTGTAACTTTTGCACTGTAGAGATAATAATGACTTTGTAGACCAATTAAACCAAGGAATTATAGTTGTATCACCTAAATTATATTGTTAAAGGGCAACCTTGATATAAAATGGGTTGCCTGTGGGTCCTCACCTGTGCACTTAAAAGGCAGTTATAATAAGACTCAACTTCAGGCACAGACAAAAGGGTTAATAAAGGGCTTATTTACAAAAGAAGGGGAAATGAAGAAATGATTTAACTTAGGGAGATTGGGAGACACATTCATGAATGCATCTTACCAGCTGGAATCCCAATAGCCGGTGAGAGCTGGTGAGAAACCAAGAGATCCCCAAGGCCCACATGTCTAATTTTATAACAAACCTGGCTGTTTAACTCTACCCTCAGTTCCCACCAATCCTTCCTTTGGAGATGATGACATTTTGGGATTTGTAATTCTTGGTGTCTTGGATATATTTTGTCAACATTGGGGTGGAGTCCATAAAACCTATTTGTAGACTTTGTTCAGGACATCCTTTCCCCATAACAATGTATGATATTGGTAAGATATTTAAACTATATGAACTTACTTCTTCATCTGTAAAATAATAGTGCCAATAACTACTCATTGTTTTGTTGTAAGAATTCATTGAGACAATGAGTGAATATCATCTTGCATGGTTCCTAAATTACAGTATGCTGTTTATGTGATTTCATAACCCTTTTATCACATTAATAAATAAAAGTACTTTTTTTGCTTTATCATTGACTGTCTTTTTCATTTAATATTTTTCCTAATGACATCAACCCTATATGTCTATACAATTTTATTTTCCCAATTAATGTACAGTGTATCACACATTTTTATATTTTTTAAAAATATTTTTTGACATATAGAAAGCCATTTTAAGAATATAGACAGTTGGCAAAAGAAAATCATTTTAACAGACTTTTTGATTTTCTTCAGATCTACATGTCATGGCTGTGATGGCTCAGTGAGCAAACAAATATGTTTCATGTATTCTGGGAAGAAATGACTGGTCATAGAGGCTTTTGCATTAATACAAGTCTTGAATCACAATTATTCACAACATTCTGGTGTTAAAATAGGAAATGTGGTAATCCCTGAAGTCTTTGCAAGATTTCATCATTGTGATTTAGTGTCTAGACTCAAATGATGAAAGTGACACAGTAACAAAATGACTCCTTAAAAATCACATAACTTATTGCAGTGGTCTAGAAGAATTGGGACTGGAATTGTTGGATGCCATGAACGACACTTTATTCAGTAAATGACTTAGTCTGTGTATAAGAAAGACCATCATGAGAAATAATATTGTTCCATTATTTCCAAGGGTAAATAGTGATAACACAGAGAAACTGGTTTAAATTATAACTGTGCCATTGGTAGCCAGAAATTTACCTCAGAAATATACTACATTACATTAAAAATTTCTTGTGAGAGCTTTAAAATCAATAATTTGGGGCTCTTGAAGCTCAGGTGAATCACATAGTGATGTGTTGGTGACAAAATACACCCTTGGACAATTTTCTCCTAGTGCACAGATATTTATTTTGGAGAGAGCACATGGGTTAATCTTACACCAATATAATTTGCTGCTAATAAAAATGTGAAAGATTAATATTTCTGGTACTTGAAACGCTTTCTGATCAACTGACCAACTAGAGCAACGGGATGGAGGGCGATTGTTTCCTATATCTTACAATCAATAATGCTCACTATCCGTAAGGGATTTTCCTCCCCAGATACTTAAAGGAATTGCACTATGAGTTATTTTCTATCAAATAGGATTAACTTTGTTCTAGATGGAACATTCTTGATTTTCTCTGCCAAGGAGTGCAGCAGTTTGGTGTGTCATGCATTACTGCTCTCTACAGACCGTCAAACTCATTTCATTTGTGACAAGAGCTGGAATTAAACCTTGTTCTCCAGAGATGCAATGTCCATGTATTAATCTGATCTGTGTTTCCTTCCAAGCCACCTTGTATATTGCCACAGCAGTTTCTCTTTTTTGCTGCAAAATTCACCTTATTTGTTTGTTTGTTTTGTCGGGAAGTAAAGAGAAAAGCATCTTTGTGTTTGCCATTTCTTTAGAAAGAAGTTTCATTGCCTCTGTTTGGCATGGGGTCAGCCTCAAGCAGATACAGGCAGGCCACCTCATCATATCTTTCCTATTTACTACCTGCTGTTCTAGCTGTGACTCCTTCACCTCTGATTTAGCAGCCATCTCTAATGCTGCAAAATAACAAGAGGCCCCAGTGCTCAGGAAGCTTCAAGCTGTCTTACCTATGGCAAAGGATTGCCATTTTTATATCTCATCTGAAATTTCAGATCATTGCCTTTATACTTTGTTTCAAAGACCAAAAATGACTAAATCATGTAGTGCTAGATTAAGGAATGAGTTGAGTCTTGATTATTTACAATAAAAGATGATGGATAAATGTTTGAGTTGTATTTTTAATCTTATATATATTTGAGCTAGTATTAACATTTGTGTTAAATATTTTATCTAGGAAACTATATTTAAAACTTATTAGGAAATAACAAAAATATACTTTTGAATTTTGCTCAGCTACCAGTTCTCAACTAAAAAGAACAAGGTCATTTATAATTGCCTTAGTTGATTTGAATTTGAATAAACATCAAGATTAAAATAGGATACAAATGTGTCATTTGCTATCTTAATTTAATAAAAAGTAATGCATGGCCTCTGGGAATGTGTACTAGTCTAAATTTTGGTCAACCAAATCAAAAGCACTGCTTCCTTATTTGAATTGCACAACTTTGTGGAATACTCTGAATACTATTATTTCAGAAAATGATTTTTCAAGCTAAGAAATATAATTGGACTTAATGCAGTATTAATGGTCATATTGTGGTCACCCTGACATTTTAAAACACTCTTATGCTAATATGAGTGTCAGTTCATGCTGCCTTTCAAATATTAAATGATTGCTGATTGGTTGTTGGGAAGGTAATTTTTCTCCCCCTTGGCAAAATGCCTCAGCATGAAAGCATGTTGGAGGGTATACTTGTTGAAAGGAATTTCAGGTATATTCTAGGATGTCCATCAGCCTTCTGTTATGTTTGGTTTAATGTATAAACTCCATGTCAGAACATCTGTGCACTTACTTAATGGAAACAGATGTAATTTCTTCAAAGTCACTGTGCAAAGGTAGAAAGTGACTACAGTTGGGGATTGGACATGGTTTTTACTTCTTTATAAGTCATTTATTTATCCAGACCAAATGATAATTATTATACAGTTTTCCATCTCAAAATTATAAAGACTTAAAAGTCTATATTTATTCATAGCAGACTATGAGTCAACCTAGAAATCCAGTCACTTCACAATGATGGATTACAGAATTCTAGCCCAGTGACCTTCAGATGAGGAGAGAAATTAAGTATGTATTCTATTTATTTGTATCCTAATTTCTCCCCTATGGTAACAAGTCACATACATCTGTATGTGAGAGGGAAAATTAAAAGATTCATAATATCCTGTCGGGAGCCATAAGAATAAAAACTCCGGTCTCACTTTCTGGTCAGTCTTATCTCCTGGTTAAGCAACGGCGCCAAAAAAGGCGTGCCCCAGAATTATAGCCCTCCCACTCCAGCATCCAGAACAATAGCCCTCCCACTCTAGAACCTCCAACCAGCAAAGGACAAGTACCCAACACCCAGCCAATCATCCAGAAATAGCCCTTCCTCCTGCTCCTCCCCGTAGCCCTCCTGAGCACTCATATACCACTGTTCAAGAATAAAATTTTGGAGGCTTGATCAGACTCCTGTCTTGCCTCGGTTCTTTGCGTTCCTTGTTTGTCGCATTCTCTTAGGTGGTTCCCGCGCGCCCTCGTTGTTGCCCCGCAGGCCGGGGCAATATCCACTGTTAAAAATGCTATGAAATAGTGGTTACTATAATATACTGTTGAGAGCATAAGTTCATTAAATATTTTTCAGAAGGGAAGGTACCAATATAGAACAAAACTTAAATGTACATATATTTTCTTCTCCCTTATTTCTATTTCAAAAAAATCTATCAGATGTGATTGTCTCTGGAAATATAAAGAATTAAGTTATCTGAGAAGCACACTTCATGCAAAAAAACACTAAGTTCTTCATAGAGTATAATATTTATTGTGTTGAGTAAAACACATCAAATGATGAAAATCTCCAATGTGATTGAGAAAAAGTGAGCTGGAAAGAGAGGGAAATAGTGAAAATGCATGAAAAGCATAGTTCCCCTAATGATAAAAGTTAATTTACACTTCAGGTAGGAAAGGGCATACTGGAACCACAGAATCCTTTGTAAAGTTTAGGATCCTGAACGGATGATAAAAATGAAATTGTTCCAGGTCATTCTATGACTCTCAGAAAAACAATTCTTCTTTGGAGGAATGCATTCATTATATACAGCGATGAAGAAGAAAAAAAACCCAAAACTCTAAACTCACAAATTAAGGTCACAGAACACACATGAAGTGAACCATTGTGAGTTAGAGTCAGCCAGGAAAATCAACAGCAATAAAAACCGAAAAGATTCAGACCTATAAGATCGCATAATATAAATTTATCAAGTACAATCTATATAAAAATGGCAGAGAAATGAAAACCCACAAAAAAGGATGGAAGTATGGAAATGAATAATCAGCAAGAAGCTACAAAATGAAAGCAGACAGATTGAAAAAGAACTGATTAAAGTAGTAAAACCAAAACGATCATTCTTAAAATAAACATTAAAATTAATGAATATATTAAGGAGAATCACAGACAAACAGAATAGGAAAAACACTCAGAAAGAGATGTTTTTCGATTTGGGAGTATAATATATAAGTAAAGAAATTTGGAAACATTTATTTTCTCTCTTCTTGAGCAGAGATCTGCAAACTGGCCTCTAGACCAAATTCAGCCAACGATGTCCACTCTGTTATGCACTAACTATACCTGATTTTACTCTACAAAGGCATATTTGAGCAGTTTCAATGCAGACTTCCTGGTTTCCGAAGTTTAGAATATTTTGTATCTGGCCCTTTACAAAAAGATATTCCAACCCCTGTTCTTTGTAATATTATAGGATTTTCCAATCCCTGTTCTTTGAAATATTATTTTGTTAGGTTTACAATTCTAGGAAGACAAAATCTTAAATGTATTAATTCCTTCCAAGTTGATAATAGTTAATGCAATAGCAATTAAAAACTTAACATATTATTTTGGGGCTATGTACAAGCAATTCCAAAATTTATATGAAAGAACAATCACCCAGGAACAATCCAGAAAAACCTAAAGACAAAGAAGAAATAATTAGGGAAATTACCCTGCTGGGTATCATGAATTATTATAACTATGTGAAAATTATGGCAGTATACTGTTGGCAGTTTATAATAATAATATTAATTATTGTTATTACTAGATAGAGTAGTATTAATAGGAATATTTAAAACATGCAGAACTTAGTATGTGCTAGGCACAAATACATATTAACTCATTTAATTACTGTAACAAACAATGAGGTTAAGTAATAAATTGACTAATGGAGCACAGAGATTCCAGTAGAGACACAGTGTCCTGGCTGTGTAATAATTCTGTGTAACAAATCATCCCAAAACTTAATGGCTTGAATCAACAATAATCATTTATTATCTGTCACAGTTACTATAGGTCAGTAATTTGGGAGTTTTCAGCTGGGTGGTTCTAGATGTGGGTTTCAGTCAGGTGGTGGTAAGAGCAGATACCATCTCAAAGACTTTGGTGTCTAGACAGCAAAGACTCAAACAAACTGTGAGCTGGAACACTTGAGACACCTTGGGTAATACTGTGTTCACATAATCTCTTCTGCATTTTAGCTTTAGTATAGAAAATTTGTTCCATGGAGTATTAAACCTCAAAAGGCACAAGGAGAGAGAGAGAGAAAGGGAGAGAGAGTGCATGCATGCACGTGCACCAGACTGAAAGAATCTGCATCACCTTTTATACGCTCACCTCAGAAGTAAACCGGTATTACTGTGTTACTTGTATTTTACTCACTGACTTGACTATATTCAAATGGAGAAACACAGACTGAGTGTCCAGGTCACATTATAAAAAGGAACATGATAAGCATTGTGCGCTTGTGTAGCAGTCTTGGAATATTGTCTTGGCTGCCCTCTGGCACATATGGTAACAATAATGACCAATGTGACATAGCAGATCAGTGGGTAAAGGATGGAGAATTTAATACATTGTGCTGAGACAACTGAATATACTTAAAAGAGAAAGAGATTGTACCCTTAACTCACAAACCCCAAAATTAATTTCTGATTTATTAAGAACTGAAATGTGAAAGGTAATAATTGGAAACTTAGAGAATAGCTTTAAGGGCTGAAAATAAAGATTTTTTTTTTTTAAGAAACAAAACACTAACCATAAAATAAAGGATTAAAAGAAGAAATACATTAAAGTAAGGATGTCTGTTCATGCAAGATACAATAAGGAGAATAAATAAAGAAAACTAAAAACTTGGAGAAGATACTTGAAAAACATAAAACTGACTAAATTTTAGTATCTAAAATATATAAAGAATTCTCATAAATCAATAAGAAAATGACAAAAAGCTCAATAGAAAACAGGGAGGAAGTGTGAATAATCATTTCACTGAATAGGTTAAAAAAAGGACCATGAATAAATTAAAAAATAACATCATTAAAATCAGGCAGATTCAAATTACTAGCAGAATGAGATACATTAAAAATACTGACAAAATTAAGGGATCTGTTAAAACTATAAACAGTGATGATACCAAGATATGGGGTACCATACTATATAAATTCTAATGCTCTGCTTATGAAAGCTTGAATTTTTACAATCATCCTGGAAATCAATTTTGTACTGTCTTTGAAATTTGAACATGCACAAATTATATGATCCAGCAATTCAGGAAAATGGATTAATATATTGTAAGAGTTACAAATTGGAATGTTTGAAAATGAAAATGAATGAACCATGGCAACACACAACAATGTAAATAAACGCCTAAAATAATATTGATGAAAATAGCAAGTTCGATACTATATACCATAAAATAAAATGTTTATTATAAAGGTCAAGAAAATGCAAATCGAATACACTGTTTATGAATTCAAGAATAAGATAAAGCCTTTTGAAAAAGCGAAATACAAAAATTTCACCAACTCTGGGTGGATTGTTGACAGAAAAGCCTGCAAACGTGATAGGGAATCATAATGATGCCGTAAATTTCAGGTTTTCAGGCCAAGTCTCCCAGCCAGGAATGGATCCCAGGCTGCAGTGGCATCACCAACTCCAGCCACTAGACCGCCACGGGTTGGTGTCTTATGAAGCTGCAGCAGGAACTTCGCTGATGCTCAGGCAAGCGAGAAGAGGCAGATTTGTTCAGAGAAAAAAAAAAAGTTTATTAACGGGAAAAGAAACAGAAATAAAGTGGGACTCCCAGGACAGTGGAACCGGGCCAGGGAGGGCCAAGGGAGTTGAAGTGGAGTTGTGCCTTAGGGAACATAAACCTTCTTTCCCTAATTATTCTAAAGCTCCACCAGTCTCTTTGTGATTGGTTAGTTCTCGGTGGTCTCATTCTTTGTCCTAATGTCTGTGCGCAGAACTAAGCCTCTGTGTCCCAGCCCTAATCTTAGCATACTTTTCATTATTATCCTTGTTCTGGATGTCCTGTTGCCCCTAGTCTTGGGGGTGTTTGATTAGTCCCCTTTGGAATTTGTTGTCCTTATCTCTGGAGTCTTGCTTAACGCTCTTGAAGTCCCTGCCTGCACTGTCCTTAGAGCTGCCTATTATCCCTAACTTGCCCTGGGACTCACAAATACTTCACTTCTTAAGTGAAGTGATGGATTCATGGCTACTTAATTCATTATTGTGCTTCATATCTTGCATATGTGTTACAATTATTTTAATCATACCAAGTAATCCCTCATTAATATAATGATTAATACAAAGTATCTTCCATACAAAAATTGATGCTTAATTATGCAAAGACATATTCCAGAAGACATACATTGGACCATTATTTTTAAAAGCAACAGATTACAAATAGTCAAAATGTCCATATCAGGACATAAACAAATTATAGAACACATATCATGAGATATTTTGCATGTCTCATCACAAGGAATGTGGGATATTTATATGTTATTACATAGAAGTTGATCTTTGCTATATCAACAAAAAAGCAAGATGCACTAGAGGTTTAGAATATAGTTCCATTTTTATAGGAGAGACACATATAATGCTTATTATATTAAAAACATAAGCATGTGATATATAAATATATGAGATATTTATGTATATGCTGTTCATGTTTATATATATGTACATAGACATACTCATATATACATGGATAGAAAAATTGTTAAAGGATACTCTCAAGTGTTATTGATCTTCCTTTCTTAAGAGTGCAAGTGAGGGTAGAGCAAAACATACTTTTACTTTTAAATATTTATTGCTTGATTTTTCTGCAAAAATCATCTACTATTTTGTAAAAGAATATTGTAACGAAAATAGACACAAATATCCTCTCTTTTGGCCCCATGTCACCAACTAGGACCTCTAAAGGCAATAATCTCCATTCCACTCCATTCTTCTCAAAGTAATACAGACACCACCCTGTTTGTGCTATGGCAGCTCTCTGCTATGACTTGAGTGGCAATGGACTCCTTGGTTATGATTTGGGGAAGAGAAAATGTATCAAAGTCCTTTCATATAGGAAGGCCACTGTCAACTCTCAGGGATTGCCTGAATATGAGGAACAGAAGAAAATGGAATCTTCTCTTCATGATCAAAGTTTATGAACAAAATTTTTTGTCGTTTTTTTTTTTTTTTTTAGATTTTAAAAGAACAAGTTTATTAGGAAAAAGAGAATGAAAAAAGAGACACCTGCATAGACACAGGTGGGCAGAGAGCTGCTGCTTCATTGCAAAGGGAAAAGGTTTGTGAAAAGAAACACCTGCGTAGTCACAGGCAGGCAGGAGAGCTGCTTTTTCTCACTTTTAGATGGCTTTCTGTTTTTGTTCTTGTAAACCTACTCCATCCAGACGAGGCTGATTGAAGTCCCTGTGAGCATAGTCTTGCCAATGTTTTAGAAGCAATTGCATGTTGTGAACTGCTGCATATGGTCTTGTTTCCCAGAGAAGCTCTCCTCCCTTCCTCACACCTTTTCTACTAGTAGAAACAGGCTCACAGAAGATAAGCATTTGAACCCCGTAGCAATATTAAGACATATTATGTGTATATAGCTATTTTCCAGTTATTCAATATGATATTTTCCTTCTAAAGGACCTTGTTACAAAAGCTGACACTTTGCTCCAATCTTGCTAGTGACCATTTCCTACACTAAAAAAAGGTAGAATCAAGGTGATATCATGCTGATTTTTCTGACTGCTGCACTTCTTGTCCATTATAACCCAAAATATTTCTTTCAGGCCTTTCTGGTCCCCTACTCCCCATCAGTCCTTCAAAATGGCCCATTGTCTTGTAAAGTATAAAAGATTAAGAAAAACATTCCTGCTGTGAATCAAAGCCACAAAGTGTTCACTTTCATTTTTTAAAGGGTGAATTATAAAGTTGGGAGAATCACCACAATAGCAGAATATATCGAAGAGTATAAAACATCTTGAGCTGACAGAATAGCAAAGGTTTTAAGTCAGCACTTAGAAAACTGAGCCAAAAAAAAAAAATCCATATTCCCCAAGCTGTGAATTTAAAAACAGAATTGTGGCAAAGGTAATATTTGTAAATCATTTGGTATTTAAAGAGGCAAAAACTTCAAAAGCAATATGGAGTTTAAATGAGACCTGAAGAAAAGTGTGAAATAATTAAAGCATAGAATTAGTAACTGGTTAAATAAATAGGTGCCATAAAGAAACCTGAGCATGAGTTGATAGGATATTCTGGAGAAGGAATAGCTATGTAGTTCAGGCATCCTCTGCTACATTTCCTAAATACACCTCATAGAAAAGTTGTTCTTCTTTGGGCTTTTTTCATCCTTCTACTCCTCCTCTTCCCATCACTACCCCTTGTGAACCTAAAAATTTTGGAGGCAATAATGGAAGATGAAGAACATTTATTTGGAATCAAAGAATTGCAATTTGGCTTAAGCGTATTCAGGTAGAAATAGAATGTGTCCCAAAGATGGACAAAGTCAGGGGGTTTTATGGGAGGAAAAGAGGTAAGTAGTTAAAGAAAACAGTTGATTAGAGTTAGCAGAGCTAAACTATCCTTGCTATCGATTATCTGGACTAACTGGCTAGTGATAAGGACAGGACGAAAAGGTAAAACTATCTGTGGGCTAAAAGTCCATAATCATCAGTTTTGAGTTTATTTTATGTTTTCTTATTTTTTTAAAGATTTATTTATTTATGCATACAAGAGCTGAGATACAGACCAGAGTCACGGGAGGTGAGAGGTTCACCAGAGACAGAGCAGGGAGCAGAACAAGCAGACTGACGGAAACACACTGCTGAGGAGAGCAGTGGGCAAGGCAGGAGAGGTCTGCTGCGCCATGTGGGTCCCCTCCCTGGCAGAGGATCAAACTCACGATGCACAGTGCCCTGCGCTCAACCCAGGGCGCCACCAGGGAGGCCCTATTGTATGTTTTCTTAAAACAATTGTTTTTAGCCTGGTCCAAAGCTTTTGGTCCAATTCAAAGGAGACAGATAGTACAATTTCTCCAAAATCACTTCACAATTCCATTTTAAAATGGATTCACATATGTCAACATTTTATATCCTTCTACTCATTGAGTTGTTTACATGTTGAAATTTTACTTTCTCTGTTACTGTCCACCAAAGTCATTTCACAGTTGGTTCTACCAATTTAACTGTTGTTAAGTCTTGATTTTGACTTCTTTAAGGAAGCAAAGTTATTACCTCAAAATTTATCTGTGGCATAAAGAGTATTTTGAGATAATCATTAAAAAAATCAGACAGGAAAAATGTAAAAAATAAATAAAAAATGTTACCCTTTTGCAAGAGTAATTTACATCATAAGGGAAAATAGCACTTTGTAAGGATATCTCCTTCACTGTACCAGGGAGAAACTTAATAAAGAAGACTATGACTTAAATGTGCATAACAATCTTACACTGGTTTACTGTGACTTTCCTGATAACCACTCACAAATGATCTCTCTTTTCTCCCCAACATCCTTTATCTAAAGCTCAGGATAATATATAAGGTGATTTAGGCCATTTTCTGGTCAATTACTCACTTTTCCTGGATGTCTCCCATCTATAGAGGAGGTAAACATGTTATTAAATTTTCGTTTATTTTTCTTCAATTAATTTGTCTTTTATACACAACTCATAGGCAAGAACCTAGAAAGATAGAGGCAAAATTACTCTTTTCTCCCTTCCACTTTTGCATCTGACTTTGTTTCTCATCATCTTTCTAGACTGGCTGCTCTTTCCTCTTCTCCTTTCTGTCAATGACTGCCTCACATTACAATGTATTCTGTCTGAAAAGGGATTTAATGTAATGGGATTGTCCTTGGAAGAAAGAAAAAAGTTGGTAGCTATATGTTTGGTGCTAAACTTTAGCCAAATGAAGGCCACAGGGCAGACTGATTGCTTATGCAAGCCACCACCAGGAGGAGTGTGGACAAAATGCTTTGGCTGCCATTCTATAGTAGCACCAAGCTGTGTTATCTTTTTTGCCAGGTTCCTGCCATGAGGGCCATAGGAAGCTGTCAATTTGAGGTACATTCAGAACAAAGCATAATAAGATTTTAAAACTGATATGTGAAAGGTATATCTTCTTAAGTATTGGTTTATACTGTGAGAAAACAATTATCTATTAGAGAGTTACTGTTGTCAGGATAAATGCAAAAATAAAATCTAAGGAACACATTTAAAATTTAAATGGTTATTGGTTAAAATATTTTCTTTTTCTGAGAAGTCTGTTTCTTACATGTTAAAATGCCTGATTTGTCTATGGTCGCTTGGGAGCTTGGGAGTTGAGTTTGGAAGGTATCAAATCTCCTGCAGTGTTAGCTCTTTGTGTAATAGCACTCAATAACAGTTTAATAATGAACTGTTTTGTTGATGTGGCAATTGGATTTTCCCCCATTTTGTCAGTCATTTGAAAAGTAAAAATTCATAAGTGTTAAAATCACTGTTAGGAATAGAATGATGGCTGCTATACTCCTCAAAGTTATATGTACATTAACTGATAGAGAAATCCATCCATTTTTTGGAGAAATAGGCTTAGATTTGTAAATCAATTTGTTTCTACTAGAAGTAGCAGAATTGCAAACCAATTAAGTATTTGAACTATAAGAGAATCCTAGTCTAAGTAGGACTGTGAAAATCTATGCTCTGTGGAAACTTCCAGTGAGAAATCACCTGGGCAAGAAAAAAAACTATTAAACTTGGCCTCTATAAACTTAGTTTCTTAGAACTAAAGAAGAAAAAAAACATATCTTCCTTTTGATAGGTTTAACTAAGGCATGCCTACATAATTCCAAAACCATAAGTTAGGTTAGTCAACTCAATGTAATATTTAATAAACTCAATTGTAAAAACATCCAGGAAATGATACATTTTTTTTGAGCCCAAAAGTTACTTGACAGATTATTTTTTCCTTTTACCAATTGGATTTCCATTATGTAAAGATAGCCTAAAGCAATGATTCCAAATCTTGGTTGTATAATAAGAATATCAGGAACTGTGAAAAAAAAATCTCAAAATATAATTACTTTTAATCTGTTCCAAATCACAAAAATATGCAATATAACACAGATATTTATTGGAAATCATGAGTTCAAGTGCTGAAAGTGTCACAATTTCAAATCAGATCAGAAATAAATCATCCCTTGTAACATTGCTGCAGAGTTATTTCTCTGTATCTCTCTCTAAATGTTCACTAGTGAGGTTTTAAATTGAAGTTTTCAGGAATGTCTGCGTTATATGCTGATTTTCAGTGTGGCCAAGTTTTTTTTAAGTGTTTTTTTTTTGGTTATATTATTATCATTGTTGGTGGTAACATTCCAGAAAGTGCCCAGTGTTTGTCGGGTATTTGAAAAGAATCTAGTTAATAATTATGTTTCCATTGCTATGTAGGAAGTTACTTCTGTGGAGGAAAGCAACTCTATTTGGACTGTAAGTTGAAAGTGACAGATATTCATCTGAAATTGGCTTGAATGATGATGATACCATATTTTCAGGCATTTTGACTCTCAAAACTAAGAATAACTAAGAATAACTAAAAGAAGGTCTAAATCCTGGAGTTTAGCCATTTTCATAAAGACTTGATCTTTTTATCTCTCCTGGCTCTCTTTTTATCTTACTTGCTTTATATATATTTCATGGAACCTTTTCTCTATGTAGGCTGATTCTCCCTATGTCATAGCAACAATTCCAAGGTTAATTCTATAAACTAGCAACCCTCACATGAAGTGACCCGACAAAATCCCCAAAGTTCACTCTTATTTCCCTTATTTATGCCATGTACATAAACAAACATGTGATATTGTTCAGGCCTGAGTCATGCACCTATCCATAAGACCAAGAACTCCATTCAAACCCCATGCATAAATTGAGAGAACTGTAGGGCACTTGATTCATCGTAAGGAAATAAGAGTAATGCTAAAAGAAAGATACATGAATAATGATGTTAGCTTGGCCAAAAAAAAGAGAGAAATGTTTACTTCATCAACTCATCATGCGTATTCTGTGTGATGTATGTTGACAGTTTTTTACACACATATAAAGTTATATATAAATAATTTAAGATTATATAATAATCTTAAATATTTTAAAAAGATTCATTTATTTATGCATAAATACCCCTCTGGGGTACAGGCCAGAGGTGTAGGAAGTGAGAGGATTCACCAGAGGCAGAGTGGGGAGCAGAACAGGCAGATTGACTGAGATACACTGCTGAAGGGAGAAGTGGGTGAGACAGGAGAGGTCTGTTGTGCCATGTGGGTCAGCTCCCTGGCTGGGGATCGAACTTGTGCTGCAGTGGCTGCTTCGTAGTGCAGTGCTTAACCCCTTGTGCCACCAGGAAGGCCCCCAAAATCTTAAATATTTATCAAACAACTATAATATGCCAGGTTCTGTGTCTATGCAACGTCCCCTATAAAGACATGAAAGGAAAGGAGAAAAGGCTGGGGCTCTGTGAAAATAGATGTGTTATCAAAAACACTGCAAAGTTTTCTAAGGCAAAGTCATACAGATGCAGTAGATGAAGATGTGTCATGGACCCTCGGTAAATTTAGATACTTTTGTACATATGGCAAATTTAGATACTTTTGTACATATTGTTTGTAATCATCACAAGACCAAACAGGCTATATTTGTCCTGTTTTACAAATGAAGAACTATGTTTCAGAGTGTCTAAATGGTTTGCCCATCGTGTTATAGATACACCTCCATGAAGGGGATGTGCCATTTCCCCTGCCCGCACTTTACTTGCAGATGAGTTCTGGTATGTGGTGAACTGGACTTTCTGAGCTGGGGAGCTACTGGAACTAGGGGTGGAACCTGTGGGGCCAGGTGTGCATGGAAGGTGAATAGGCTTGGTCTCTTGCTTTTGCACCCTGATTTGTGCCCTTGTACTAATGGGAATGGGACCTGAAGAAGACATGTGGAAAGAGACATATGGAGACACTGGGAAGAACTTTCTGGAAGAGATATGTGATGAGAGACACACGGGGAGGATCCCCTTGGCAGAAACAATGGCAGTTATTGTCTTGATTTGTGTTTTAAGTTTTCATTTTCTCTCTCTCCTTTGGTCCCAGCCCTCTGGGAGCTGCCTAACCCCTTTTTTAACTTTCTGCCAGAAGATACCATAGATTTGTGATAAGCTTTCAGGCCTCAGCTTTCCCGCCTTGGACTGACCCTCCTTGGCTGGGTGTTTGTGAGGGGATGGTTAATTTTGGATCTTTATTGGGAAACTCTTATTAGGAAATTCTTTCTTCTCTTCTTTATGGACACTAATTATATTAAGGATCTTTCTGATTGAGTAGGTTTCCTTTTTCTTTGTGCTATAGATAGCAGAACCTCCTTTAGAGCATGCACCCCTTAATAGTTTGGAGTACCTAAGTAGCCCTCAAACACACATTAACAACAGCAATGCGACCAGGTAGAAGAACTGACACATGAAATCTAACAATAATAAAAACAACATTCTATTTTGGAAAGAGAAGATAGTGGATTTTTTTTCCCTCTCATTTGACAAGACTATTGACAGCACTAAACATATCAATATCCCAGAACAATCTTGATCTCATCATTCCACCCCTTTGATTTCAAGATAACTGTACCCTGGAAATTAAATATCACTCTCATCATTGATGCTGCCTGTAAACGTGAGTAGAAAGCATTACATTAACTTGAAAACTATTTTCAGTAATGTTCTTTTAGCATGGACGTTAATGCTTAAGAATATCTCATTGGAGAACAAATCAGAATCAAGCACAGATATATTGAACAGACCTATTGCAACCAGTCAACTCTATCATGCAGAAAGTCATACATTATTTATAAAATAAAATCTGGGAGTTATTCCAGGGAACATACCAAAAACTAGAGATAGTACTTTTCAAATATTTCAATCTTGAAATGTTTTTTTTAATACATTAACAATTTATTTACTAACAACATTTATACTGCATGCAGTAGTTTTTTTGAATATCAAGTGAATCTTTCATTACAGTCACTTATATTATGAAATCAGACTTTCTGTACTTCGAGGTTTACATTTTAGTGAGTGGCACTGGGCAGTTTTCTGTGGTTAAACTTTGTCAGCATTTTCATTATCAGCGCTTCTTTTTCCCTCTGAGCTATTTCACAACCGTTCTAAATTATATGAGGCTAAAAGTTGGCATCTAAATTGCCAGCTTAGATAGAATTCTTTCTCAAAGAAAATCCCAGTGTCAGTCTAATGAGCTGAATTGTATATATAGCACAGTCGTTTTTAGGTAGCTCCAATCTCTATTTTTAAACTCAGCTATAACTAAAACACTGAGATAATTATGATATACAAACCATTGTTGATGAAAAGCATGTTAGCACATTAATTTCCTAATTAGTTTTCTCAGCTAAGGCTAGGAATCTTGTAATCTGTGTTTTCATCCTAAAAGGAAATCAGTTCATTTCAGAAAAGTTGAAGTGAAAGGTTTTTTTAGTTGTTATTTGGCATAACTCACCTAGTTAAATGTTTTCCAAAGTGTTACAGTTTATCTTAAAACTTTTTGTTTGAACATTGACTCAGGCTGTCTTCCCATAGTTAAAGTGGGACAGAATCGATGCAATGCAGGCTTCCTCTGCTGCTTTGTGTGATAAACACTGTCTAACAAGTAGGGGAAAATCCATTTTGATGCTACTTCCCCAATTAGACCTGCTAAATGGTCTTTGAATGACTGAATTTGGTTTTAGTTTTACACCCAGATACATTGTTAAGCTAATGTTTTAAAGTAAACTATAGTACCATTAACATTAATTTCTAAGTGCCTTTTTTTTTTATCAAGTCTCTAACTATAAGCAAATGAAATTGTAATTGTTTTGTTGCAATGCAGTGTAACTTGATTACCCTCTAACTACCCAGTAATTTTTGGAAATTCTGTTCATTCAGTCTGAACAGTTGCAGATGACTTGTATGTGTATAAGAAAACTGTGTCATTAGCATATGTTCTGTGAGAATGCCTTTGAATATGTGCACATATTTGAAAGCTCCATGAGGAAAAAAATGTTGCATTCATTAAAAAACTATTTACCAAAGCTCTATGTTAACAAGTGCAAGATTCTGAGGTAGGTTCTCTGTGGGACATAAAGTAGTAAAATACCACACACACCTGCAAGGAACTTGTTATCTACTGTAAGAAATAACATCTACCAAAAATGTGAAGGAGGAAGGCAACATAGCATAAAGGTCAGGTAGAACAAGATTACAATCCCTGAGCAAAACTCAGCTCTCTAATTTTTGCTTTATTTCTAGAATGATAATGCAAATAGACTTACCCTTTGACTGCAATAAATTAACTCGCTTTTTTTATACTATTTGATGAACCCTAATAAATCAGGCCACTGTATGATGACACATAATGTAGTGGGTCAAATGAAATTACTTCAGAAACTTGGCAATTGTCAATCCTTCTGTAGGCTGATCAGTAAAGTCTTCTAGTATTGTAATTTTTAAATAGTTAGATTAAGACCAAAGCTATCGAGAAGCTGTTAAACTATTGCCACTGTGACTTACAGTTGGTAAAATCTGTATTTCCAATACAATAATTATATTTAAAGATGAACTAAAGCCTCTCTAAGCTCTAAAACCTTGTACAGGTAACCTATTTGGGTAAGAAAGAGAGGGGGTAAAGCAGATGGGTAAATAAGGTAAAGTATTAACCAGAATTAATTGAATTAATTTGTTTGAATTAATCAAACAAAGATTTTCAAGTCTAGACTCTTTCCCAGGGTAAAAATTGATCTTTTCAAATAAAGGACATGGATAGACTTCCCTCAAGATGTTCAGGTAGGCTTCCTCCAAGATGTATACAATAGGCTTTTTCCAATACATGCCAGATTGGCATGTGAAGCTAAGATCAATTGAAACCCAGTTATCATTATATTACATTAAAGAATGTAAAGATAGCATTACATTACATCAGAGAATATACCATTACATTACATTAAAGAATGAAGATAATGCAAATTTAGGGTCATCTTCAGGAAGAAACTTGTTATTGGTAAGACTTTATATTACGATAGGACAAAAAAAAACTAAAGAATATGTTTTTTGTGATATGACTCACCCTCTCATAATGTGAGACCTCTCTTCTCTCCTTGACACCCCATGTCTCTCTTCCTTTCATTAATGTAATGATATGAACACTCAACTCATTCTATCTCATTTATTCTATAATCCATAACTATGTAAATTCTCCATATTGGTTGGTTAAATTATAGCTGATATGATTTGATTGCTTGACTAGCCCAAGAAGAACCAGAGATTTGTGGGCATTTTTTCCCTATGCCTTACAGTCCCTCAAGGTATAATCTTGTACCCCAGTTAATAACATCTATTCTTATTGATAATACAATACTGATTCATAAACTATGTGGGGGCACATAGTCACATACCTCTCTGGGATCTTCTTTGCTGACAAATAATCAAATAAACACCAGAAAGATTGGTAGATGAAAATAGTCAACCCTAGTGGCACAAGGGGTTAAGTCTCAGCACTACCAAGTTATTGATAAGCAGCCACTGCAGCATGAGCTGGATCCCTGGCCAGGAAGGGAACCTACACGGCGCAGCAGACCTCTCCTGTTTCATCTGCTGTTCCCCTCAGCAGTGTATTTTAGTAGATCTACCTGGTCTGCTCCCTACTTTGTCTCTGGTAAATCTTCTCACTTCCCCCTACCCCATACCCCAATTCCTGTATGTATAAATAAATAAAAATATATCTTTAAAAAATGTCAAGAAGTTTAATAAAAATATGTATAATTCCTATGTATGTGGGAGAAACCCAGCATGACTAACTCACCCACCCACATGGCCTTAAATTTCATCTTAAAGAGCTTAGCTAAGACCAGGAACTTTTGGGGGTAGGGAAGAAGGAGAAGCTCAATTAGGCAGTTTATTTGGGAAAGCACAGTAGAAAAAGTTATACAGCTTAAGATATGCCTTCTTCATTGAAAAAAAAAAACCTAGAAATTAGTTCTATTGGAAGAGATTCTGATGGACAGATATTTATATATAAATATAAAAAAAACAACCTCCACCTTGCCTTCAGAGCCCCTTTCATGAAATGAATCTCTTGCCAAAGCAACACATTTTGGAATCACAGATTTTTGCTCCCCTATAATTTAGTGTGTAGCCCATCTCTTATGTAACCTGTTTGCAGCAGTTTCAGAAATAGAAAGTCTACTCTATTCACAGGAGGCCATGGAAGAGGTGGGTTACTGTACCTCTTTCCTTTCTCATGATGATCAGGTCGAGAAATAAAAAAGTTGGAGATAGAAGAAGCCATTTGTCTGATTGAATAGAATTCATAGATTAGCATTATCCTAACTTGTCAAAATCACAAGACGAATATAAATACTGACTGAACCTACTATCTTGAACAGCTTCTAGGTTAGACTATATTCTAAATTCAAGCCTGTGACTAAACAGAGATCTATTATCTCATGCAATTTTCACAAAGATCCTACACATAAAGCAGCTTCTCATACATTTTATAAATGAGGAATTAACTTAATCATGAACACACTCTTTCGTTTCTCATTATTGTTTGAAAATATGCCTGATTTGTCTATTTCTCTACCTATTGGTTGAGGAATTTGAACCAAGTTCCTTGTTTAAACAAAAAACTTCAATTAATTCTTCTATGAGGGACTAAGTCACTTCCCTTTGCATTGAAAAGTTGTTAGGAATTTGAGCTCATGCCTACCAGGTCCTGGTATGGAACCATCAACATAGTTGGACTTTAATTTGAATTCTTTAATTATTTTTTCTGGAAAGTCAGAAAAATGAATTTTGTGTTTGGAAAAGTTACAAAAGTGAAATTATATGATTTAAGTATTAGAGCTGTTGTTTTTCTACATTTTTTTTTACTGCTTGGTTGCATAAATACCTTGTGAGAAAATGAAAGTGTGTTTCTTAATCTCTAATATGTGTTTCCAATTTTTTGCAAAGAAATATCTTGAGTGTTTAGGAAATGATTCAATGAATACACATAACAATTGCAGTGGAATGCCTGTTGAAATATGAATTTTGCTGAATCTGATAGTAGTTTTCTATTTTTCCATAGTAACTATTTTCAAGTAGGTTAAACGTACTCCGGAAGCCGGATTTATTTTTCTGTTAGTCATTCAAATTTATTCCTGTCATCCAATATTGTCATAAAAATCAAATCATACAAAATATGAATTAGCATTCTAGAGTGTTGATTCATTGCTGTCAAATGCTTCACATTCATAATAACATTTTATGCTGGAAGAAAATGTCTGGCTAGCAGACAGAAGGATATTCTACATACCAGGAATCTTAGAGTATTATGGATTGCTATAATAACTTACAATAAGGAAGAAATCAGTGGCAAAATGTTGGGGGATAAACAAGAAAAGAATCTATAATTCCCAGTGGTCTAGGCTAAAATTTGCTCATTGCTCCCCAAATGTCAGTGTAAGAGCATTTGAAAAAATTTCTTCTTTCTAATAGTTATATTTGTTTTTAAGTTTGTTTAAGAAACATTATTACCTAGATAAAAAGGAACTGTGAAGACAGTTCTCAATAAAATGAATTAATTGAGTTCAGCCAAAGTATTAAAAAATATTCCCTTACTTCCCTTTAAATAATTGAAATATTAAAATTTTGATATATCCAATACTGGTAAGTAATATCAAAAAAGAGGAAAATAGTTAGGAGTACATACCTATTAGGAAACAACCGATAGGAAGACCACCTACTTTTGACATCACTTATTGTTTTCTTTTTAAAATGTGTTCATATTAATAATAATAAAACACAGATTAGTAAAAATTAAGAGCTGATGAATACCCATAACTTCATCATCCTTTAAGATATATTACTCATAATATTTTAATCTGGACATTGAAGGTGTCTTTTTGGGGAATCTTTTATATGAATGAGATGACATTTTTTATAGTTTGTCTTTTTTCACTTCACTATGTGTTAGAAAGATCATTTTATTGTTAAATATTTTTCTAAGAAACCACTTTTTTTCTTTTATTATTTTTAATGCATATTTTACATCATTCTTCCTTTTTGTACAATGTTATGCTTTCTCTTCTCAGGTGTAGTTGTAAAATTCCCACAACCAGTTCACCCGTGCGCCATCACCATAGTCCCTTGTGTTCTTCCCTCCCCTGTTTTGATCCCTCTCCTTCTCCAGCCCCTGCAGAATATCTTTGATTTATAGTTGCCTGTTAGGTTTCTTTTTTTAATTTATTAAAGTTTTTTTTGCTGGTCCCTTATTTGGTTTACCTACATTCCTCCTATAATTGAAACCATCTGATAATTTTCTTTTTCTTTCTGACTTATTTCATTGAGCATAATCCCTTCCAGCTACATTCATGTTGCTGTGAAAGACATGAGTTTTTTTGTTAGTTTGTTTTTTTATTGCTGAGTGATATTCCACTGTGTATACATACCACATCTTCTTGATCCAGTCATCTACTTTTGGGCATTTGGGTTGTTTACATACCTTACCTGTAGAAAATAGTGCTGCAATAAACAGGGGTGCAGGTATCCTTTTGAATTGTTTTTGTGTCCTTTGGGTAGATTCCTAGGAGTTGAATTGCTGGGTCATATGGAAGCTCCATTATTAGTAGTTTGAGGAACCCCCACACAGCTTTCTGTAGAGGTTGGACCAATTTACATTTCTACCAGAAGTGTAGGAGAGTTCCTTTTTCTCTACATTCTCGCCAACATTTGTTGTTTCCTATTTTATAGTATGTGCTATTCTCACTGATGTAAGGTGGTATCTGATTGTGGTTTTGATTTGCATTTCTCTGATTACAAGTGATGGTGAACATTTTTTCATATGCTTGTTGGCTATTTGCATTTCCTCTTTGGAGCAAGGTCTTTTTAGCTCTCCTGCCCATTTTTTGACTGGATTGTTTGCTTTGTTTTTGTTGAGTTGCATCAGCTCTTTGTAGGTCTTTGTGAGCAGGTCCTTTGGATAATATTACTGAGATGTATGTCATGTAATGATTTGCCCATATTTTCTTCTATATCTTTTATGGGTTCAGGTCTTATGTCCAATTCTTTTATTCATTTTGAGCTGGTTTTTGTGCAGAGAATGAGGTAGCAGTCTAAGTTCATCTTTTCCATGTAGCAGTCCAATTTTTCCAGCACCATTTATTGAACAAACTGTCCTTTTTCATTGCATTTTCCTTGCTCCTTTGTCAGAGATTAGTTGTCCATAAATATGTGGGTTTATTTCTGAGTTTTCCATTCAATTCCATTGATCTGTGTGTCTGTTTTTGTTCTAGTACCAAACAGCTTTAATTATTATGGCTTTGTAGTGTAGCTGAAGTGTGGGAGTGTGATACCTACATTCTCCTTTTCAGTCAGTGAAACTTTGGCCATTCGAGGTTTTTTTGTGTAAGAAAGCACTATTAATGAATGCATACTACTTCAGTCCACTTTTTTCCTATGAATTCAAGTATGTCTAAGAAATCACTTGTTGAAAACATTTAGGCTATTTATGATTTTCACCTTTGCAAATAATACTACATTGAATTCTAATATGCATAGCTTTGTGTACTTATCTTTTTAAAGATAAATCTCTGCAAATGGATCTTCTGGGTCAAAGTATATGAGTATTCTTGAAACCATTGGTACATATTTCTAGAGATCTTTGAGAAAATCTTTATATATCTTACAATAGATATGTGGGAGCATTCATTTTCTCCTATGCTTCCCCAAACTGGAATACTAAATTAAAAATGGCATTGGTGATTTAAAAATACTAATTTTTAAGGGTCCAGGAATATAATACATTCAAACAAAAAATCATTATTCAGGAGAATATGCAAAATGACTTGAAAAAAACATCAATATCATACAGAAAGATGTAAAAAGTAGTTCATCTTACTACACTTAAGTCAATCCAATTTTATTCAAAGTTCCTGAGTTAAGGTAAGTCATATAGTTTACTCATGGTCTTACAAGCTGTAGTTTCCAAACAGCTGGCTTAACACTGGGCCATTTATTAGGTGATTTTGTGTCACCTGTATAGACAATCCTTTTCCTGCATATTTCTGCAGCAGATGTTTAGAACTGAAGATTTCAGCCTTTGCGTTGTTCATGAAAGTTTTACAGCATAATATACTTGCCAAATATCCTTCAGGGGATCGTTTTGATTCACATCTTTTTTTGATACTATCTGTTCAACAACAACATTCTAATAAGTGTGATTTCACACAAAATAATAAATACTCCAAAGTTTTATTGCAAGAATGTATTCTACACTTGAATGAAAATCATTTAAAAAATTCAGATAAATCTTAACCAGTGCCTGACTGTGGCCATTGCTTGAAAATGCAATCTCATACAAATATTCAAGTATAAGATTGCTCTTTTTTACTCATACAACTTTAGTATAGTGGGTTGAATAGTGCCCTCCAAAAACTCATATCTACCAAACCCTATTATTTGACAACAGGCTCTTGGCAGATATAATTAGTTAAGAGTATATAGTTTAAGTCATTCAGGATTTAGAGTGAACCTTTAATCCAATGACTAGTGTTCTTATTAGAAACAGAAAAGACACAGGGACACAAAAAGAATACTTATGAAGATGGAGGCAGTTCAGCTGGTTACCTTTAAGACAATTCCTTTTATTCAAAGTTAGTGAGTGAGACAAAATTAAGAGGCTGACTTTAAAATAATGTTTCTATAATCCAAAGAATGTCAAGCTAGTTGAGAACCATGGGATATTTTGTTTTTCAGAAACTCCAAAAGCTATCATACCTGCCAACACCTTGAATTTGTATTTCTGCCCTCTTGGATGATAGAGAGACTGCATTTCTATTGTGATTCTTTATTACAGTATCCCTAGGAAACCAATATTTAGTAAGTTCTTTAATTCAATATTTTCAATGATTAATTTGGGTTAATTTTCTTTGCCGGTGCCTATAAGTTTTCATCTTCCCATTGATCTATCAACTGAGAATATTCCACACTGACTAGCAGCAAATGTTAATGACTAATTACAGCTCTCTAAAGTCAATGAGTATCTGGGATTGTGCAGATTAGAACTGTCTCAGCTTTCACATTGACTGACAAAAGGGAAAAAAAAATCCCCTAACAGATCAGTCCATAATCCATTCTCTCTCTAAGTGCTTTATAATACTCTTGAAGTGTTTCTCATATAGAAAAACAAACCAAAAACAAAAGAAAAAAAAATAAAAATAAACCAAGCTATATTTTCACAGTAGACTTACAGAAAGATGTGTCTTCACCCCGTTTTGGTGTATCTATAATTTTTTTCCTATTGCTATTCCTTTTAATTTCACTATATTTTGTGTGAGAACAAAAGCAAGCCTCTATCCCCAATATATATGAAGGGAAGTGCTTGTGTTAGAAGTTAGTTCTATATGGTAATAATGTTGAGATGTACTTTTCAGTGGAAAAGCTGAAGGAGAATTTTTGTTTTAGTGCTCTGGTCAAGCAAGTGCTATTTCATCTCTACTTTCATAATTTCCTTTATTAAATCATCATATTTTAACTTTGAACCTCTTTGTGACACAATCCCATATTAGCACTCAGTTCATGCTATGTTGTGAAGTAACAGTAGAGTGCAACTTTTTAAAAAGAGCCAATATCTTCAAAGTCTTTGGTATTTAAAGTAACTTCTTAAGTCAATGATGTAGTGTGAATTTAAAACATTATATTTTATGACTACTAATGAATTATACTTATTCCTAATAAACAATCACAGATGAGGTATCTTTGACACACTACTAGTCATCTACTGTGGTCTACCAAATAATCCTGATATGTAATGACTTAAAACAGCAAACATTTATTATCACAAGTTTTCTGTGGGTCAGGAATCCAGGTATGCCTCAAAGAGACTCAAAGTCTCTTTTAAGGTTGCAGTCAAGTTATTGGCAGGGATTGCAGATGTCTCAAGTTTCTACTTGGGAAAGATCTACCCCAAATATGCTCACATAGCTGTTAGAAGTCTGGAGGTCTCCACTGACCATAAGATGGAAATATCAGTTTTTTCCATGTGGTAATTTCCATAGGGCAATACAAAAATATAGTAACTGTATTCCCTCAGAGTGAGCAAGATAGAGGGAAAAACAAGAAAGGGCACCCGAGGATGCACTCTCTTAGGAACCTATTCTCTTAAGAGGCATCTTGTCACTTTTGTTGTGTTCTATTGTTTAGAAGGGAATAACTAACTCTAGCCCACACTTAAGAGGCAAATGATGACACAAGCATGAATATCCAGTGGCAGGACTCTTTGGGGTTCATCTTAGAGACTGCCTACAGACATGGCTAAAATGTTATTACTGCATAAACATGTTACAGACCCTCTCTAATGTCTTTGGATAGCTATATATAAACTTATGATTGTGTTAGCTGGCTTTTTATCTTATTATTACAAGCAGTGTGATTTGATCAATGTTGATATTCTAATACAAAAAGTCCATTATTTCTAAACCTTCCTTGTTCTAGTATAGGGCAGTTTTAATTGTATCTCTGTAATTTTTTTATAAAGTCTAAGTTATTAAATGTTGCTGATTGCCAGATATTTTATTATACTTTACAAAAATGGAAATTCCTCAGTCCTGTAAGGATGCCACTATCTGGGGAGCACTTTCAGGTTTGGGAGATACCAATGAGGTTAATCAAAAGAGTGAAAAAAAACAAAAACAAAAACATTGAGCTAAAGTTTTAATCAGTAGGGATAAAACAAAGTTAAGTAATTCATTATTTAAATTTTGATCTAAAACTTAGTTTTCATGACAATAAATGATCATAGTCTCTGAAGTTTTGATAATTTTGTGTGCCCTTTTTGGTCAGAAGCTCACCCAAGTTAGCAGGTCATAAAAGTGCCATATACTTCTTAAAGTACATTTCACATTATTCATTCCATGCAAAGTTGGTAGTACATCCATGGCTTTCTCTTCACTCCTACTATAGGAATATTGAATATATAATTAACATAATTGCATGCTGGTGTCCAAATGAGACTGACATTATATACCACAGTGTCTCTTTACTGAGAATGGAAACAACCAGTATCATTCATCTGGCATAGCTAGTTTATTAGGAAACATTTCAGGCAAACACTTTCAGCTCTGTTTCATGGATATTATTTCTTAGTAATCTTTACTTATTCTTTCTCTCAATGCTGCTCCTAGGTTTAATTGCATGTATAATAATTTACTGTATTTTGCTTTGTATAGTCTATGCTCATATTTTGCACTTAACGCCTAAAATCCTTTGTTCTTATGAGTCAGTCAAGCTCCTTTTTTGCTGCTGATTAAACATACTGCTAAAATTTCACTGACATGTTTCCCTGGATATGTGTGTTAGTTTGGTGAATATTTATGAGCTTATCTGATCCGTGTACATAATATTTAAAGATTTGTTAAGAAAAATTATGTTGGCTGACAATGTTGTGACAAATGTGAACGTCAGTAGTAGAAAGGACTAAAACATTTACCTTTGAAATGACAAACCTTGATAAATATGAAAATCAGATGTTATGAGGTTTATAAAAAAAAATATGCATGAGTGAAATAAAGGACAACAGATACACTTATACCATAAAGCTTAAAACTAACGTTGTGAAGCCAGTAATAAGAAGGACATATAGAAAATAACATACTACATGAGAATTGGTCCAGATCAATGAAGAAATCCAAGTGATTAAGGCAAAAATGCCACTGCATTAGAATTAAAACATCATAGAGAAAATAGAATGAAATGTGGGAGACTGGTATATTAATGCATGAAAGAGAAAAGGAAAAAATTCAAATTACAATAAATAAAGTTGTATTGGCAAAATTGATAGGAAACAAGGTATTGTAGATGGAAACAAGTTATGATAAATACAAATTGCTTAATCTCATAAAATAATATTTCACTGGAAGCTTAACATGACAATACAAAAGGACAAAAACTGTGCTAGTGATATATGAGAATGATGTCGCACACATTCCTTTGCATTTTCTTTACTCCAGTTTACAAAAGGTAAAAATCATATTTCAGAGATTCCTGTTGAGGATCATGAAATGTTAAAACAAAAGCAGCTATATTCAGACCATAGCAGGTAGCAAAACTATTTGATGCTGATAAGGTCCAGGATTTAGAGAACAAAATTCTCTTAATGAAGTTGCAATGAGTACAAAGTAGCTAACCCTTAATGAAAGAGCTGCCCTTTTATGATGGCATGTGTTGGTTAGGACTGGAACATTGAATTTTGATAACGCATGAAGGAGTAGAGCCTCACTCTTAACTATCAAATTGGGTCTTTTCAACTATATTTATATGTATGTAAAATTTCTATTGTGAATTCTTCAAATGATGACTACTTGAGGTTTTCCACTGTGACTCAGGATATTTAAAATCATGGAGAAGGGAAATACAGACTTGGGTTAGGTACAGTTTCTAGCATCAGACAAACTAGGAGTTATATCACCTTGAGAAAGTTATTGAACCTCTCAAAGTCTGACCTGAAAATGAGAATAATGACAGCAGCCAAATCCTAGGCTTGTTGTATCATTAAATGAGAGAATATAAATAAAACATTTGGCAAGTGTCTGGTCTATAATACTGGTACTAAACTGAGGTGGTCTTGGAAGGAATTACAAATATTGTGAAAGTAAAATTTTTAATACCCTACCTGGTTTAATTAGTTAATGGATAATGCTCAAAATGTTAATTATAATGAGTAATTATTACACTGGAATTTCACTTTATTTATAAGAAATGATTAGGGAAAGTGCTAAATAAGTGTGTAAAATATACCCTACAAATTTAAAATTAATTTCTTAGCTGTCACAATTAATAATTAAAATAATGAGTGAATAAATGCATTGAGTATCATAGAAAAGGTATGGATACCTAGCAATAGAAATGCTGGAATTTGTGACAAACCTATTTCAAATATTTTGAGAAAATTTAATGCTATTTTCCATAATGGCTGACCATACTGCTTGCCCACTAACAGTCTACAATGTTTCTTTTTTCTCCACATCCTCAACAAGTCTTGTTGATTTTGGTATTTTTATATGGGTTATTTTCATAGATTTGAGGTTTTTTTTGTGATACATATTTGCTTTCTTGATGATAAGGGATGAGGAAAATTTTTTCATGTGCCTGTTGGCCATCTACATGTCCTCTTTGGAAAATGTCTATTAACTCTTTTGCCCATTTCATGATTGTATTATTTGTTTCCTTTTGTTGAGTTGTATGAGTTTTTATCTATCTTGGATATCAAATATTTGTCAGGATATGGTGTGCAAGTATTTTTTCCCTTCAGGAGGGTATCTTTTTGTTTAATGTTAGTTTATTTAGCTGTAAAGAAGCTTCTTCAGTTCATATAGTCACATTTGTTTACATTCTCTTTTGTTTCTCTTGCCTTTGGAAATGAATCCACAAAGACATTTTTTCAAGCAAATGTCATAAAATGTTTTACCTAAGTTTTCTTCTGTGTATTTTATGTTTTCAGGTTTTACATCCAAGTATTTAATTCCTATTGAGTCAGATTTTGGAAATGCTGTGAGATAGTGGACAATATTTATTTTTATTCTGTGCTTTTTCAGTTCTCCCATCACTATTTTTTGAAGAGACTTTTCTTTCTCCAATATATATTCTTGGATACTTTCTTTGTCTTAGGTTTAGCTATGAAAAGTTTATCATATCTCAATTCTATTCCATTGGTCTGTGAGTCTTTTTTTTATTCTGGTTCTATACTGTTTTGATTACTATAGCTTTATAGTACATTTTGAAGAATGGTAGTGTGATGCCAAATCTGTTCTTTTTTTGTTAAGACTGCTGTGGTTATTTGAGGTTTTTTGTAGTTCTATATGAATTTCAGTAATGCTTGTACTGTTTATTTGAAGAATGAAATTGAAATTTTGATAGGGATTGCACTAAATCTGTATTTTGCTTGGATAAGGCGGCCATATTAGCAACAACAACTTTTCCAGTCCATGAAAAGGTAATATCATACTATTTCTTTTTGCCTTTTATTGCTTTTAACAATGTCTTATAGTTTACATTAAACAGATACTTTACCTCTTGTTACATTTACTCCTAGATATCTAATTCTTTTCTATGCAAATGCAAATGAGATTGCTTTCTTTCTCTTCTTAAACATTATTTGAATATAGGAATGCAACTAATTTTTGGAAACTGATTTTATAAACTGCCACTTTATTAGTTATTTCGATTAGTTTTTTGTGGTATCTTTAGGGTTTTCTTTTTTTGTTTAAGGATTTATTTATATATGCATATAAGAACTGAGGTACAGGCTAGAGGTGTGTGGGGTGAGAGGATTCACCAGAGATAGGGTGGGGAACAGAACAGGCAGATTGACTGAGGTGCACTGCTGAGGGGAGCAGTGGGCGAGACAGGAGAAGTCTGCTGCTCCATGTGGGTCCCCTCTCTGGTCAGGGATCGAACTGGTACTGCAGTAGCTGCAGATGCTTCATAGTACAGTGCTTAACTCCTTGCACCACTAGGGAGGCCCCTCTTTAGGGTTTTCTATGTGTAGTTTTAGGTCACCTGAAAATAGTGATAATTTTAATTTTTCTTTCCCAATTTGAATTCATTTTATATCTTCCCATTGCCTAATTGCTTTACATGGGAATTTCAAACTATATTGATTAATACTGGTGAAATCAGACATCATTTTCTGCTAGCTCATAGAGGGGAAGCTTATAAATTTCACTATTGAGTGTGATATTGACTGTGAGTTTGTCATAGATGGCCTTTATTATGTTGAGTTATGGTCCATCTATGCCCACTTGGGAGGGTTTTTATCATAAACGCATGTTTAATCTTCTCAAATACTTTCTCTGTACCTATTGATATAATTATGTAATTTCCAACTTTGCATTTGTTGATTTGGTAAATTATACTAATCAGTTTTCAAACTTTGAAGCGTCCAAATAGGAATGAAACCTAGTTGTCCATAATATATGGTCCTTTATATGCATTGTTGAATTTGGTTTGCTAAGATTTTTTTGGGAAATTTTTTTATTCATATTCATCAGGGATATTGGTCTATAGTTTTGTTGTGATTTCTTAAACACAACAAACAGAGTAACACTGGCTTCTCAAAATGTGCTTTTAAGTCTTCCATCTTAATTTTTTTACAAGAGCTTGGTAATGGTAGCTATTAGTTTGTCTTTGAAGGTTTGATAAAACTAATGAGAAATCATGTTGTTTTAAGCTATCATGTTGGTGTAGACATTATATTATGCTTTTAATTTCCTTGATTGTCAGTGGTTTGTTTACATTTTCTATTTCTTCCTGATTCAGTCTCAGAGGTTATACATTTCTAAGAAAGTGTCCATTTCTTCTAGGTTAATCAACTTACTGTCAAACATATGTTGCCTCTAATCCCTTATGATCTTCTGTATTTCGGAGATGTTTGTTACACCCTCTCCTCTTTCATTTTTGATTCACTTATAGTTTTCTTTCTTTTTTTTTTTTTTGAGCCTAGCGAAAAGTTTATTTTTTTTCAAAGAAGCAACTTTTTGTTTCATTGTTCTTTTAGAAAGAACATTTTATTTCTTTTTTTTTAAGATTTATTTATTTATGCATACAAGAGCTGGGGTACAGGCCAGAGTCCAGGGAGGTGAGAGGATTCACCAGATATAGTGGGGAGCAGAACAGGAAGACTGACTGAAACACACTGCTGAGGGGAGAAGTGGGCTAGGCAGGAGAGGTCTGCCACGCCATGTGGGTCCCCTCCCTCGCCAGTGGCAGGGATCGAACTGGTGCTTCCAGTGGCTGTGGTTTGCTTCATAGTGCGTTGCTTAACCCACTGCACCACCAGGGAGGCCCTAGAAAATACATTTTATTTCTATTTCATTTATTTCTGCTCTAGTTATTATTTTTGCCTTTTTCTAGTGATTTTGGTATTGTTTCTTCTTCTTTTTAATTTTTTAAGTGAGAGCTTTGATTATTTAGTTGATGTCTTTCTTATTTCTTGATGTGGGTTATATAGCCATATACCTCTCTCTTAGTTTTTCTCTTTACCATGGAATCTCATAGGTTCTCTTCATTTTTATTTATCTCCAGGTATTTTTTAATTTCTTCTTTGATTTCCTCACTAACAAAATGATTACTCTGTACTATGTTTTTACGTCTCCAAATATTAGAGGTTTTATCTGCTTCCATTTTGTGGTTGATTCCTAGTTTTATAACATTGTGACTAGAGAATATACTTGATATAATTTCAATCATTATAATTTTATGGATTCTTGTTATGTGATCCAACATTTGGTCTGTCTTGGAGAATGCTTCATATGTAGTTGAAAATATGTTCTTACACAAATACACTGATTCAAAAGAATACCTGCGCCCCTATGTTTATAGCAGCACTCTTTACAATAGGAAACAACCTAAATGCCCAAAAACAGATGAGTGGATCGGGAAGCTGTGGTACATATACATGATGGAATACTATTCAGCAATCAAAAAAGAAAAACTAGAGTCATTCATAGGAACATGTATGGAACTGGAAGTGATTATGCTCAGCGAAGTAAGTCAGAAGGCAAAAGAAAAATACCAGATGGTTCCTCCCTAGGAGGAATATAAGGGAACCAGATAAGGATCAAGAAAAGGAATAATAACAATAATAATAATAACAATAAAGACACAACAAAAAACAAAAATGAAAAGACAAGGACAAATTGGGGATACTTGGTTGGGAGGGAGAGAAGGAGGGTTGAGGGCAGACGGGAGCACGGGGGACTGAGGTGATGGTGCACTGGTGATATGGTGTTGGGGAATACATGGGAATTACAGTTGATGTCAAATATATATAAATAAAGAAAAGTTTAAAAAAAAAAGAAAATATGTTCTCAGATAGCTTCTTGGTCTTTTGACTAAGATCCAGTTAAAATATATTTTAAAAATTTCTTGGCTGTTCAAATTCATCATTTAAACTTACTGTTTTCCTGTTGATTTTCTGTCTCATTTATCTGCACATTGGTGAAGTTGGGGTGTTGAATACACCTAATAATTGTGTTATGTTGCCCATATCTATTTTCATATTTGACAATTTTGTATTTTGATGATGATTCATTTGGTTCATACATATTGATAAGTTATATTTTCTCCTCCTATATTGCTCCTTCAGTCATTATATAATGTCCATCTCTGTCTCTTGTTGCCTTTAAACTGAAAGTCTATTATATCTAATGTAAATATTACTGTCCCTGCATTTTTTTTTGTGCTTACATTTGCTTATAGAATTGTTTTCTAATCATTTAGTTGAGCCTCTGTTCATTTGGGGGCTGAGATGTTTCTTGTCTCCTTGACAATAGAAAGTTGAGTTTTATTTTCTTATCTAATGAACCTTTTGATTGGTGAATTAGTCCATTTACACTTAGGGTGATTATTAATATGATGTCTTGCTACTATTATTAATTTTTTGTTTTCAGATTAATTTTTATATTTTCTTGTCCAATTATTGTGGATGTTCTTCTCTCTGAATTACACAGGAGTTCATTTCAACATATTTTGTATGGGAGGTCTAGTGTTGGCAAATTCCTTCATCTTTTGTCCACAAATGCCTTTATTTCTCCTTCATATCTGAAGGAGACTCTTATGGGATACAATGTTTTAAGATAGCAGGTTTATTTTTAAGCATTTTGAATGTTATTATATTTTCTCTTTGGTCATATAGTTTCCTCAGATGTAAGCTTGATGAGAGTACTTTTATAGTTTTCCGAAGCCATTTTCAATATTCTTTGTCTTGAATTTTGTTAGTTTTAAAACTATGTGTCTTTGTGTAGGACCTCATTACCTTAGATAACTGGGTGTTCTTTTAGTTTCATAGACATGTGTATATCATTTGTTCCCTAGATCTGGGAAGTTTTTCTCTCTTATTTGTTTGAATAATCTTTCTTCTCCAGTCTTCTCCTATTGGGTGCCCATTACTCTTATGTTACTTTCCTTATGGAATTAGATCTCAAAGTGTTTCTTTCTTAATTTTTTTCTTTGTATTTCACTCTTTTATTTGTACCTATGTTACTTGTGCATTATTATCTTCAGGGACACTGATTTTATCCTCCTTTGGTCATTTCTGCTTCATAGCTTTCTCTAGAAATTATTAGGTCCTTTAATGATTTTTATATCCTACAACTCCCCTATTTTAGTATTGAAATCTTCAATTTCTATATTCTGTTCATTAATTGTGTTTCTCATAAAATTGTTTCTTTTGTCTCTCTTTGGTTAGCTTTTCAAAGTTCATTTTTATCAACTTGTGCTTTATTTCATATTTTCTTACAGTCCTCTGAATGCCTTCATCTTGACAACTTGAACTCTCTATTTGATAGGAAGATAAAATTTTCCATGACTTTATTGTTGGATTCTTATAAGTTGTTATCTCCTTGTATTGTCATATTTTACTTTGAGGTCTCAAATTGCCATACATTGTGTTTATTGCTTGTCCACTTTGGGTGATTTAAATGTTAGTGATATGAAGTACTTCTACCTGTCCAGCAGGTGGTGCTGTGCTTTTCATATGATTTTGGATGCTTGACCTTTCTGGGCTTTTGTAATATGATTCCTGATCTTGCATCTTTTGTGTCAGAGGATGAAAGAACTTGGTGCATCAAGTTACTTTTGTGCAATCTCTGGCAATGACAGTCTTGTGTTTCTGGCATTGACAATAGCCTAAATCTTTGGGTTTCAAGAATCAAGTCTCTGACTATTCCCTGTGTACATATCTTAATTTTATCCCTTGATATTGAAAAAAAAATGTTGCAATTGTGAATATGATAATTTTATTCCCATTCTGAATTTATCAATCTGGTGTACAAGGATGTCAGGTTTTATTTTTGTTTTTGTATTACATCAATCTAGTTTGTAAATGGTTATACTTTTACTGTACTTTTAGTTGCTTCTCTTGGATTTTCTGTGTCGACCACCATATGTTCTGTGAAGAATGACAGTTTTTTTCCTTTCTTTTTGTGATAGATGCCATCAGTTGGCTTGCTTAGCATCCCTTTTTTAGCTTCAGAGAATGGAATCTGTAAACTATGTTTCCCAGTGTCTCTTATAGCTAAGGTTCTGGATATAATTTAGTTCAACAAACACATTGAAATCTTATTTTAAATTGGAAATGAATTAAAAAAGAAGAGGAGTCAATGCAAGTAATACATTTTTGTGGCATTTATTGTAGCAAAGCCATCTTGGTTCTGTAACCAGTATATAGTTAGGTGTCTTTTCTCATTGAATAGCCAGTTCTTTATATGATTTCTTGTGACTTTGATAGTAGCTTTCAGTGGGGAAGTTCTTTGATATGGTTTTAGTTGTTATTTCTGGTAGATTCTTTTTCTTCCACTTTCCCAATGATTAATAATTATCTATGTTTTTAGTATACCAACTGTGCTTTCTATTTGAAGCTTATAAAAACTGACCAATGTTTTTCAATGTTTAAAACTGATAAAACTTCTGGTCTTACTATAATGGGTAACAATTCAAGAATGATGTTGAAATACTAGTAGAAATCATAGATATCTTTCCTTATACCTGATTATAATTTAAATGTATTTACTTCATCATTAAGGATGTTTGTTATGTTTTTATGAATTTTACACTTAATGAGCCTATGGGGTTCTCTTTTTAGATTATTTATTTTAATATCAAGTCAGTGAGTTAAGATTTATTGAATACTTTTCCTTTATGACATATGAGCTATTACACATTTTTCATTGATCTATGAATATAGATTTCCTTATGTGTCATCTTTGAACTTGGGACCAAATTTTAATTTATGTTTTCTACTTTTAATTACTGTACATAAATATTAATTTATATTTTAAATACTTTTAACTCAGTTTAATTTTACTTATTATTTTGTAACTTTTAATTAAAAATTGTACAACTGATGATATTTCAAAAATTTCATTTTTTTTCTATCAGGAAAGAATTTTTTTCTAAAGATGGAATACCACAAAGTTTCATAGAAATTTTGTGAAATGTAGAAATTGGGAGATGAATATATCATCAAAAAGTGTCTAAAATAGAAAATTTTGAAGCATGAATGCTTCTGACTTTGAATTAAGTTTTGAATGGTACAAGAAGTTCTTCTACTTATAAATAGAAGAGAATGAGAAGGTTGACAGGAGAGAAATCTTGAAAATTAAAATACATATAACCATGTGGATAAAATGTAGCAATGACATACAACAGTAACTATTATGAAGAATGATGATAGTAGTAGAAAAATGTCTGTAAGTAGCGATCTTATCATTAAAGCTCAGTGATGTCCTTGTAAATATCAGTTATTCTATATTGATTTGTGAGATAGTATATATGAAAGGGGTTAGTTAAAGAAATGAGTGGGATACAAAATAAGAGACACTGTCTATGGATTTGATTTTCCTGAAGATACTGTCTCCACGGATCAATAATGTATATTGTGTCATGATTATAGTGGGTCTACAGAATGTCAGAATACATTGGGCTCTTCATTTTCTGCAGTCAGAAACTTTTATACAGGTTTGATAAGACTTTGTCTTTCTGGAACTTCAAGAGATCTTGCCAAAATGCTCTAGTGCATACTTATTGATTAAGTGACTCTCATCCCAAGATGAAACATGTTCCTACATTGTCAGGTATCAATATTTTCTGGGCATCACTTGATCAAGTTGGAGAAACTAATTAAAATGAATAATAGATTCCCAAACATTTGTGAAAGGGAAACTGTAAAATCTTCTAAGCTTGAAGATCTGACATATGAACTTACTTGTGTCAACTATCCCACTACTAATTTAAACAATTTTCAGTGCTACTTCCTACTATCGTGAGATAATGACTGGTTATTATGAATTGTATATAACTATGAATTCTTTTTGTCAGAGTGGTATATACATGTGTGTGTCTGTGTGCATGTAGTTATGAATGAAACTCATAGTTAATGTTTATAAAAGTAAAAATTTCATATTCGTGTGTAGTTTGTCCTAAGGGTTTTTACTTTTTACTTTAATAGAAAAGGAAGGGAAAGTAAAAGGTGCAGGCACCTGTTTACACATGTATACAGGCATTTCCTCTGCTCCTCTGCCTTTCTAAGGGTTGGTGGGCTTATGTATATTTCCTCTGTCTCGTTCTCACATGCTTCAGTAGCAGTAGCAGTTCTCATGGCCTGATGACCAAATAGTTGCTGAGACAATGTGATGGTGCAGTCTTAGCTCCAACTCACCAAAGAGAGGTGATGGTGAAAGAACAGATTTCTTGTATCATTTATTCTCCATGCTGCAGTTCAGTGTTTGCAATCTGGGAATAACTGGTGGCAACTCCTCTTTTTCCTCCTTACAGAGAGGTACTTGCCTTTTAATGTATAGATTTAGTCATCTTAGCATTAATCTCAATTAACTTTGATATCCTAGATCAAAGGTTCATAAACTATTTTTCTGTCACATGCTAGATAATAAATATTTTCAGTTTTGTTGATAATATGGTCCCCATCACTGTTCTACTCTGCCATGGCAGTGTGAAAGCAGACTGATAACATATAAACAAATAAATATGCCTTGTGTCTCAACAAAAATACAACTTTATTTTAAAAGACAGGCAATGGGTCAGATCTGGTATAGTTTGTCAACCCCTTGCCTAAATATTTGTTTAAGATTTAACATAAATAAAAGAAAACAGTAGACCAAGCAGTCAATAATTTCTAAATTTGTGTCTTTTAATTAGAATTTTAAAACCACTTATGTTATTGATGTGGTTGGGTTTACATCTGTCATCTTGTTATTTATTTTCTATTTTTCCCATCTGCTGTCTCTTCCCTTTTTGGTTTTATTATCTTCTTTTGCATAACCTGAGATTTGAAAAAAAAATCCATTTTACCTCCTCTAGTTTCTTATTAGTTATACCTCTTCAGTTTAAAACTTTAGTGGTTGCTTTAGCATTTGCAATATACATCTTTATTTTATTTTGTCTTCAAATAATCTCATTCTTTGATGTATATTATATTTTAGTACCTAGCAATGTGTTTGACACATGGCAGGTTGTCTATAAATATTTATAGTAGTACCAAATTGATATACTTCCTAAGCCCATTATTTCTGTTTCCCTCCCCTATTTCATAAATACCCTTTCTAAAATGGCCTTTCTTTTATGAACCCTACAACTTTCTAAATGTATAACCACGGACAAATTACTTGATATAATATAATTTCTCTCATTCTTAAGTGGAGACAACAATTCCTATTTCTTTGGTTGACATGCAGATTAAATAAATTACATATGTGAAAATGTCTGGAAAATAGAGGTGTTCTATTAATGTTTCAATTTTTCCAGGCCCAGTGGTATAGAACTAAGAAAAAAAATGTCCTTTTTTATCTTATCTAGACTATTTTATTGTAGGTAGTATTATATTTTTTTTGTTTTGTTTTGTTTTCTTTTATTAAAATATTTTAAAATTTACATATACTTGCCACAATTGTAATCCCCATGTATTCCCCATCACCATCTCACCAGTGCACCATCACCTCAGTCCCTCGTGTTCCCATCTTCCCTCAACCCTCCCCCTCCCCTCCCCACCAGGTGTCCCCAGTCTGTCCTTGTGTCTGTAGGTAGTATTATAAATAAGGGATTTTAAGCATAGAATTTTAGAAAGCAAACAGGTCTTTTGCCTTTGCTCTCTTTTCATCTTATTTTCTTTTCTTAATGCCACCTAGAAATGAAACTTGTTTTTTAGTTATTATGCACATACTGTATGCTAGTCTTTTTGTGTCTGACATTTAAGGCCAAAATATTTTCAGGAAACAACATCAAAGTTTTATTTATATATGGTAATAAGAAGTCAATTTTATGAAACTGGGATAATTAACATCTTTACTGAATTTTGCTGGATGAGTTGGACAGTCTACTGGTTTCAGCTAGACTTGCTCATATGATTAGGAGTTGGCAGTTGTTCAGTGATTTAGGAAGACCTCACTTAGGATAGCTGGAATAACTCTGTCTCATTCAACCTTTAGCAGGATAAATTGGGAATATTCTCATAGTGATAGCATGATGAAAGAGTAAGCAAACCCAATAACAGAAGTATTTTCGAGCCTATATTTGTTAAAATTTTACTGGTCAAATCTAGTTATCTAGTCAGTCACAGTCAGAGTGGGAATATACTACAAGTTGACATATAAAGGGTATGAATATTGATAGGATAAAAATTAGAGCTGATAATTCTCTCACACTCAGTTTCTGCCACTAAGGGCGTAAGGGAAGTAAGATACCATTATTTTCTTCAGGTGGTAAAGACTAGAGTCTACAGGTGAGGGAGACAGACAAGTAGACAAGTAAGTGAAATGCCATGTAAGGATGTTTAGATAAAAATTCATATGTAGACCAGTAACTGGTGCAAAGAATGTGGACTGATTATTTCTGGGAAGGATGAGGGAAGAATGCTTACAAGAAATATCTTCATAGGAGTAATGTGTGAGATGAGTTTCAAGAAGAAATGGGTGTGATGAAATGAAAATATTTTGTTCTGGCATTTTGATCCGGTTCAAAGTAATATCTTGAATTAATTCATTAAACCCGTTGTTATCCACAGATTAGAATAAAAGTGAGCATAAAGCCAAAATGCTATCAAATTCTGAACTATTTTATAATTGTCTCAAATATTATGACATATATGGTGTGATATTTTAATGAAAATTAATACAATTTTTATATTTATTTTATAAGAATATGGTCAGTCATCCAGTAGCTAAGTTTTATTTTTTAGTTTATGAAACATTTATTTTCTGCATATATAGAGGTCTGAAACTCAGAAATAACTATTATAATATATGCTTCTTCTATTTTTATCCTAGTCTCAAATCCAAGAAGTACTAAAAATGTCAAATGGATTGATGGGAAATGAAAATAAGAAACTATTTTTGGCTTTATTATGAGGCCAATTTTTAAAATGAAGATATTCAAATGACAATCAATTGTTTGAAATATTAATATTATAGAATTTTAGATAATAGTCAGCATGTGATAGTAAATATAGTTAGTTTAGAGGATCACTGTTAAACTATAACTCATTTAATGCTATATATATAGATTCATATATCTACAGTTTTCATGAACCCTTCCTCAGGATTTCAATTAATTTCAAATCTCTCTTTTTGACCACCATCAAATTGCTAATATTTTTATGTAAATAAAAAAAATGTAGCAAAAATCTTCCACAACACAAGAAAAAATATTATTCTTACTGTTGTTAATCAAGTGAAATGTAATTAATCTGCCTTCATTTAGTTGCCAAATCTATTCCTAGCTCTCAGAAAAGAAGACTTGTTCTGGGAATAACAAATTAGAGATCCTCAAATAGATTGTTTCAATCTATTTGATCTTCGAATAACATTGTTTTAGTCAATGTCATTTTTTGTTGTAATGATCAGAAAAAATGATTCCTGGTGGGGGTCACTGTGTGATTTGGGGCACTTTTTCCATATACCTGTGTAGTTTTCTTCAGGGAATTAGATCTCCTCCTACATTCCAAATATGTGTACTTTTGACTTTAAGCTCATTGGCATTTATAGATGATTTCCCCAGCCTCTGCATGTGTGTGTGTGTCTGTTCACGTGTGCATGCACATGTGTGTATGTGTCCTGTGATGGAAGGATGTCTTATTCAGAACTGGTCCCTACAGCCTTACATTCTAAGCTGTAGGATAAGGTCTGGCTATCCACACCCTGAACAAGAATATGAAGGTTGGAAAAAGAATTAACAAATTCAGGGCCTCCCTGGTGACGCAGAGGGTTGAACACAGCACTGTGAAGCATCTGGGGCGGGAGTTGACCCCTGGTCTGGGAGGGGCCTACATGGAACAGCAGACCTTTCCTGCTTGGCCCAATGCTCCCTTCAGCAGTGTATTTCAGTTGCTGTGCCTGTTCTGCAACCCACTCTGTCTCTGGTGAACCCTCTCACCTCCCATGCCTCTGGCTTGTACCCCAGCTCTTATATGCATAAACAAATCTTTTTAAAAAAAGAATTAACAAATACAAATTATTGTTTAATATTACAAGTGTTTTGGGCCATCACTTGTAAGTTTGCTATTTTTTTTTTTTGTGACCAGGCATATGATCACAAAAAGTTAAGTCACAACTTACTTTTTATTTTGATCCATTAGCCAATGATAAAATTGATTTTGTTATAAGTCTTTCAATTGAAGTCACAGTTTCCAAAAACCAATTGATGAGGTAAAGTGAGGCTTTATTTTATGCAACAAAAAAGTATAGAAACTCTAGAATAAAACAATAGAAAATCAAGATTTGAACCAAGAATTTGGGACTTTCTTATTGACCATTTTCAAATATATCATGATTATTTGTTGTTGATTCAATACTTAATATTGTATAAATATATGTTACATGTATATGTGTATAAATGTATACATTATGCATGTTAATTGAAACTCACTGAATGATTATTGAACTCTTTGCCTTGTCATACTACCTTATTTAACTGTGTGATGTTATCAGTTGACAGAAGGAAGGGAACATCCACTCTCCAAATTTTTTTTAAATTTTCTATTTTTAAAATGAAAGTCAACAGAAACAGTCATATTAAGGACAATTTTCACAAAAAGAAACCAAAAAAATGATGCAAGGGATCAGCAATCTATAATTTTGTTTTTATTTTATTATTTTTAAATCCACCTTGCCCCCCAAAAAATATACCTTATACAACTGAAATAATTTTGCATATCAAACTGTGTACTTAAAACTTGATGTTTTTAAATATTCACCTAATTCTATGTAATATAATTATAATAGTTAATAATGACACATCATTCCATTCTTTTAATACTATAGAGGTATTAGACACGATTTTGTTAAATAACCATCACATTCCTTTATCCTATAGTTTTACATGTAGAATGTTTCCAGTTCTTTTCCCTCACATGTAATATTACAATGAACATGTTCACTGACATGGTTTATTGCATACTATAAAATATCAGTATGATGTATTTCTATAACAAATGTTTCTTCATTAAAAGCAACATATGTTGCTATATATACATTGCACATTCTTTTCCAATTTTAAATGTCAACAAGGATATATGACAATCTTTTCAACATTAAGCATATTTTAATGTTGATAACATACCATATTATGTGCAGTCATGATTTTATAGTACCTAGCACAGTAAAGTTGTGCTTCAATGTAGTGAACACACACATATATGTGTATATATACAACTTTGGCATGAATATGAGGTATTTACACTGTAAGATAGAGAAATAAGAAAATAGTGAGATGGCTTTGTAAGGCATTGGTTCATAGGTCTAGAAGATGAGCAAAGCAGGAGATTTGCAATGAGCAAAGCAGTTTGTTGCTGTTTTATGATTGAGGTAAACTGTAGAAGTAGAGTATACACTTATAGTGGATCACTTATGATGTATTGGATCAGGCATAATATTTTGAATTAAGCATCAATAAATAATTATCTATAACTTTATAATCATAAAGCCTGAGGATCGATACATTTTCCCATATAGAAGTTTAAAATATATAGAAAAAAGGAAATGAGACAAATGAAAACTAAGGAGAAGATGAAACATTTGTAGGAAGCAAATTAGATAGTTTCCTTATTTTATAAAGAACTCTTGGGAAAACCCTTCTCACAAAGATGACACCAAAAGTAAAGAAGGAAGCACTTGCCCCTCCCAAAGCTGAAGCCAGAGCAAAAGCTTTGAAGGCCAAGAAAACAGTACTGAAAGGCTTCCACAGCCACAAGAGAAAGATCTGCACTTGACTTACCTTTCTGAGGCCCAAGATACTACAACTCCAGAGTCAGCCCAAATATTCTTAGTGGAGAGCTCACAGGAGAAATAAGTTTGACCCTTATGCCATTAAGTTCCCTGACCACCGAGTCTGCCATGATGAAGATAGAAGAGAACAGCACACTTGCGTTCATTGTGGATGTCAAAGCCATTAAGCACCAGAGTGAACAGGTTGTAAAGCAGCTCTATGACATTGATGTGGTCAAGTTCAACACCCTGATCTAACCTAATGGGAGACGAAGGCATGTGTATGGCTGGCTTCAATATAATCTGGGTGCTTCCAGAAAAATTGGTTTCCTCTAAACTGAGTCCAGCTGTTTAATCCTAAATAGATTTTTTCCCCATCATTAAAAAATAAAGAACTTGGGTCCTCCCTGGTGGTGCAAGGGGTTAAGCACTGTACTTTGAAGCATCCGCAGCCACTAAAGAACGAATTCAATCCCCCACCAGGGAGGTGACACACATGGCACAGCAGTTCTCACCCGCCTTGCCTGCTGCTCCCCTCAGCAGTATACTTCAGTCAATCTGCCTGTTCTGTTTCTGATGGATTCTCTCACCAACCCCACACCTCTGGCCTATACCCCAGTTCTTGTATGCATAAATAAATTAATCTGTAGAAAAAAAAAAGAAAGAACTCTTACATTAGAAATAGTAGACAAATAGGTTATTAATTTTTTGATGCACAATGGATGTAATAAGTTTGCTTAATAGAAAAAGATACAATAAACTTTTTAAAATGTTCTTAAACTGCCTTATAATTTAAGAAATACTTATCCACACTATGAGATAACATTTTAAACTACATGAAAGGGCAAAATGAATATGATGAGTATTAGTGAGAGTTGAGGGAATAAATATCTGTTAAAGTTAAAATGAGGAAAAATTTGTTGAATTCTTAGAAGGGCAGTTTAGTTATATCTATCGTGGTACTAAATTCACATGCTACATCTCCCATACATTAAAAAAATGAATTACATTATATGCATTTAAAATTTGTTGTGTGCATGTATATTTAATTTGATTTGCTCAAGGTTTTGCAAAAAAAATGTTAAGAGTATTAACATTTGGAACTCAAGATTAGCAAGAAGGGAGATTTTTATTTTTCATTACATCTGTCTGTTCTACTTAATTTTTTTGTCAATGATCATATAGTATGTTTTGTAAATGTCACAGATGGTGTGATTAGAAGAATTTTGTTTCCAACATAGAAAAGTGAATTTAATTTTTTTTATAATTATGCAACAAATTATTTGAGATACACATTGAATGTAATAACTAAGTTAAAGGGGGCTACAATACATTATAGATCATATAATCTGGTTTATAAAAAATATAAATTTACAAAACTGTTATTTTGGTAGATGAAGCTTTATTTTAAAGTGGATTTCCTAAAGATTCATTCAGATAATCATGAAAAATCACATTTAATTGTTTTCTTTTCAATAATTCAATTGATTTGTAGCATGAGATTGAAACATAAATGATTTCTGTCTTACTCAGGGTATACCAACTGCATAAAAGAAAGCAGCTTTTTAATAGGACATTTTTTTTCTCCAGACATAGATTTATTTTAAAACAATACACTACAATAAGCATAAATAGCATAATTATGAAAGCATTTGCACTTTGACACTAATTGAATATTTTGTCAAGTTTTATTTAAATATGATTTTAACTTGCTTTCACATTTATGTTGAATTTTCCTAATATCTGGGAATGCCAGATTCTTGCAACTACATTTCAGTTTGTAAATAAATTATAGAATAACTTGATTTTAGAAATACACTTTGCACTGACTTTATTGAACAATAACTCAGACATTTTGGTGCTTGATGTCATCAGGATACCACTTTGTTTGTGTGTTGCCTTGGCTAAGTGACTAAGACTATGTTTTTCAGTTGTAAATTGAAGATAATAACTATTCATGATGCATAAGCTTGTGATGAGAATTAAATGGTTTAATCTATGTAAAGTGCTTGGAATAGTAGGTGACTTAAAGTAAATACTAAATATTCTAGTTATTGTTGTTGCATTTACAAAGGTAATATATGCCCATGGGGATAAGTACAGAGCAACTTAGTGAAGAAGAGACAAATAAAAATTCTGAGTAACATCTCTGGTAATCAGAGAAATGCAAATCAAAACCGCTGTGAGATACCACCTCACACCAGTGAGAATGGCACATATCAAAAAAGGTAGCAACAACAAATGCTGGCAAGGATGTGGAGAAAAAAGAAACATACTACACTGCTGGTGGGAATGTAAGCTAGTCCAACATTATGGGAAGCAGTGTGGCCATTCCTCAAACTACTAAAAATGGAACTCTCATATGATCAGCAATCCCACTCCTAGGAATATACCCAAAAGACACAAAAACACTGATTCAAAAGAATACCTGCACCCCTATGTTTATTGCAGCACTATTTACAATAGGTAAGACCTAGAAACAACCTAAATGTTCCAAGACAGATGACCGGATCAAGAAGCTGTGGTACTAAACATGAAGGAATACTATTCAGCAATCAAAAAAGATAAACTAGCATCACTAATAGAAACATGGATGGAGCTAGAAGGGATTATGCTCAGCGAAATAAGTCAGAAGGCAAAAGAAAAATAGCGGATGGTCTCACCCCTAGGAGGAATATAAGGGAACCAAATAAACGACCAAGGAAAAGAATAGTAACATTAATAATAATAATAAAAACAAAACAAAAACAAAAAGATAGGAACAAATTGGTGACACTTTGTCTGGAGGGGGGAGCGAATGGAATGAGGGCAGAAAGAGCACAAGGGACTGAGGTGATGGTGCACTGGTGAAATGGTGGTGGGAGGTCCATGGGGAAACACAATCGATGTCAAAAATATAAATAAAAATAAATTCCGAGTAAAAAAAATGTACAAGAATGTATGTCTAGGATTTTCATTCATGAACTGCGTTTAAGTTATGCATCATGGCCATGTAAAGTAGACTAGGGCTGTGATGCTAATTTTACAAGTGCATTGGTGTATCCTGTTCCAAATTGGAGTCCAAAGACTCCTTACTATGGTGCCCAAAGCTGTAGTTTTTTGTCAAAACCATATATCCCCAATGAGCTTCTTCCTCGTTTTAAAAGAAAAACGTATGTTGAACCGCTTCCTCCGCAAAGCAGAATATTGATTAGACAAAAACCTGTTTTTACTGATAAGACAAAACTGTTCCAATAATTAAGAAAAATATCATAGAAGATAATTTTTCCCAGAAAATCTTCGACCATTAAGAACCCTCCCTGTAGCTCAGACTTCATCCTGGCTTACACATCCCCAGACTTCCTGTAGAGACAACTAAAGGCACCAACAGTAGCTTTGGAAAGAACAATGTCAAAAGTAATACCAACTGGACTGAGGGAAGTGAAATCGAGGGCTCCGATATTTCCCTCAAGCCCACAGGAACCTCCATTAAAATACTGAAAAATGAAAAGGCAGTTTCAAATGACAGAAATACAAATAAACCTGTTGGCAGGATTAGTGTTGTTTAGGTGTTCATCAGAAAAGAATTAAAATAACTGAAGTACAGATATGACTGATAATGACTGAGACATAATGTCCTTGGAGGGAGAAAAATCTTTGCTTCAGAAAACTGGGAAAGAAAAGAGGGAGCCTCCACCTGTGAAGAATGAACAAAATACTACTCAAGTGCTAAGTGCCTGGGGTGCATCTAATTCTAAAAGGGCCAAAAGAAGAAGTGTCAATGCTTTGGTGTCTGGCAGACGTCATTGTGTAGTTTCATCTTATTAATATCTAAGTAATCTTTGTACTTATTTAATAAATCCATGGTAATATCTCAACAAAGTACTTTGTTGACCTCGCTGAGCTCTTAATGCTTTTTGTTGTTCTAGTCAGGACTGTACGTGTATGATTGATTGATTTGTATGTATTTACTATTTTTTTATCTTTGTGCCTAATCTTCAGTCTTTAGGTTTTTAAAATATTATTTCTGAAAATGCCCATATATTGTCTTCATGCAGGTGCCCCATGTAGAATTTTAATGTAGAAATTAAAATTTGTGATTCAAGGGAAAAAAGTTTCTGTTATGAAACCCATAATATGCCTTTAGGCTCTAAAATGATCCTAATTCCTGAGTAGTTTTTATCAAATAGTTGATGTATGGAACTTGTGGATAAACTAATTCTGGTATAATTAATACCAAATGGCAGTGTGTGTGTGTGTGTGTGTCCATTCTTTTGCAGAGATATGGATTACTGCTGAGATCTCTTTTTTTTTTTTATAATAGGTAGAACCTGGAAATAAAGTCTATCAAATGAATAATGAAATAATCAAGAGGTGTGAAACTTTAATGCAGGCCTACACTTATTATTTTAATGAAATCTTCTCTTCAATCTTTCCTCTTCTGCTTTCCACATTTGTAGATAAGTTTAGCACCTTTCTTATCAAAGACTTTCTAAAGTAAGCCAGCCAGCGAAAGGGCGGTTCATTATTATTACACTGTATGCAATTCATGCAGAGCCTTGTTTTAAGGCTCTGTCTAGTCCTCTTCCACTCCACCTCGTGAAAAATATCCCATATCAGTTTAGGAGAAGAAAATAGTAAAGAAAACAAAAAAATCAGAAACCACATTATTCTGTAAATTGATTTAACAAGTGTCCTGAAGATGCATTTACTGTGTAGTCTTTCAGAGATCTTGGCAGCAAATTAAACCAGCAAAAGAGATGTTAATAATGACTTTGAGTTTGTAAGAGGAAGAGAGACAACAGCAATGAAGTCAGCATTGACAGAAAGGTAAGGGGTATTCTCATAGCTTTCCATGCCCTGAAACAATGTAGTATTCTCAGGCAGAGGAAGTGCCATAGCTACACTCATGCTATTGATATAATTAACAAACTAGATGGGCTTATTCTTGTATCCTGCATTCAAGCTCATTAGCTATCTAATGTAAAATGCAATCGAGCAGCTGCAGCTACTCTAGGCCAACAAGTGACATTCAATTTGATTTTTATATTTCTTTAATTATGACCCCATGACCAATACTGGCATTTTGCACATTCCAGAGGGGACTATACATAGCAAATTGTGGTGTATGTGAAATGCAACCCGTGGACAAATATACAAGTTTATTATTATTATTATTATTTAAAGATTTATTTATTTATGCATCTAGAGCTAGGGTACAGGCCAGAGGTGTGGGAGGTGAGAGGATTCACCAGAGACAGAGCAGGGAGCAGAACAGGCAGATCGACTGAAATACACTGTTGAGGGGAGCAGTGGGCAAGACAGGAGAGGTCCACCACACCATGTGAGTCCCCTCCCTGGCCGGGGATCGAACTTGCGTTGCTGTGCGGCAGATGCTTCAAAGTGTGGGAGATGTTTCAAAGTGCGGCAGATGCTTCAAAATGCGACGCTCAACCCACTGCACCACCAGGGAGGTCCAAATATACAAATTTAAATGTAGTCCTCTAGAGTTTGTGCAATATGATGTTCTTAGTTTGAGTATTTAAGTACATATTGGACAGACTATTTAGATCATATTTCCTAGTTTTAACAATAATAATGTTAAATGTCTTGATAATTTTGTAGGTTACTCCTACTACTATAGGTTTCTTGCAGGTCAGTTCTCTCTCTGGTCTCTGTAGATGTCATTAGGAAATAAAACCAAAGATGTGATTCTATCAGTGAACACCAATGATTTATTTCTTAATATATAAGAATCTTTAAAGAGTAAATGTATAATTGCTTTTTACTCCTCTTCACTGGTAAAGTCAGTTCTACCACATAGTATAATGGGAGAGATGCTGAGACAAATTTCAATTTTAAATGTTATAAGATTATTTTGCAAATGTGAGATGATGAGACTTAATAAGTAACCTGGACCAAGCAAGTGCCCCATGTATTACCACATCCCACCATGTTTTCACTATGTCATCAAAGTGAGTTAAAATTTAACAGATTGGTGAAGATGGACAAGAGCAGGTGAGAAAAAACTTATGGAATAAAGTGGGTTTCACACACCCTCAGTGCTAGAAATCATGAAGGAAAATCCAAAAGGAGTCTGTGAGTGAGTTTTTCCTTTGTCTCTCTGGAAAGTTAAGAAGTGAAATATTTTTTTCCAGTTTATTTAGATTTTCTCATATAAGGGTGCAGTTAGCTATATGACTCTTTATTGTTGTATGGGTGTGGCATTCCTAATCTTCCATTAGGTATTGACAGAAGGCAGTATTTCCTTAGATATAAGTGATCACATATAAAGTCATCATTATCAACAGTCCCTGTATTTGTTAAAAACTGCTGGCTTTCCAGAGATGGGTAGAAGTGGAGCTTTACCATATCGGTTTCCCAGATGTTCATTCTGTCTCTGTACAAATCTTAGTTGGCTAAACTTGCTTCCTTGATACGTATCTCCTAGACAGCTTATTAAGTAAAAACTTGAGTGAGAAAATTCTCCCCCTACCAGAACGTCCTGTATTTTGTCACTGCTGCTATTGAGTGGCAACTGAGACAACATACAACATAGTTGCCCAAGCAAGTTCTCAGATGCCCAGCTATTGTCCTTGTTTCCTTGTACTTAGATGTGGGAGGGATTTATGAATTTCTTTCTAAGAAACTGAGTATGAAAAAATGGTGGGGGTGTCACTCCAATAAATGAGTTTCACTATATATAAACTCCATTTTGTTATTAGACTTGCTTTCTTTTACTTGTTGGCTCTGAAGAAAAATAAGTGGCAGTTTTGGGAAAAGACTGTGTGGCAAGGTTAGTTAGTATTTAGGAATGAAGAATTCTGGATCATTCTAAAGTATTTCTAAAGTAAAAAGAATATGAATTCTGTTAACAAACAGTGAACTTGGAAGAAGATACTTCCCTGATGAAACTGCAGGTTCAGTTGACACCTGGATTTCCACCTAGTGAGACTGTGAAGCAGAGAACACAGCAAAGCTATGCCCAGACTTCTGGCCTACAGACACTGTGAGATAATTAATGAGTTCTTTTTAAGCCAATATATGCAGTGATTTGGTTTTTAGTAATGGAAAAATACCGAATGTTTTCTCAAAGATATTAAAATACACCAGTAACCTTTGACTCAGTAACATTTGACTCACCAATAACCTTCCAACTGAATGACTTTTGAAGTTTTGAGACCTGGGTTAGCACCAGGGACTAGCCACTGCCTAAGCTAGTACCTTGGTGACACAACCAAATATATGAATATGATTAATAAATTAGTCCTTGGGTGAAAGAATATAATGAAGATTCTTGGTTAATTTCGTTGTACCATTCCATATCAGCCTTCAATCATCATCATTACGTTTTTACCCTTCTCCAATCCTGCCCTTTAATTTCATTGTTGTCCTAAAGTAGGTATTGGAATGGGTTTCAAGTCACATGAAAGGAAAAATAATGTGTATTTTTTTTCTGATTCCAGTCACTTAACTGCTTAAACCTGAAACAATTCGCTGTTTCATAAGCAAAATATCTTATCTCATTTTGGGTTATTCATTTTTTTCAGATATTACAAAATTTATCTGATAAAGTATAATGAGATTACCATTAGCAAATTAATTAACAAATTAATGGGAAAATCTGAATGAGTGCAGGTGTTTGAAGACCCTTCAGCCTTACTGTTTCAAAAATACGATAAATACAGGCAGGTTATAAGAACACTGATCTGACAAGAGTCCAAGAAAAAGTGAAGATCAAGTCACATTTCTTTATAGGCGAGTTAACCAGCCTTTAAAACAAAAGAAATGGCAAAATTATTTTGGTCACATTATATAACAGAAGATTTGTGTGAGTCTATTCTTTTCAGTATTTTGTGGGATTAATTAACAAAGTTTTCTAGTACTTCTGAGAGAACATTTCTGAGAATTAGGCCAGTCAAATACAGAAGGGTAACTTAAAAAGATTAAACTACATGAATTATTAAATTTCTAAATGGGTTCTCAAAATTTTAATTCTGTCTTTATTTCTAGCCACTAAAATTCAAGATCATTGCTGCAATGTTTAAAAAAAGTTTGAAAAAACTTTACTTTGAAACTTCTTGAAACATAAATCTTCCATGAATAAAATTTCCATTTCAGATTAAATATTTTTTGATAGCTTTTTCTTAACCCCTTTTTACAAGGTATATTTGCAAGTTCAAACAGTGATGGGGCAAATTATGTGAGCTAAGATTTTAGAATATTCTTCAATTGATTGCTGTTCCCAGCTTGGAAAAATGTTAAGTAGGTACATTTTCCAAATAATAAGTAGTTTTTTAAAATTTATTTTATTTATTTATGCATACAAAAGCTAGGTTGTAGTCCAGAAATCAGGCAGGTGGTGAGAATATTCACTAGATACAGAGTGGGGAGCAGACCAGGTAGTTGAACTAAAATACACTGCTGAGGGGAGAAGTGGGTGAGGCAAGAGAGGTCTGCTGCACCAAGTAAATTAGCAACCTCACCAAGGATTAAACTCATGCTGCATTGGCTGCTGATAGCTTCTGAGTGCTGAGACTTAACCCCTTGTACCACCAGGGAGGCCCAAAAAGTAAATAGTTTTGATCCATTGTATAGTTTTTTCCCAAGATATATATTTCCTGTATCTTACTTGCATATATAATTGTATATATTTTGATATATACATATGCATATGTACTTTTTCAATTGTTATCCCGTCCATACAAAGCATCAAACACATAAGGAAACAACTAAATATTCACTGAGTTGAAATGGGTTAGGGAACATAGCGAGGTTTCCATTATTCCTCAGATACTAAGTTTTGATATATTGAGTTATAACTTGAACAAAATGACTCTAATAATAGTTCTTTCAAAATAAAATGCTTATTTGAATGTAAAATGGTGAAGCCACTTTGGAAAACAATTTGAGGATTCCTCCAAAAGCTTAACGAATTATCACATGACCCAGAAATTCCATGTCTGGGTATATACCCAAGAATTTTGAAAACATTTATTCACACAAAAACTCACACACATAGAGTTAAAGTAATAAAAATATGGAACCAATGTTATTTCCATCCATATGTGAATGGATAAATAAAATGTGGTATAAACATATAGTAGAATCTTATTTGACAATTAAAAAATGAGATGCTTATACATTTCACAGTATGGATGTGCCTTGAAATCGTTATTTCAAGGGAAAGAAATCAAACACAAAGGCTACATAATTATACAATTTCACTAATATGAAATGCACAGAATGGGCAAATCAACTGTAAAATAAAGTAGATTCATGGTTGCCTACGTCAGAGTTGTGAAGGAAATGGGGAATACATGTTTAAGAATAGGAGATTTCCCTTCTGGTTGATGGAAATATTCTGAAACTAGATCATGGTGATGGTTTCACAACTCTATGAATATAATAAATACACTGAATATAATAAATACACTGACTTGTACTCTCTAAATGAGTGAATTTTATAATAAGTAAATAATATTTCAAAGCTATCATTTAATAATTAAATTTTAATATATGAAAGAAAAATATTTCAATATTTATGTAACAGCTGTTAGTGAGAATAATTATATAATAAAATATTTGAGAGTCAAAATGACAAGAACAAGATGTTCTACAAATATGGAGAAAGAAAACTTGAAACATAAGGTAATTTTATTTGTCTTATAATTTCAACTTCCTGCTAATTTTTATTCTTATATAATAAAATATATTTTTAAAATTAACCAATGTGTTTTTAAAAAGCATAATTTTGGATTTTTGTTTCAACAGAAGCATATTTACTAGCTATTTTAAATAAAATGTGCTTTATCTTCCATGCGCTTCTGTTGGAGTTCCATCAATTTACAAAGAATTCTCTATGGACAAAAAAGGTTTCCAAAGAAGTCTTTTCCATTCATGACTTGGCACCTGGGCAAGAGTAATGAAATAAAATGGTTGGATGGTTTCAGAACATAAAATTGGCAGTACTTTATTCTAGTGCACATTCAGGAAATGCTTGTTAAGTAAATCAGGAGGAATAGGCCAAAATGACCATTCTAACTTAAACTGTTGCAATTGACCTTGCAGGTTTCTGAGACACGTTGAGAGTATGGTTAAAAAACAAAACAAAAACCATACAGTGGATCAAACCTACTTACTCTTTGGAAAATGCACCTACTCAACAGTTTTCAAAGCTGGGAGTAACTGACAATCAATTGAAAATTATACTAAAATATTAACTCACATAATTTACCCCATCACTGTTTGATCTTGCAAGTAATAGGAGAAGTAGAAATTCATATTCACAAACCTTTGTGTGGCTATTTTAGGCACTCTTGCTAAATGTGCCAAACACTGACTCCAGGTAGGAATCTACTTACTCCCAAATGATATTTGAATAACTTACAACAGCAACTATATGAAACTCTGTTAAGTTCTGAGATCTTTTTATTAGCTGTTTTTTGACCAACAAAATATAGGAGGACTCGTTTCCTAAACTTATTTTCTTCTTAACCCCCTTTTTCAAAAGACCACCATCAATGATTTCTCCTACCCTTATTTCCTTGATCAAGACAGTTACTTTTCTTTAGTGTGGATCCTAGGAAATTTTGTGTTAATCTTCATGAATTTTTGCTTTGCTTCCAGCATGATAAATTCTTCTTCCACATATCCAGAGATTTCTTCCCTTACCTGGAATTCAACTGTCAAACAGAATGTGATTATGAACAAAGAAATTCCCACCATTCACTTGAAGAGAGGTTTCATCATTGATGTGAACTTCACAGTCCTCAAATATAAATCAATATAAATATATATGAAGTGGATGCAGGGTTCAAGTTTTTTTGGGGAAGAGATAAGGAGTATTTATGGAGCTATTTATAATTGAAAATCAAATTTGGTGACAGTATTTACTGAACAAGAAAGACATGAGATGTCAGTGTGTGTATTTAGTTTAATTTCTATTTCAATTACAAAAACTGTGGAAGCAGAGATATTAATCAACATATAATGGGATGTTTTGTTTCCAATTGTTTCTGTGTGTAGGTGTGTGTGTGCGGGGGTGTTTAGAGCACTTACTTTTCTCAGCGCTAGCAATAGCACAGGTTCCTTATGTTTCTTTTTCAATGGTATGCTTACATTTTCAAATTGTTTGAGTTAAATAGTCACTATGAATTCTGATTAATTCTTAGACAAGAGAACAGAGCATCTTGCCAAGTGGAATTAAGAACTTTTAAACAAAATATTTTCATTTTATCATAGCAATTTATATTAGGTGGTAAAAGAAAAGTCCTTACCAGATGACTATTCTTACTCCAATTAAATTATATATTCAGTGTTTTAGGACAATGTTACTGTTTACTTACTTTAGTCATGAAGTATTATAAGAGTTTCTGTTTAACATCTAACATTGTGGTATTGGTGGGGGGAGGGGGATTTGGAAGGTGAGTAGGTGGTGAAGGCAGAGTCCCCATTGATTAGTGTCCTTATAAAAGAGGCTGTTTTGGTGGTGGAAATTCTATGGGTACTGCACCTGAAAAAAGAAAGCAAACATTGTATAAATAAATAAATAAAAATACAGAGTTTAATTATTTTCTTCTGTATTTTGTATATGTATGCTCATGAGTTTTCACAAGTTTTATTTTGAAGTTTCTAGCTTTTAATGAGATTGAGCTTATTTTTACCATTCAAATGGGAAGAGCTTGAACTGGTCACTGTAAATTTCCACATCACTTTCACTTTTTTGTTTTAAATATTCATTGATGACCCTTGCCTGAGTCATTTACTTCTTAAAGCATTGTAAAAATGGTGACTTTCTAATTACATCAATTGTCTGCTTGTATTAATGTAATTTTCCTATGGAAGGACATTTTCTTCATATAATAGGGGTATTTGTTTTCTTATCATGATTCATTTAGAAAGTAGATTAAAAGCATAATTTTTAAGAGTCAATTTATAGACAAGTATATTGGCTCTTCAGTGGTAAATGGATTTTAAATTCTGTCTATGGAAGAGGATGATATGGGGACTTTTATTTATCTATTTTTTATTTTTATCCTGAACAATCATGCTGTGAATATATGTTAAAGATCATTTCAAACTCTACATTAAATTTTGCAAAATTAAAAAAAATAAAAAGGCTGTAAAGATATCCCTTACCCCATTTCACCTTGTTGGGCTATGAGGAAACTTGGTTGTCTACAACGAGGAAAAGGGCTTTCATCAGAACCTGGCCATACTGGTACCCTGATCTCCGATTTTCAATCTTCAGAACTGTGAGAAATAAATTTCTGTTGTTTATATACCACCCAATCTATTATATTTTTGTTATCAAAGCCAGAACACACTAAGACAAAGAACAAGCAAAGTTCCTTCCTTCTGAAACACCTTTAATACTATCTCTATAAAGATAAATATGCTGAGTTGAAATGACTTTTTTCCTTCTCTAAATTTATTAAGAACTAGTGTATACATATTAAATGTATAATAAAGCATAAAAATAGGAAAATGAAGCAAACATACATATACTCCCCAATCAGCTTAAGGAATAAATGAAGCAAAGTCGACAAAGAACTTAATATACCCTTACCAATCAAATTTATCTCCCTCCATTTTCCATTTCAGAAAAATCAGGATTCTTGTTGGTGCTCATATTGTTTCTCTTTATGTATTTACCCTATATACTCCATATGAATACCATTAAGCAATGGATAGTGTTGTTTTGAATGTTTAAATCTTGTAGCTTGCGCCTAGTGATCTGCTCAACAATATATATTGGATATTTATTTATGCTGACATCTACAGACACAAAGCATTTATTTTCCTGGTTGATATGCCCATTTTAATTGATCTTTCACATACATACATAAACACACAGACACACAAATACGTTTTGCTGTTACAATGTTCTATGAACATTCTTGAAGATGTCTCCTTGTACACAGGTGCATAGATTTCTTTATGTTATATACTAGTACTGAAACAGTACTGAAACAGCATAAAGTCATGCAGAAGACATACTGAAACAGTGCTAGAATGGGGTGCTAAAGACTGGCCAGGGTAGGGGGCAGGTTACCGTCAGTGGGTTCTCATCTGTGCAAACAATTTTATGTTCAGGGTCCAACAACAGGGTTTATTTAGCAAATAGGCGACTGAACTAAAGGAAAGATTTTCTAAGGTCACAAGTGACCCTCTGTCTCACCCCAGGTAGTATCTGTAGTATCCAGAAATCCCAAACAAAGGCCGATCCTGGACAATGGAGCAGCTCACAGCTGCAGTCTGAAGGCTGGAATGGATGCCAAACCAGACAGTGATGAACTGAAGAGCTCCAGGAGGTGGTGCTGGAGAACCAGAGACTGTAGTCAACTTTTTGAGATGGTGACCTGAGTCCAGTGGTGCTCCTTGCAGGTGATATCAGAGGCAGGACTGCAGGCTGGTACAGTGGCCAAGTATCTGCAAATATCTAGGGTGATATGGAGGTCCTGAAGTCTATGACTATCTCTGAAGTTCAGTGACATCCATGGAGTTCTGGTGAATTTCACATGGTTGACAGCTTGATGCATCTCTCTTTTCAGAAGCTGGGAGAAGAAACCTTTTTTTTTTTTTTTTCAGAGGTGTTCCAATGCGTCCTTCCTCTTTGAAGGTTGGCTGCTGACTTTAGCTTTGAAGGTCCAATGAGTCCTTCTTTCTTTGGACACTAGCTGCACATTGCCTTAAGCTGGCTATTGTTCTGCCTTATATTCAGGGTTCTCCCAACCTACAAGTCCGATTGGACCATTTTCAATGCTAAGTGTATAGACTGTTTAGCACGGACCATCTCATTTCCTATTTTTCAGTCCAAATAGTTGGCCAATGAAGTGAGCTTGAACATGATTGGTTCAGTTAGCTCACAACAGACTGGTCCACTTTTCACACTTGATTGGTCCATTCTAGAATTCTAGAGCCAGTTACAAAAGGGGCAAGATCAGCCTGGCTTTACTCAGGTAAAGCCTTTACTCAGACTTGTGGGCCTATTGGTTCTAGGGAGCAATGGCTGGAGCCATCCTTGTTGGGGTGGAAGAGGGGAAATGCCTGTAGGTGACAGGCTGATGCTGGCACACCTCAGCCCTAACAAGCCCACATTCTCCCATGACTTCTGTGCTTCTGTGGGAAGTGGAGATCTAGTGATAGGAATAGAATTCCTGAGTCATAGAGTAGGCTTTAAATTTATCATATAACACCAAATTACTTTCCACATAATCTGACTTTGTATTTGTGTTTTCAATGCTCTATACCTTCAGGAGGTTTTTTTTTTTTTTTTTTGGTCTATAGACTTTTCCATTTTTGCCATTTTCCTGAATAGAAAGTGGTATGTTCTGTTTTAGTTTGCATTTTCTCTAAATTTTTGTGAATTTGATTAACTTTGCTTATGCTATTTATCATGGTAAATTGTGTTGTCAACTATTTTATAGATTATTTCTGTTAGTTCTGTATTCTTGTTGTTTTATAGTTATTATTTATAATATTTGTAATTTGGGATATTAGTTCATTGCCATATTGATCCAATAATCTGTTCACTATCTCTGGGTCAATGCTACAGTGGCATAATTACAGTAGCTTTATGGTGAATTGATATCTGTTAGGAAAAGCTCCTCTACCTTGTTCTTTTCCATCCACTATGTTTCAACAACTCCTGGTCCATTGTATTGTCATAGAAATTTTAGAATCAATTTGTTAAGTTTCTGCAAAGGAAAACTGTTAAGATTTTGATTGAAATTGAACTAAATTAAATTTAGGCAATATCATAAGATGAATTGACATCTTTAGGACATTGATTGTTCTAAATTATGGATATGGCGTTTCTCTGTACCATGTAGATTTTCTTTAATGTCTTTCAATTGAGATTTTAAATGATCTTCTTAAAATGACTTGCACATCTTTTGAATTTATTTTTAGTTACGTAACATAGTTTGTTACTATTTTAAATAACATCTTTTTTTAATATTATGCTTTATAACTATTTGTTGCTAGTAATTAGGAATGCAATTGATTTTGGAATATTGATCTTATATATCACAGACTTTTATGAATGCTTTTATTAGTGCTAATAATTTATTTATAAATTCTCTTGGATTTTCTATGTGTGCAATCTTCTTGACTGCAAGTAATGAACATTTTGTTTCTTTCTTTCTTGTAAATGATCAGCTTACTGACTTGGCTGAAACCTTCACTATAATGTTGATGGGAAGTGGCCATAGCAAGTATCTACCTTGCTTTGATTTTGTACATGAAAAGTTTCCAAGATTATACAATTAAGTAAAATGTTTTTCATAGTTTAGGAAAGATATTTCTTACAAGAATAAGACAGTTTCTCCTTTTTTAAATTTGCAAAGTGAATGTGGCAAATTTTGTCAGTTTATTTTTTCTTCATGTAATGATGTCAAAACACAGTTTTTCTCCATTAATCCATTAATATGCTAAGTAGTATAAACAGATTTTCAAATGTTAAATCTATCTTGCTTTGATGAGATAAGCCCTACTTGGTCATGATTTTTAATAAACATATCTTGCATTCAGTTGTCTGTATTTGGAAAGTTTTTACAGCTAGATTCTTGTGTTAGATTTGCTAGTAATTTTTTTCACTTCATGTCTTTATCTGATTTCAGTACCAAGAATATACAAGTCTCAGGGTCTCCACGCACTCCAGCACAAGGCGTTAAGCACCGCACATTGAAGTATCCACAGCCGCTACAGCACAAGTTTTATCCTTGGCCAGGAAGGGGTCCCCACATGGCTCAGCAGACCTCTCCTGCCTCACCCACTGTTCCCCTCAGCAGGGTATTTCAGTCTGTGTGCCTGTTTGGTTCCCCACTCTGTCTCTAGTGAGTCCTCTCACCCCTCACATCTCTGGCCTTTACCCCAGTTCTTGTATGCATAATTAAATAAATCTTTGAGGTGATGGTGCACAGGTGGAATGGTGGTGGGTACTCCCTGGAGAATACAAATGATGACAAATACAATTAATTGAATTTTTAAAAATCTTTAAAAAATACACACATCTCAAAAAAATACTGTTTTTCTAATATTGGAAAAGATTTTAGAGTAATTCAAATTATCTTTTCTTCCAGTGTTTACTTTGATAAATGTGTGAATGTCTGGACCTATTTATTTATATTGCAGGGAGAGTGGATGGGAAAGAGTTTTAACTACCTATTTGATGACTTTATAAGCTTAGGGTCTCATTTTTTATTGATTCAGTTTTCCTATAAAAATTGTCATTTTGGGGGTTTCCCTGTTGGCGCAGGGGGTTAAGGTGCAGTACTATGAAGCTATCCTCAGCCACTGCAGTACAAGTTCAGTCCCTGGCCTGGGAGGTGACACACAAATTTTCTGTCTGGCCTGCTGCTTCCCTCAGCAGTGTGTTTCAGTTGATCTGCCTGTTCTGCTCTCCACTCTGTCTCTGATGAGTCCTCTCACCCCCTGCACCTGTGACCTGTATCCCAATTCTTGTATGCATAAATAAATCTAAAATTAATTGTCAATTTTTTACTATTCAGAATTTTTGACATAAAATTTTTAATAGTTGTGAGTTTGTGTTTTAACCTCAACTGCTCATGTAATTACATTTTCATTTAATCCTTAATACTGTTTTCATTCTATTTTTTTCTTGACAAGTTTCAACAAAAACAAGTTTATTCATGATTTTCAAAGAACCATTCTTTTCCTTTATTGATTCTCTTTATTACAATGATTCAGTTTACTTCATGTCATGCATTTCTGTTTTTGTATTTATAATTTTCTAATACCTTCTGACCTTCAATTTATTCTGTTGACTTGATTTATTTTTTCTTTCTCAGATGCTTCCTTTATTAACTTTTAGTCTCTATTTCTTCTTTCTTTCTTTTTTTTTTATTTTTTTTTTTTTTCATAGAAGTACTGGGTGTAGGCCAGAGGTGAGGGGACTGAGAGGATTCACCTGAGACTGTGGGGAGCAGGACAGGCAGATTTACTGAAATATATAATGGGTGGAGGAGCAAATGAAAGGAGAGTTTGCTGCACCATATGGGTCATCTCCCTGGCTGAGATCCAACTCAGGCCACAACATTCATACCTAGCGCGTGATGGCGCTGAGACTTAACCCTTAGGCCAGCAGAGAAGCTCTTCTGGTTTTTCTAACAAAACCACTTAAGGTCCTTAAGTTTCCTTCAAAGTTTATACCAGCTTCAACTCTCAAATTTTATATGCTGTTTTAATTACTTAATATCAAATAGTTTCTTTTTCATTTGTATTTTTTGACCTATGAATTATGGAAAAGTGTCTTAATTTTCAAAACTATTGTGCTACTTTTAGTTATTTTGTTTCCTAACTTAAATGCACCATTGTTGAGAATATGGTATATATAATTCTTACAAATTTGTTGAAACATTTTTCTGTATTATTTGTGGTCATTTTTCCTTAATAAGCTATGTATGCTTACAAAAATATATATTTTCCATTTCTTGGGTTATACATAAATTCATAGTAGATCAAGCTTATAGTTGAGATGTTCAAATTTTCTGGTTTTTATTAACGTTTTTGAGTTCTGGATCAATCATTCTTTGAGTGAATTGATTGAAAATTCTCTTATTGTTAATAGGAAATTGTTTCTCTTTTTCATTATGTTAATTTTGTTTGATATAAATTAAGTATATATTATTAGGTACATATGCGTTTATAACTTTTATCTCTTGATGAATCCTATTTAGCATTATCTAATGTTATCTTTATCCCTAAAAATAAGGATAACTAAAGTTAAACCAGCTTTTATTTTGATCAGTATTTCATACATATTTTCTATTTCTTTGGTATTCTTTGTAAAGTGTTTGTGACTCTATAATTTTTTACTGCAATTAAGAATTCTCTGTTTTAACAGGTAAGTTGAGTTCATTTGTACAATTATATTTATATTTACTTCTATCATATCTTATGCTTTCTATTCATTTTTGTGCTTTTTTCACTTTTATTTTAACTTTCTGGACAATCGCTTCAATATTTTAAAGTTATTATTACTTATTTCCCCTTTTTATGCTTTCTACTTATTTTCACTATTACCCATATGATGGCAATACATATTCTAATTTTAATCTAATATTATCTAATTTTAATCAATATTTCTTCACTTCTTCAATCAATGAAATGATCTTTAAATACCTTAACTTTGACAACTTTCAACAATTCAGTTTCATCTAATTTTCTTTGCTGTCATTGTCATTATATTATTCATGTTACTACCATTATTTTGAAGTTTGTATTAGTTTAGATCAGAAGTCAGAAAACTTTTTCTCTAAGGGTCCACATAATAAATATAGAAAAATATGACTTACACAGTCTCTCTTGTAATTATTCAACTGTGCTGTTGTTGTAGTGTAAAATGTGCCACAGGCAATACATAATTGAATAAGTGTATATCTTATTGGTTCCATTTTTCTAAGTAAAATAATATATATAGCTATAATTTTATATTCATATCTATCTACCTATACAGTAATACATCTATCTATCCATATAGAGTGACAGAAAGGGAGAGAGAGAACAAAAGAAGAGGAGGTTATTTATTTTAAGGTATTGCTTCAGGTGATTATGAAAGCTGAAATGTTCCAAGATCTGTACTTGTCAAAGTGGAGACCCTAGAAAGCAAATGGTATAGTTCTAGTTTAACGACTTGGGACCCACGGGAGTTGGTGGTATAGCCCAATCCAAAGACCAGCAGGCTCCAAAACAAGGAGGAGCAAGTATCTCAGTTTGAATCTAGTTGCAGAAAACAAACTAAAGTCACAGCTCAAAGGCAGCTAAGCAGGGAAACCTTCCTCTCATTCTTGCAAAGGACTGATTTTTGTTCTATTTAGAACTTCAACTGATTGGATGAGTGCCATCCACATTAAGAAGAGAAAGCTGCATCCTTCTCCTGATTTAAATATTAATCTCATCCAGAAAGACCCTCATAGATACACCGAGAAAAACTATGTGACAAAATGCCTCAGCATCCCATTCACCCAATCAAGTTGATACATCAAATTTATCACCACAATGAACATGGCTGTGATCCAAATAAAGTTATATTTACAGAAAAAAATGGTAGACTATATTTGGTCTGTGGGCCACAATTTGCTCATTTCCTAGTTTAAATGCATAGCATTGACAAATATCTTTGTCTATCATTCTTTTTTGCAAGTTAGTCCTTCACTTGGTGTTTGTCTTCTTAAGATGGTCATTTAGAGTTTCTTTCATCATCCATATTAATATACTGTCAAATATTTTAAACATATTTATCTGTACTTGATCTTTCTAGGTAGCCAGTATTTTTCAGGTTTTATTTGATGATTGGTATTTATGCTGACTATTATTGATAGTGGCTATCCTTATAAATTTTATAATTTTCAATTGTTTGCTAATATTCAACTTGATGTTTCTACAGACTATTGCAAAGCCTGACTTGAAGATGACTCTTTCCAGGTAGTATTTGTAACTGCTTCTCTCACATGACAGACTATTATTGTACCAGAAATGTTTTAAATTGATTGTCTCAGTGTAGGAATTTTCAGACCATGAATGCAGTATAAACTTGAACTAGACGCTTGATAAAGAATTAAAAACACAGACTATCTTTTATATCCTAGAAGAAGATTGAGACTAATAAATTTCTTTACCATCTCCCTTTGCAGCAAGTGTGGTTTTCATAGTGCAACTTTTAATTAAAGTTGAGTATACTAATTCGTAGGTAAGATTTTACGTTGGTTTTCAGTTCTAATCCCCTTTCCCCATTTTGCACAGAGAAAAGATCTTGTGTCCATCTGCAGCCTTTAAAATCCAAGCATCTAAGAGTTATCATGAATAGTAAAAGATTAAAAATCATACATGCTTATAATAGCACTGAGTAACTATTAAGCTCTAATTATGTGGGTTTAATATTATAGTTATAGATAATAATTACTAGTGATATTTGGTTTTTAACTGGTTAAAAATATCATCACTCTTCTTTGAAAATTACCTTTTTTTGACAGTCCAGTATATTAATAATAAAAGTTCCATAAATTTTCTAACAAACATCAAGTGGAAAGTTTGTCATAGAATTGTGATGAAATACAGATATACAGAAATACAGAAGCTAAGCCTCTTATTTGCACTATTGTAATGACATTGCTCTGGAAGGAAATCTTCTTAAAAATTAACAGAGGACATTTCTGGACTTGATTTTATATACTCAGATGTGCTTTTGTTCAGTTATGTGAACTTCCATTGTAAAAGAAAAGAAACACACTAAATGAATGAGGAACTCCAAGTAGGTTATTCAGGAAAGAAAGCAAGAAAACACACTATGTATTGCTATGCATTGGCAATAACTTGTTATAGAATAAATTAAAATTTTAAATGAAATAATTGTTTAAAAGATGGGACTATAAAAGAATGTCAGAAACCATACCAATATTGTTGAAGGTGATGGCACCCAAAACATACTGAGACTTGTGAAAAATGTTAATGGAAACAAAAGGGGCTTTTCAACCAATTTTAAAGAAGTTGGAAAAAAGAAAGAGGCTTAAGTGCATGGGGAAGATAATAAATAGAAAAATGGGAGAAACAATTTTAGCTATTTCAATATATTTTACCTCAACATTTTCCAGCAAGCAAAATGGCCTTCCAACTGAAATATCTAGACCAATTATCATAGAAAATACCATAGAGATACTGTGTAAAACCCAATAAAATTCTGGTGTCATTTAAATGAGCCTACATGTCCCCAAAAGCTCTATTGAAAAATATGCAAATTTGTATCAGTGCCAATGTAAATAATAACTGAAAACTCATGTAAAACAAGAAAGAAATTTAAATGTTGGTGATAAGTTTATATATTCTGATTTCTTAAATAGGGGGGATCAGCTTGTAGAAAATATGTACTCAAAATTATGGTTTTAGTTTTTAACATAAATTTCAAATAAGTAACTGAAAAGATATTTTGTGAACTTTAGACAAGAATGAGAGTAATTAATAAGATTCAACATAAAACATAAGACATTATCAAGTCAAGATCAATTAAACATTTGATGTTTGAGAGGACTGCTAGGCTACCAGACCAAGGTAATGCTTAGATGTTGTATATCCTGATTGAAGCAAAGCATTTGGCAGTCTCAGAGGATAATGTTATTGTTGAAATATGACTCACAGTGGTAGGAGTGGAAGCTAGCTTAACAGCCTTACTGCAATGGAATTTATGAAGTAACTGATCCATGTTAATCTAAAATGAAGTGTCTAATACAGTACCAAAGTTCCTAAATATAAACATTATATCTTTGCTAATTTGGAAGATGATCAAGAGCTATGAGGGCTAAATGATACAATATATGCCTGAATAACAATCTTAAATGATCTGAACAGTCTTAGTTCATTTATGCTGCTATAACAGAATGCTATAGACTGCATGATTCATATTCAACAGAAATTTATTTTTCACAGTTCTGGAACCTGGAAGTCCAAGAGCAAATCTTCAGCTGGCCCACTTACTGGTTTATGGACAGTCATATGTTGGAAGGGACAAGTGATTTATGTAGGTTCACTCTTAAGAGAACACTGATTCTATTCATGAGAGCTCTCTTATGTACTAATCACTTTTCATAGACCCTTACTTCCTAAAATCATCATATTGGGGGTCACAATTTCAACATAGGAGTGGGACACAAACATTCAGCCCGCAGCAAATAAGCTACATCAATAGACTGAATCCAATTAAGCAGCACATTTAACAAAAAAGAAGGATTTTACATTTGGAATACCTGAGTTGGGGGCAACTTATGATGAAACAAATAAAATTTCTGGAGTATTTAATTGGTCACACGCTCCTTGAGATCTAGTTGTTAACTGGTAGAAGACAGAACTAGTCAAATAGCCTAGTTCTCTCCATACAGGCCCAAGATAGGACCATATGTCCCTATCCCCTTGGAAAATTTAAAAGCCAGTATGCAGTTGGCTACCTTCTCTCTTTTATAGTTCTTATTGACTACGGAAGTAAATATTGTAACAATTTTCTGTCAGCATGGATCTCTGAATAACTACAATGAGGAAAGCACTTCCTGTCCATCTATACTGGATATTAGATAAGAGGGAGAAACTTTCACTGTATTAAATTTCTGAGATTTTGGAGTTTTTTCTTGGTACAGCATGACAGTCTTTATTATCTAATATATTGTCTCCATTCAAAATTCAAAAATAAAACTTTCTTGTAATCTTTAAAGCACTTTTATATAGAATTAATGAGACAAAATTATTTCATCACACTTTTCAACATTAAATCACATCTTAAGTATTGATTTGTTTCTGGATACTACAGTTTAAGATGAACTTCAACTAGACTGAGTTCAGGGTAAAGCAACCAGGATACTAATAGTTTAGAAAGCATTTAGATGGTAATTTTTTAAAAGAATTAGAAAGACAAAGACTGTTTTCAAGTGCTTTGAATAAATAAAAAAGTTAAAGGGAAGAAAGATAATACAGATTTTTGTGAAGCCCAGCAAATATAAATAGGACAATACTCTTGAATTAAAAAAAAAAAAAAAATTGTTAGGGACTTCTCATTGATGTGAAAAAATAACTCTTCAATTTTATCCTTGAAATTTTAAATTACCAGTCACTTGACTGTTTGTCTACTCTCACTCCCACTAACCTTCACATATGTGCTCTGTTTCAGCAGGACTAGACTTATTTGACTTGTGTCATACTTTCAGAGATGTTCTTCAACTTGGAATGCTTTTACATTTACCTCTTCAAGATTCAGATCAAGCTCTATCTCCTCTGGAATGTACAGTTTTCCTACCCCTTCTTACTACCTCCTTCCTTACTACGTGATGGAAATAAATATGTCACCTTTTTGTTCCTGAAACACCTTTACATAATGTGAAAGCCACAAAGATACATATATTGGTACAATTAGGACATTTTAAAATGAGAATTTTAATAATTGCTTATAATGTGGTGAATTCACTATTGCTTGAAATGTTCAAGGAGGCATTTCTATTTAATGAATGTTTTAATTAGATAACCTCATAATACCTTCAAAATCAAAGAATCTATTTAAACATAGGGTTGATCTTTCTGGGTTCAGTGCAGAGATTCCATGGTGAAATGTCTTCATCATAAGGATATATTAGTGTTAAATTAGTAGTGGTTAGTAAAAAGTTCTTTGAAGACCTGATTTAATTGAGATCCCTAAATCTCTCTGCTTTTCTGAGTTTATGTTCTTTTTCTGTGGAAAGCCTTTATTTGAAATGGGAAATGCCTTTGATGTAAAATTGTTCTTTTTTTGTCTCATTTTTTAAATAATCATAATATTTTCTTGCTTCTCTATGAACTCTTCACTATCAAATTTTGCATATATTAACTCATTTAATCCTCATGTGAAGCCAGGGTTTATATTGCTGTAACATTGTTCTGTAGAAGAGCAATTACATTGGGACTATGAAATGAATCCAAATGTATATAGTCAGTTACAGGAAAAACTGACTAGAATGCAACTAAGCCCTCCTACAGGTTCTTAAGTATGTTTTTTAAAAGTCACATTTTAAATTAGAAGACATGTTTCTAAATGGGAATGCTAATTGTTAAAATTTCAGTTTATCCCATATTTATTTTTAGGTTTAATGGAATTACAGTAAAATTACCAATGATTTTTTTAATATGACTTAATTACTCCAAATTTATTGCAAGCAGTAAAAGGGTAATAATACCTAAGAACTTATTGAACAAAAAATGAGTAAGAGAGAAAGCTATCAGTCATTAAAATTTATTAAAAGCATCAATAATCAAAACAGTATGATGCTAGTATAAGAATAATCAGATCAATGGAACAAAATAGATAATGCAAAACAAACCCTAGAAATAATAAAGATTATATGGTAAAGTGGAATCATAAATTGGAACTACAAAGGTGAATTTAAAGAAATACTGCTGGGACAATTGATTATCTTTTTGAAAATAAAAGTAAAACACTCATCTTGTTACTCTACCAAGTAAGCCCCATGAGAACCAAAGAGTTAATTATGACATAGTCAACCCATGGAAAGAGAAATGTAAGAATTTGAATTCAGACAGATCTGTCTCCAAGTCTCATTATATTTTACTACTAAAAGTATCAAGTACCACTATATTCTACTACTAAAAGTATCTGATTGGAGTAAAGTAAGGTGCAATTGAAGGAAAGTTAAATCTTATTATGTAAAAATGTGTGTTATATAAGATTTAAAGTTTCTTTTAGTGGAGGACCCAGCACAATGTCACTAGGATGGATAAAACCTAGACCACATTGCAACTCACATTTCCAATGGAGAGAGGGCTACAAGGCAAGCCAAAAAGGGGGTTACATTGGGGAACAGGGGAACTGCAAGTTGGAGTTGTAAAGAGCAGATTATTTTGGCCAGTGGGGTCAGGTAAGTTGATTTTAGAGGCTCCCTACAGATTGGCTAATGTAAATCATTTGGGTGGGCTCTGAGGCACAGAGCTGTCAAATTGTTTGACAGTCAGTTTCAGGGTGATTAGTGGAGATATATAGTGACCTGTAGTGTGAGATTTTATATAAAGAATTGGTTGTGATGTGGAGTTAATTAGCTGCTCAAGAAAGAGAACTGAATTGCCTTGACTAAAAATTGAGTCAAGACAGCACTTCTTGAACAAAACCAAAGGCATATTAAAACATAAAAAAAAAATGTAGAACAACATTTTAAAAATAAAGACTGTTGCATAAAAGCAGAATGTAACAGTCCTAGCAAAATCAGGATTAATAGAACAGCCTGGAAAATAGATCTTATGTAAAAAAATACAAACACATAATATACCCCAAATGACCAAAATTCTTTGCCACTATATCAGTGATCCTATGTAACAATGGTTGTGGTGGAATACTGTAGTAATCCCAGGAACTGGTGGTTTCCAAATTACACATACTTCCTCCTAGTCCTCTCTAATATGCATTCTGTGTCCCCGCTTCCTACAGTCCCTGTTATGTATTTCCCAAACTCTTTGAGAATCATAACAAGAAGTAAGACAATTATAAGAGAATGCCTTATGCATGTGAACAGTCTAGATGCAAAAAAATATAAAAAATCATATGTTATCATATTCTCTTTATACAGCCATTTTTGTAGGCAGCCTGATGTAGGTTAGAGTGATAGAGAAACATGGTAAAACTGAAAGTACATTGAACTGGTTAGTTTTCAGCAACCTCCCCCTCCACCCATATTCCTCTACTCATTGGTAACCCTATGTAAGAGAAGGGAAGAACATCACTGAGACTTTGTTTTAGTTGCTTCCACTTATATTTATGTATCTGGGAAGTATCAGCTTGTGGTACAACCCTGCCAAAGATCTCCTGGCATGTGGGCCTCGTGCTCACATGTTAAGAGAAGAAAAAATTGGAAGCATGTGAACATCTATAAAACATAATATTTGTCACTTGGATTTATCTGAATACTGATCATTTTGCAGACTTAATCTTATATGCCATGTTGGGGCTGATAATTGTAGGGGCTCAGTGTAAGGGGATCATATAAAAAGAACAGTTTTACGGAACAATTTGAAAAATGTTGGAGCATTTATGAGCAGAAAAAATCTAACATTTATATGATAGGGAAGCATTGATTTCATTTCTGTAATGAACATATGGTGATTAAGGGATATTAAAAAATCCAAAAACATGCACAGTTATGGTGTGTAGAATAGTGGTAATGAACAGATTTGATAAAGAATCTTGATAGAGACAGCTGTGCCCACAGGGAGATGGTGATGTCCATTGACTTTCCATAAAATACACACACACACACAAAGCATTAATGTGTATCACTAAGAAGTACAGGAGACAGAGCATAGAGAATATGGAAGTTACAATTTACCATAGACATGATTATTCATAAGCATATATAGAAACTTTTAGAAAAATTTGAGTATTAGGGTGCTTGATGGGTCTGGAATTATTGCACTACCAGGCCCAGAGAAAAAGCCAACAAATTATAGGTTAAGAAAAATAAATGGACAATTCACTACTTAGCTTAGAGAAATTAGCTGAATATTCTGTGCTGCTTTCAGATCTGAACTTGAAAATGTTCAAAGGTTCCCAGTATTAGACTCTTTTAAGGGCAAGCAAAATCCTGACAGACTGCTCCTATCAGTATGCACACACAAATCACTTCTTATCCTACAAAGAGGGTTTTCTCTGCCATGACAAAGTATAACATTTGATCGAAAAATCTCATAGAGGTTGTTAATCTTGTGATAATCCTACAGCAGCTGTATCAAAGTCCCTCACAAAATAAAATAGATTTCTAAGCAAATCAAGTTTGATTTGAGCTGAATTATGGGATTTTTAGAGAATTGTTTTGTCCCTGCTGCTAATTGTGTTTTTCATATAGGAAAATAATCTTGGGTCAGTGGATAAATAACCCTTTCCTGCTTTATTGATGCATATTTCTAATGAATGGATTGACCAGTACAAAACTCTCAGTATTTCAAATGGTTAATAACCCCTTGAAATTTCAGATTGTTTATGTTCTTTTCATAGATCAATCTATTAAGGAGTTTTATAAACAATGTCTAAAAAACCCCAGTTCCATCATTCTTCTGGATTCGTTTTAAAATTGAAACTTTAAAGTAATTAAATAGTATTTGATGAATTGGTAATCTCTTCTAGTAATTGCAGAGAAAGTTTACTTCTTCATGTTTTTCAAAGCATTTAATGTTGAATTCATACATATTAATGCCTGCTTAAAGAGCATACATACATATTCTCAACATCCCCCACACACACCTATACACGTACATACACTCTTCATCATTCCTACATGGTTATGAATATTCTATTTGTTCTACCATGGTTACAGATTTTCTCCCTAAATATATTATAATGAAATGAAAACCTTATTCACAAAATGATATTAAAAATGTAAGAAAAGGAAAGAGTTTTCTAGAGACAGATAACTTGTATAAGAAATAAGGATTTTGATGTTTAAGAGGAGGAATTTGTAGAAATGTTAAAAACAATACACAGCACTCAAATGCTTTTATGCCAATCCTTGTACAGCCATTAATACTGGCATCATTCTAATGCCAGCTACTAGTTCTTAATGCCAATGGTGGAAAAGAGAATATGGGGGAAATATTATTTAGAAAAAATTATGTCTAGACCCTCTCAGACTTATTAGTGGAGATGTTATCAGTTTAAAACTACAAAAGCTCTAAAGACCCAAAATAGCCAAAGCAATCCTGAGAGAAAAAAAGATAAATTCAAGTATTATGCCCCCTGAATTCAACTTAAGCTACAAAATGATGGTAATCATCAGTATGGTACTAGAACAAAAACAGAACAATGAAATAGAGAGTCCAGAAATAAACCCACAACAATATGGTCAGTTAAAGTATGACAAAGAATTCACAATCATACAATAGAGAAAGAAAAGTATCTTTAACAAAAAAAAATGGTAGGAAAATTGGTAGCCACATGCAAAAAAATAAAAAAAAATTAAGGTTATTGAACTCCTTTCACAAAATTTTACTCAAAATGGATTAAGGACTTGGATATAAAACATGAAACTAATGAAGAAAGGATAGACCATGCCTTCCTAGGCATCTGTGTTTGTGGTCTCAGATATGTATTTGTGGTCTCCTCTCCAATGGAGAACTAAACAAAACAAGAAATAAACACATGGAATTTTATCAAACAAAAATGTTTTTGTACAGTGTAAGAAACCACAGAAACAGAAAGGGAAACTACCATTGGGAGAAGATATTTGTACTTCACACATCCAACAAGGGGTTGAAATGCATCCAAAATAAATAACTTATGCAACATAGCAGTAGAGACAACAACCCAATCAAAAAAATGAGCAAAAGACATCAAGAGACTATGTTGGTAATGGGTGGAAGGTGGAGAGGGAGGGAGTAGGGTATAGAGAAAATAAGATGATACTGTATTGTCACTGGAACTTTGGTGGTGGGAAAGTGAAACATATACACATACTGAGATGTGTAGTTGTATTCCCAGACATATTTTTGTAAACAAATGGGAAATCAATAAAATTTTGAAGAAGAAAAAATAAATTGCAAAAGCAATTAGGTGATTTTTGTTACTTAGCCTGTTTTGTTTAGGTTTTTGTTTTGTTTGCTCCAGGTTTTATTTTACTTTATTGTAGCTCTGGCAACTACTTTCAATAATTGTCAGCATTTTTATATTGTCAGACATACCAGCAACACATTGTGAAGATGCTACAGCAGGGAAGTTGAACCAAAGAAGTTCAGATCAGTGCTTCATTATAGGAAGGAAATATGGACCTGGCTACTAAGTAACTTGGTTCTGATTCCACATTGACATATGTCTCCTTCTACTGGTGTTTCTTCATCTGCAAATGTACAAGAAAATGGCCATGTCATTATTGATATCATGAGTATTAACTAATATGAAGGGTTTTGAACTGTTTCAAAACCTATAAAGACCTTTTATAAAAAAAAATTGACATCTTAATAAAGACAGAAAAGGTGACACGAGAATCAAGGTTCTTGACATTTTCTTCACTTTCATTCAGTTTAACAAAGCATAAGGAGAACAAATAAAATAGCATTATATATTAACAATGAAATTATGAAACTCCCGGTAGCAACAAGCAGGTGCACACAAGAGATTATCTTATTATTTACTTTTCTTAGAAACATTGCTTCTCAATTACATGTTAACTAGGGCATCTTTAGAGTGAACTAATTTTACAGTATAAATAAAGAACCCACTATAGAAAGTGCTTTTTATTATGTTTAAATTTTCATTCAAAATTTCCATATTTTTCTACTTACAGATGGATTATTGAGTCTTTTAAAAATAGCTCTGTAGCAAATGAACTGTTTCCAGGAGACTTTAGTTTTCCCTTTGACTCTTTAAAACTTCATGTTTTAAAAGTTACACACACATAGATGACTGACCTAATCATCCCCAGACACCAGAAAAATGCTCTTCATAGTGTTTAATATTTTTTCTTTGATATTTTATTGTTTTGATATTTCTAATGAAAATAATTCTCATGTGGCATTGTTTAGACAACATACATGGGGGCATCCCTGGTGGCACAATGGGTTAGGTTGCAGCACTAGGAAGCTATTTGTAGCCATTGCAGCATGAGTTCGATCCCTGGCAAGGGAGTTTACCCACATGGCATGGCAGACCTCTTCTGTCTCTCTCGCTGCTCCCCCAGCAGTGTATTTCAGTGGATATACCTGGTCTGCTCCCTACTCTGTCTCTGGTGAATCCTCTTCCTCCCCACATTCTGGCCTGAACTCTAGTTCTTGTATGCATAAATAAATCTTTAAAAAATAAGCAAAATACATTTTTTTTTATGATACAAGTCACAGCTCAAAATTCAAGATAGCATGATAAATGATGACTATAACGTAGACTCTGGAGACATAGATTTAGGATTCTTAACTTTGTTATGTATTAATTCTGTGAATTTAGGCAAGTTATTTAAGCTCACTGTTCTTCATTTTTCATGGTAATCATATTCAGTACACTGGACTTAGAAGATTCTTAAAAGATATGTTAAATTTCCCCTGCAGGGAGTACACTAGGTGTTAACTGATAAATGATACTAATAAGATAATAATTGTGGGTTGGATTAAATTGCTTGCAGATAGTCTCTGTAAATAACTACACTTTTTGGATCTAAAAACCATAGTGTCTGTTGTTTGTATGATTTCACATATATCTCTTTGTCGATTCAATGGATATTAGATTTCACCCTTACAACTCAATTCAGCAGAAAATTATTGAACAGGCACCGAGTGCCAGTCACTGTTTAAATGATCAGAAGTCAAAGATGAATAAGGCAGGACCTTGTACTTGAAGAACACATGATGATCCAGAAGTAGACAATCACTTTATCTCTCTCTTTACTGAGGAAAAATGAAAAATATTGATGATTATCACCTGAATTATGTGTTTACACTTTGATAAATGGCATCTAAAATTTTTTTGTTATAATGTAGAAAAATGAAAAATATCCTCTTTTTGCTTTTCATTAATCTACTTCTGTGTGTGCAGACAATGAAGATCAGAGAGAAAAGGCACCTACCAATATTATATTATAAATTCTTTCAGTATTTCTTCAGTGTTTTCATTGCTTATTTATGCATCTTGACATTTTGATGGGAGTAAAATATAGTCCCAAAGTCAAGTTGCTCTCATCAGGTCTACAAAGGAAGTCATTCAATAAACATTAAAATAAACAAATAAAAGAAAATTCTAGAATACAACACACTGCTTATATAGGTTAGAGTGGTTGTTGTTTGTTTTGTTTCACTTAGGCTAAAATTGCATGTAACAGTGTGTTTGAGTAATTTATCTTGCTGTTGTTATTGCCAAAAAATTATGGAGTTAGAACAATTAGAGTAACCACAGGCTGCCCAGTGGTCTTGAATGACTGCAAAATAATCCAAGGGAGGAAAAATGCTTGCCTAAGTATATAATTCCTCATCAGTTCATAAAGTTGTTCTGTTAGATACATATTCTCAATGGAAATAATCCAAATTCTCAGAGCATGATGATAGTTGTACAAAGTCATTTTTGTATCACCCCAACACCATAGTTCTGAACTAAGAATATGGTACTGTTTTAGTTTCTTTCTGGTACAAATTAAGATATAGGATCCTCTTGAATTCAACTTCAGATTACTTTCAGTTCTCAAATTTGATTTGGTGATGGTGTGAGATTATGGTTTAGTTTCATTCTTTTGTATGCAGATTCTTAATTTCTCAAAAACAAAATATTGAAGAGACCGTCTTTGTTTCAGTGTACATTTTTGGGTCATTTGTGATAGATGAACTGTCCATATAGCTGTGGGTTTATTTCTAGGCTCTCAATTCTATTCCATTGGTCCATGTGTCTGTTTTCATTCTAGCACCAGGATGGAGTTTTTTAATTATTTTAATTATTGTGGCTTTATAATATAGCTTGAGGTTTGAAGTGTGATATTTCCATTCTTGTCTTCTTTGTCAAGGTTGATTTTGTTGTTCATAGTCTTTTGTAGTTCCATATATATTTTAGTTGTGTTTGCTCCAGTTCCTTGAAAAATACCATTGATATTTTTACTGAGATTGCATTGAATCTATATATTGTTTTGGGTAGTATGGCCATTTTGCAATATTTATTCTTGCAATCTATGAGCAAGGAATATCTTTCCATTTGTATGTGTGTGTGTCTTCTATTTCCTTCAACAGTGTCTTACAGTTTTCTTTGCATAGATCTTTTACCATGTTTATTAGGTTTACTCTTAGGTATGTATTTATTTGTTTGTTTTGGTATAATTTAAGTTGATTGCTTTCTTAATTTCTTCCTTTTCTATCTCATTTTTTTGTATATACGAAGGCAAATTATTTGTTTATGTTGAGTTTATATCCTGCCATTTTTCACAAGGACAAATCTCCTTAATGAACACAAATACAAAATTCGTGAATAAAATTCTAGCAAACAATCCAATGTTAAAAGGATCATATACCATGAGCAAGTGGGATTCATACCAAGAACACAGGGTTGGTTCAACATCCAAAAATTAAATAATGTAATTCACCACACCAACAAAAAAGAAGGATTAAAGTCATATAATTATATTATGTCACTAGATGCTAAGAAAGCATTTGATGAGACCCAAATCTATGTTGAGCTTATATCCTGCCTTTTGGTATACTTACTAATCTCCCTAATGAACACAAAAACAAAATTTATAAATAAAATCTCTGCAAATCAAATGCAACATTTAAAGGACTACTAAAGAATCAGACACTCAAACTTATAGCAGCAGTGAATTCACTTCTAGTATTTTCTTATATCTTTAAAAAATGTTTATTGAATGATTTTTCCTTTGTAGAACTCAGAACAACTTGACTGTGGGGCTATATTTTACTCCCATCAAAATGTCAAGACATGTAAGTAAGCAGAAGGAAAGTCTTTTTCCTGAACTGACTAATTATTTCAATTAGTTCTTCCATGAAGTTTTCAGTGTTCTTTATGTATATTATCATATCATCTGATAATAATGATATTTACTTCTTACCCAGTTTGATTTCCTTTCAAATATCTTTCTAAATCAAGCAAAAATTTCAAACACTATATTGAATAACAATGTTAGGAGTGAATATCTTTGTCTTTTACCAGATCTTGTGGGAAAATTTTCAGTTTTTTACTTTTGAGAATGATATAAACCACAGGTTTGTTGTAAATTGCTTTTATTATATTGAGGTATGTTCATTTATCCCCAGTTTTTTTGAGAGTTTTCAACATAAATGGATATTGGAGCTTATCAAATGTTTTCTCAGTATCTAGTTAAATGACTATATGTCTTTTATCTTTCATTTTGTTGATGTGGTGAATTACATTTATTGATTTTTGGATGTTGAACCATCCTTGTGTTCCTGGTATGAATCCCAGTTGCTCATGGTGTATGATCCTTTTAACATTGGACTCAGTTTTCTAGATTTTATTTATGATTCTAGTGTATGTGTTCATTAGAGAGATGGTCTGTAATTTTCTTTTTTTGTGTTATTTTTCTTTGGTTCTGATATTAGAGTAATGTTGAACTCATAAAATGTATTTGGAAGCATTCCTTCTTTTTCAATTTTTTGGGAAGAATTTGAGTCAGACAGGCTTTGAATCTTTGAAGTTTTAGTAAAATTCACTTGTGAAGTCATCTGTTTCTGAACTCCTGTTTTTTGGGACGGGTTTGATTACTGTTTCAATTTTCTTGTTTCTCATTAATTTGTTCAGGCTTTTTATTTGCTTCCTATTCAGTCTCATATTACTGTATAATTCTAGCAATTTTCCATCTAGTCTAGGTTATTGAATTTGTTAGTATATAGATGTCCGTGGTAATTGCTAATTATCCTCTGAATTTCTATAGCATCTGTTGTCACATCACCTCTTTCATTTTTGATCATAACTTATTTGAGATTTATACCTTAATTTCTTGGTAAGCCTTGATAAAATTTGTCTATTTTGTTTATTTTTTTTTCAAAGAAGCAGCTTTTGATTTTGTTGATATTTTGGGCTATCTTTTAAATTTCAATTACATTTACTTCTGTTTTGATTTTTATTACTTATATTCTACTATTGATTTTGGATATTATGTATGCCTGTGTTCAGTGAAACACTATTTACAATAACTAAGTCATTAAACTAACTTAAATGCCCATCATCAGGTGGCTTGATTAAGAAAATATGGAGTATTTGCTCAATGGACTACTACTCACTTATAAAAAAATTGAAGTAATACCTTTTGGGAAAGAATGGATGGATCTTAAGGTGATTATGCTAAGTCAATTAGAACATAAAGTGAACAACAGTTACTGGCTGATTTTACTCTTTTACATAATATATTACCAATGAAAATAAACTGACAAAGCTCAGTAAAAAAGTTCTTAGAACTGGAAGGGATAATGAGAAGTGAAATTAGTCAGAAGGAGAAAGATTAACACCTCCTGGTGTAAATAATATGTGGAATATAGAAAAACAAAACAATGATTTTGAAATACCCAAACCAATAACTCCCCATAAAGCTGACTGCGGAATGGAAGCAACCTGAGGGAATGGGATGAATAAGGGGAAGGTCAAGAAGAATGAGAGGAGGGAGCACAATGGAGTATGGTAGTAGACTATGAGTTCTTTGATGGTGGGTGCATTATGGCAATAATATCTGAAAGGGAGGTATTCTAATACTCTTATAATGCAAGCAATGATATAAACCAATATTAACTCAATAAAAATATTTAAAATAAATTCTTAAATTCGGTGAAAATATATACCAGTTACCAAAGAGGATTGAGGGTAGACAGTAGGGTTTAGAGAAAAGACATGGTAGGACATTGGCACTGGATCTTTGGTGGAGGACAAGTAAGGCATGTGTACATTTGAATGTGTGAAGCTGTACTTCCAAATGGTATAGCTATATAAATTATTGGCAAATCAATAAAATTTGAGAGAGAAAAAATGGTAGAAAAAAACAAATGCTGGAAAAGTTAGAGAAATTGGATCTTCATGCACTGTTGTTAGTAAGTTGAAGTTGTGCACAACTATGAATACTTTGAAAAACAATTTGGCAGCTTTTGAATACCACACCAAAACTTTTACATGAATATTCACTGCAACTTTATTCACATCCAAAATGTGAAAACTGTTCAAATGAGTACACATATTCTATTTATTCCATGAAATATTATGCAACCATAAGTAGTAATGAAGTATTGACATATGCTACAGCATAAAGGAAACTTGAAAACATTATGCTAAGTGAAAGAAACTTCACAAAGGACCACATATTATGCGAGTCCATTTATGAAATGTCTGGAATAGAGAAATCCATAGATAAAGGAAAATAGATTAATGTTTATCTGGGGCTGGGGCAGAAAGGAATGACTGCTGATGATCCCAGGGATTCTTTTAGGGAATGATAAAATTTATTGTGGTGATGATTGTGTAACTCTCGGAATATACTAGAAATTACATACTTTATTTTTTTTTGTTTTTTTAAAGATTTATTTACTTATACATACAAGAGCTGGGGTATAGGCCAGAGTTGTGGGCGGTGAGAGGATTCACCAGAGACAGAGTGGGGAGCAGAACAGGCAGACTGACTGAAACACACTGCTGAGGGCAGCAGCAGGCGAGGCAGGAGAGGTTCGCTACACCATGTGGGTCCCCTCCCTGGCCAACGGCAGGGACTGAAACTCGGCCTGCGGTTTGTTTCATAGTGTGTTGCTTAACCCACTGAGCCACCAGGGAGGCCCTAAAAATTGCCTACTTTAATTGTTATGTGAATTGCACCTCAACAAAGCTATTATAAAAATATTCAAAAGAATTTAAATATTACCAAATATGCAAAAATAGATGACTGGATCAAGAAGAGGTGGTAGAGAAACACAATGGAATACTATTCAGCAATCAAAAAAGATAAAGAGTCATCTGTAAGAACATATATGGAGCTAGAAGGGATTATGCTCAGTGAAATAAGTCAGAAGACAAAAGAAAAATATTGGGGTTTCACTTTTAGGAGGAATATAAAGGAACCAAAAAAGGGCTTAAGGAAAAGAACAATAACAATAAAAAAAATCACAACACAACAAAAACAAAAAAGACAAAGATAAATCAGGGTGGGATGCAGGAGGGAAAGGGACAGGGATGAAGGCAGAAAGGACACAAGGGACTGAGGTTATGAAGTGGTGGTGAGAATTCCATGGAGGCTACAATTGATGTCAAATATATATAAATAAAGAAAAAGTATTTAAATATTGAGTCGTCGTAACAAGAAAAAGTTTTGTAAATTATGTTTGGGGATAGATGTTAACTAGCCTTATTGTTATGATAATTTCACAAATATAAACGTATTGAATCAATCTGTACACCAGAAACTAACAATGTTATTTGATTATTGTGTCATAATTTAAAATATTCAGACTTTAAAGCTACATTGTTGGTGTGAATTTCTGTTCTGTCACTTATTTTGTAATGTTGGACAAATTACTTATCCTCTCTGTGCTTCAGTAATTCCATGCATCTGGTGGTAATAATACCTACCTTATTGGATTATTATCACTTTTAGAAAGTTAATACATACAGCATACTTAAATTTATGCTTGGTATGTTGTTTAATTTAAAATGTTCACTAGATTTATTATTTTTCAAAAATCCGTTTTTAATGAGTCAATCATTAGATATCAGGTCCTCACACTGATGGTAAAACTTCATTAGGTCCTGATAAAGAGAAAGGTATAGATTGATGCGAGAATGAGCATGGCAGCTTGCAGTGCCAGCAAGCTATTGATTTGGGCAGATGGCTAAAGGAGAATCTGGGAGCATTCAGTGAATTTTTCAGGCTTTAATGTTCTCTGAAGAAAACATGCACACAGGCACAACAGAGAGGGAGGCAGGCATGGGCCAGGCAAGGGACGCTGGGGTGCAGGGAGGCAACTGAGTCTCCCAGTCCCACAAATCTTTATGCTCTTTCTCTGGCTGCTCTCTAGGTCTCTCTCTCTCATATCTGTCTTGCGGTCCTGCATCTTCTGTAGTCACACTGCTTGTCTGTCCTCTCCTTCGACATCGTTTATCCTAGACTCTCTGCTCAGGTGTGCACATATACAGATGCCCATACCCATGCTCCAGGTGTCAGCACTCAGGCAGGTATGCCCCACGCCCACGCCCCTGGGCACCTTCTGCATTAACTCTATCGAGGCCTCATGTGATAGCTGCAGAGGCTAGTGGCATAAAACCCTAATGAATTCACTTACCCTTCACAGGTATAAAGCTACCTTTTTTTTTTCCAAATGAAGAAACATTGCTTTACAATATTGTATATGATTTGAGGCACAAGATCACAACTTTGAGGTGGATATTATCATACCACATCCATCACCAAGCCACCCACAGTCCTCTACTTTTGTCCATTGTTCTCTTCCTTTCTTCCCCATCTTGTTGTCTCAATTCTACAGTCAGATTTCTAGATTTTTTTTATTGGTTGCATTTTATCTGACCCTTTGTTTGTTTCTATTTCACATATAAATGTCACCATTGGTATTTGTCTCTACTTCTGACTTATTTTGCTTAACATGATTCCCTCTAGTTCCATCCATGTTGTCGGAAGAGAAAATTTTACCTTTTTCGATGGCGGAGTAGTATTCCATTTTATATACTATTGTTTCTGCAATAGGTTAATTTCTGAAAGAGAAGAACAATGAGATTTTCTAAGTTTTACAAATGTTATGAAAGTTTACCTTTTCTTTTTCTTTCACTATTATTATGGAACTTTAGAGAAGTTACATCAAAACATAGATTTATTACTTTTCTTCTTTTTCATTGTCTCTCTCATATATAAAGTTTTATAAAATTTTCTGTCTGTTTAGGGGTTCAAAGTCTCCACTACCTTTCATAGAATATCTGTAGCTGGATATTACTTGCAAGTTTTCAAACAGCTTTCATTGTAGATATACATTCACTTGGAGGACCTTCTAAAACTCTTCTCACTTTGTGTATGAGGCCGCCACCTTTTCAAAACTGAAGTATAAGAAGTACCTAAAAATATGTGCTACAATAATTCCATTTTATTTTTCTTCCTTTTCCTTTCTTACTTAATTTCCAATTTTGGGGATCTTTTTGCCTATGTTCTCTAGAGTAGTTACATTGTCAAACTTCATCTTCTCGAAGTGCTGGCAAGAATTTAATGTATTCATATATTTGATCATCATTACCCTCTGAGCTATTTCACATTTTATACCTGCTGTATCCTGATAAGATTGAGCTGTTTCTCAGTACACATGTTCAGATTCTCCCTTTGATCTTTCAAGATATGCAAAAATTTCTCTCTTTTTTTACCTCTGTTTGAATTTATCAAATGCCATGACCTATCTGTAAATTCTGGCTTAGAATAAAGACTGTTTTATTTAGACTGAAATTAATTTTTTTTCCAAAAATGAAGTGGGCCAATGGAATGCAATGAAAACACTCAGTATATTCTTCTACTGCATATCAAATGAGAAGTACTTGCATCACATGCGATAAAGAAGGATGTGACTTTTGTGAGGTTGTGGAGAGAAATGAATACTTCTTTTTCTTGTTTCCTTGAACAAAATCAGTTTAGTCTACTGAAAAACAAAATCTGCTTTTTACCTGCAATTGGACAGAAATATCTGATCTGAATATATTAAAGTCCCATTTAAAAAATGTTTAATAATAATAAACTATTTTCTCAATGGTTATGTTATTGTCAGTACCATTTCCAATAAACAACTTTTCATTTCTGAAATATTTGAATTTTTATGTATTGGAAATGGGAAAGTGTGACATAGTTTCTTTCCCATGGGAGTCTTACAGAGAGCTCATTTGAGCTGTGACCTGCTTAAGCTGCCAGGAAACATTAGTATTTTTGTAGGATCTTTAAAATGGAGATCCAGAGTAAGGGACAATGCATCAGAATTAGACCTTTTTACTCTACAGTAAATGAAATATACCAGGAAGTATATTTTCATTTTGTAGAAAAGTGTTTCACAACTTTCACCCTTTATCAGATCTTCTTAATAGGGAAACCTTATCTGTGAAATTACTTTTTTTCCAGTAAAAATTGTTCTATGTAAATTGTGCATCTTGAATCCTAGAATTCTGGCTGACAGCCAGATTTAAAGTCTGTGAACATATGAGCCAAGCACAAAATTCTTCTAAAGAGGTGGGGGTTGATTCAAGTTCTTAGGTGAATAAAATAGTGACTATATAAATAGTTTGGGTATATTTGTAAATGGAATTTATTTAATGAGCTCAAGAAAAGTCCTGTAAGTAGTGACTTGACATTAAAATAATGGAGGAGCTTAGGGAGAGAAGCAACTGATTTTTTAAAATTTATTTACATAGAAGAACTGGGGTGTGGTCCAGAGGTATGGGGGGGTGAGAGGATTCACCAGAGACAGTGAGGAACAGAGCAGGAAATTTTACTGAAATACAGTGCTGAGGGGAGCAGCGGGAGAGGCAGGAGAGGTCTGCTGCGCCACATGTGAGTCACCTCTTTGGCTGGGGATCAAACTCAGGTTGTCAAGTGTTAGTACTAAGAATTAACCACTAGGCCACCAAAGAGGCCCTGAGATGTGACTAATTTTGTTTGGGATAAAGTATTTTAATTGTTAGATTTCTTTGACTTCTACCTTATATAAGAACCACATAAGCATGATATTATAAAAAACAATTTGGTTCAAATTTTCAAAAACTGTACATACTCAATGTCTTCTTATCTACCTAATTTCTCATCCATCAAATGTTATTTATCATTTTCTCAAGGAAATTTTCTATGGTACACCTAGTTAAGATTATATGTTTATATGTGGCTTCCATGGCACCTTGACTTCTCCTGTTTAGTACATATTGCATTTTGTTATAACTACTTGTCCTCACATTTTCCTGCTTAATTGCATACTTCCTCCTATATAAAAAACACAACTATTTGTCAAATTTATACTATAAACAAGACACTATTCTAAGTTCTTTACTTATTTTACATTATTTTCTTCTCATAACAATGATAACTCTTATAAATCAATTTGACATAAGTGCAAACTGAGACACACAGAGGTTAACTATCTGCTCAGGGCTACATGGCCAATGGCTTATAGAGACAAAGTTGGAATCTGACAACATTAGAATGTCTTAGCTGTTACTTTATATTTTTTCCTTAAGGGTGGGGATCATGTCTGGCTATTTTCTTCTTATATCCTAAAAATCCTAAACAATATTTAGCAGATAAAATATATACAATAGTCAATATACTCGTGGCCTCCCTGGTGGTGCAAGGGGTTAAGCACCACATTGTGAAGCATCTGCAGCCACTGGAACACAAGTTCGATCCCCAACCAAGGAGGTGACCGACATGGCACAGTAGACCTCTCCTGCCTTGCCCACTGCTCCCCTCAGCAGTGTATTTCAGTCAGTCTGCCTATTCTGCTCCCCACTCTGTCTCTGGTGATCTTCTCATCTCCCCCCACACACCTCTGGCCTGTACCCCAGTGCTTGTATGCATAAATAAATCTTAAAAAAAAAAAACAATAGTCAGTATACAATGACCTGTCTGTAGAATGAATCAGTGAAGAAAAGCATTGCTATTCATGTAAACAGCACATTTTGTTGCAAAATAACAGGACTATAACTGGCTCTTGATTGAAATACTTTTGAAATTAAAATTAATGCATCTAACTATTAAGTTCTAATATTAGTCCTTGGTACATGCCCTTCCCACATCTTTAAATAAAATGCTTCATGTTTTATTTTTTTCAGTGTAATCAGTGTATACAGAGTATGATGATAAACAATGCATAAAATATGGCTCTTAGAGAAGAAAGCTATATCAGAAGACTCAATGTTAACAAGGGCTGGATCAGATTAGATGACCAAGCTGTGTATATTCCAGCAGATGTTTGCTTTGATTGATGGAGACTTGAATTCACATGGACAATTATATATCAAATAGTGCAAAATCAAATGAATATATAGCCTTCTAAATTTTCCCAACAATTTTCAATTGCATCTGACATAAACTTATTTTTAAGTGGATCTGATTAATAGGCATGCACATGCACACACACGTGTTTAAAAACAAATACATGACTTATGAACATAGATCTTGGAAAATTTCCAATGTAAAATATTGAGTTTGACATTTTTTATAGGTTTAACAAAAAACCCTGGTTGCCTCTTGAATCCTGGTTAAATTGGTTTTGCATGAGTTATTGTCAGTTGTAGTCTATGGCAATATTATATGGAATATTAGACGGGGCTTGGGGCTTGATGGTGCCCCAGAGAGATAAGATTATCTAGTAGAATATGTCACTGGGTGACATTCTGAAGAGGGATCAGAGATCACTTCCTTCACTCAAAAATTGCCTGGTGTACTTTAAACAAAGCCATCAGTAATGTTGATATGTCAAAATAATTTAATTTATGATCTTACAAGCTATTGCTCTGGAATCATTAGGTGGTTTCTCAAAAAAAAAAAAAAAAAACACTGGAAATAATCAGACAGTGTATCTTCCAAAGGCCCTGAGACTTTTGTGACCTTCTGAATACAAGTTATAGGTAAAAAGAATTTTCCTCAAAGATGTCTCAGAAAGAGTATCCAATTACCCCCAAACCTCAGATTAAGATTGATATTCATATGAAGAAAAGAACAGAAGTAATTTCTCATATTAGAAGTCATGGTTATATTTTGTAGTTTCTCTGTTAGTTCTTCTTAGTCTGTGAGGTTGGTATGGTTTAAAATTGCCACCCCTTAGAATATAAATACGTATGGGATATAATATAGTAAATAGTCATATACTGCAACATAAAAATCTTTTCTTTTTGTTCTGCCCAGTTTGGGTGTATATATACATATATATGAATTAAACACTCAAGGTTTGTAAATTTGTATAGCTGTTATTAAACTAACGTAATCGGTGTAAACTGCAAACTAGCATATCCACAAATACATGTGGGAATGAAATGGTAGTGATTTACAGGTTGTTCCAAGAATGTCCATAAAGCCCTTTTTTCTTATCCCAATCTATTTTTGTTGTTGTATCTATAAACCTGACTTTAGCTTCCAAAAAGTCACTCAACTAGGTAAGGTAATAGATCTGAACATTTCCTTTTCCTGTGCCCTTCCCTCACAATTTTGTTTATGGTAAAACATGGTCTTTATATAAGCTAGGTCTAGGCCAGATATCTATAATGGATTTCAGGTATTACTTATTTTTAGATTAAAAAATATAACTGCAAAATATGTATTGAGTATATAAGACACTTTTGGGATTATTTCTTATCTTTTTTCAAGTAAATATTATTTCTCTCTAGCTATATTGAGATTTAATCAACATAAAACATTGTATAAGTTTAAGGTATACAACAAGTTGGTTTGATATACTCATATAATGTAAAATGATTACCACAATACTTTGATTTCATTACATAATTATCTTTTTACTGTGGTGGTAACATTTAAAATCGACAAACTTAGCAACTTTCAGATATATAAAACAGTATCATTAAATATGTTCATTATGCTGTTTGTTACATTCTCAGAAGTCATTTGTCTCATAATTAAGTTTGTACCATTTAACTAGTATCTACCCATTTTTCCCACCCCCCACCCAATTAGCAATCAGGTATTACATTAATTTAAAACAATGAGTAAAAACAATGAATAAGAGACACGTGCATATGTGAAAGCTACTATCACTGTTTTTTGTTCATACATATAGTTTGGGAAAGAATTTATACTTATAGGTCTTATAGGAAAATAAATGAAAAATACAGATTTTTCTTCTGTGATGTTATGACCCTAGCCTCTAAATGTGAGAGCTAAAGGTTAATGTCCTTTGTATGGTTCAAAAATAAAGTTTACTTGTATTATGTGCTTTATAATAAGTGGTGAAAAACTACATTACGTTCATGTACATTATTCAATTACATGTATGTACTAGGTAATATGTTTTTAATTTACTATCTTCTATTGCAAAATAATAATATCAACAACAAAAATGAAGAACACCATAGACCAAATGGTTCTTTTGCATTTTATAAAAAATTGAAAGCTAAAAAGAGAGATGCATTTTGATCACTCAGCACTTTAACCCAACTGCTTGCAGATTAGAGACTCACATCCATGCTGTTAGTCATGGTATATGCCAATCAAGTTAACTGCCACTATCTCATTCTATAAGATGTCAGAGCCACCCATGCTGAGTACCATAAGAACAGAAGAAACTGTACTTTAAAAGGTTTTCAAATATGCTGCTGTATTTCTTTATAACAATTTAGTAGTGTTTGATCAATATGATAGTTTTTTTCTGTGCTACAAATGGACTAAATGGATATAAGAAAATATTGGGTCTATATAAAAGGTTATATATCTAGATATATAAACTAACAGTGAACATATCTGAATATAGATAATTGAGGGAAAAACTAGGAAAATTAACATTTTGGAGTAAGATGAATATTTTGTTCTCTGAGAGGGAAATTCTTTGGAAAATCATGGGAGTGCAAAAGTACAAAAGCTACTTTTTAATCACATAAAACATGTCTGAATAATTTTGTAGGTAATCAAACCAATATTAAAATTAATGGTAGAAAAACTTCAGAATTTCTATAGTTGTATGCTCAGTAGTACATTTCTGGATAAAGCAATTTTAGAAAGTTAGTCAATAAATTTTTATCCATTGCCTCTATCTAGCCACCTATAAGCTTCAGTAATCTATTTGACTGATTTAGGCAAGTGTATATTAGTTCATTATAGAAAAGTAAAGCTGTAATTAAATGATTGCATTTGAAGCGCACTGCATTAATCATAAAATACAAAAACACATCCAGGAGGCCTTCATGAAACAAACTTAAGGTCCCCTAAACAAGCACCCTGCCCACAAGACTTACCAAGTGTGTCCTATAAGTTGTAATAAATGTAAAATGTAAAATTCATAAATCATAAGCATTCTAATATATAAGATATATTTACTAGATAAGATTAAATTTGAATGTTTCAGTTAATTGTTTAATGAAAATGGCAATTGGACATGGAAAGAAAAAAAAGGCTAAACTTAAAAGGAAATAACTGAAAACAGGAAGGATGGAAGCAATATATAAATTACTCAAATGCATCCTTGAACAGTGAGACATAACAATCAGCTTGAGAGTCCATTATAGTTAACAAATCAGCTTTTCTTTAGCTCTGAGATTACTCTTTTTGAGCAATTCCTAACTATACATCTAAGAAACAGAGTTGATATTGACTTAGTCTTGTAATAGTTGATAGAGATACTAAGTAAACATACCCAGTATAAAAAATTGTGCTTATTGTACCAAACACAAGACCTCAAAATAAAATTGAGTTGTAAAAATTATTGTACATCCTTCATTGTCTTTCCAGCCAGCATACTTTGGTAGTAAATTCTGTCAATAGCTATTTGTTCAAAGAAAAAGAATAACCCAAGAGAGAGTTACTATCTTTATAAATAACCCTTTTGACCTACAGTTATAAATTGAAACAAAACAAAATTCTAGGTTTATAGAGGACAAATTGTAAACCTTTTGGAGGAAGAGGATCTAGCAAGATGACTCAGAGTGAGCACGTTGGACTTTACTTCTCCACTTATTCACATCCAATTGCAATAAAACAAGGACAACAATATCTGAAAGATAAATGTATGGTTATCTTATACATCAGAACCAATAGCAGTAAGAGTGCAGAGTAGTGATTATTGGCTTGGGCCTAAGGTTCCCAAGTTAGAATAGTTGGAGTCCAAATAAAGAACATTAAAGAAACAATACAAAGAAAATGCAGAAAAACAGATAAGAGATATTCAAGAAAATTCAGAAAATGAAATTAATATTATGAGGAACACAATCAATGAACAACTTCAGCCAAAATTAAGCTCTGGGTCAACCCACTGTTATTTCTAATTCCTAAAACACCATTAAAAACAAATTACTTCTCCCTCCAAGGTCACTGGAATCTGGAATCATCAGATATACTTCTGGTTTAACATTATGTTGCAAAGTAGTTTATTTTTTCTGAGCTTCAGCATTTGTCCAATTGCCAAACCAAATAGATGAAGTTCCTCTCAATTAAAATTGCATTGATTTATACAAAAAACCTAAATAACTAAAACTGTTAAGTTTAGCACCACTCAGATTAGACATGCCCCCACTGTAGAACAATATTTAAAGCCATTACTCATTTGCCAAGTAAACCCTTGCAAATGTTGATTCAAAATAACATAGGCATTAAATCATAAGTTGACCAATTAAAAAATGAACAGAGGATCTAAATAGACATTTCTCCAAAGACATACAAATGACTTACAGACACATGAAAAGATGTTCATGAGCTCTTATTATTAGGAAAATGGAAATCAAAACAACAATGAGATATCACCTCATACCACTAAGTATAGTTATTATTCCAAAAAGCATGAAGCTGTAAATGTTGGAGAGGATGTGGAGAAACAGAAATCCTTACACACTGCTAGTGGGGATTTTAATTAGTGCAGCCATAGCAGAAAGAAATATAAAGATTCTGGGCCTCCCTGGCGGCCCAGTGGGTTAAGTAACGCACTGTGAAGCAAACCGCAGCCACTGCAGCTCGAGTTCGATCCCTGCTGCTGACCAGGGAGGGGACCCACGTGGCGTGGCAGACCTTTCCTGCCTCGCCAGCTGCTCCCCTCAGCAGTGTGTTTCAGTCAGTCTGCCTGTTCTGCTCCCCACTCTGTCTGGTGAATCCTCTCACCTCCCGTGTCTCTGGCCTGTATTTCGGCTCTTGTATGCATAAATAAATAAATCTTTTAAAAAAAAAGAAATATGAAGATTCCTCAAAAAATTAAAAAATGAAATTTCATATCATTCAGTTACCGCTAATCAGGGTATTTACCAAATGAATATGAAAAATTTATTTCAGACAGAAAATATATGCACTCGATTTCATTGTAACATTATTCACAATAGCTAAAAGTTGGAAATAAATCTAAGTGTCCGTTGGCAGTTGATGAGATGAAGGTGTGGAATAGATGCACAATTCAATACTATCCAACTATGAAAAATGGAATCCCGCCATTTCTAACAATATGGAAGGATCTAGAGGGTACTATGCTAAGTGAAGTCAGACAGAAGAAGAAAAAAAACTATTTCACTTGTATGTGCAAGATAAAGGAACAAAACTAATGAACAAACAAAAACAAACTCTTGGACTGTAAGAAAAAAAACTAGTGGGTAACAGAAGGAAAGGGGGGTATGGGCAAATCTGGTGAAGGGAATCAATTGAAGTGGTGGGTAGAAAAGAAAATTTTAGTGATGAACATAATATAGTATTTAAAGATGTTGATTTATAATACCATATACCAGAAACCTGTGTAATGTAATAAACCAATTTTACTTCAGTAGTTTCAAAAGAAATGCAAAAAACAAAACAAAATCAAGCAAACAGAATAATCCATGAAGTGTAATGCTATATCTGGCCTTTGTGTTTTAAAACCATTTCATGTAGAACAGCCATTATATTGTAAATTGTAATGAGAAAGTATTTGTAATAACATAATGCCTCCATTCAACTTATGTTAAAATAAATTATGCAGATGGAAAAAATCATAACTTCAGTAGAATGATTTCACACTGTGTCCATAAGCTGATCATAAAATCATGTCTAAAGAACTGTGTATTAAGGTGGGTTAATAGTATCTTGCATTCACATAATTTGAATCACACACATGAGAAATGGTGTCAAAATTCTGACTAATATCATAGTGTAAGAATTTAATTATTCTAAATTTAAATTTATATACAATATTAAATTAATATTTATATGGGTTCTATTTTAAAACTGATCTCAAATTATTAAAAGGGAAATGGAAAGTTATGTATTTAAAAAATAGATATTATAAACTTATTATAGAGCAATTTTTATATAATTTTCCAGTCTCCCTTTGAGCCTTAAACACATGCTGTTCCTGTATTTACATAACTGTAATCATACCATATGTACACATTTGTATTATTTCTTCATTTAATACTATATATGGGCATATTTCTAAGTTTTCAAAAGCATTATTTCCAATGACTGCACAGTATTTCATTTGGCAGATGTTATTAGAGATTACCAAAAAATTCCTCTATCAATTGCTTCTAGGTTTACTCTGTTACAAACTAGACTCTGGTCATCGTGATGATGCCTGAAATATATTGTATTTAGGATGATTTCCAAAGCATTGTATCCTGAAGATGAACCACTGAATCATTTTTAAGAATCTTAATTATAATTCTCAAAAAGGTTTCCTTGAGCATTTTACTGAATTCACTTCTTCTAAAATATGTACAGAAACTTATTTCTACCCACCTTTGTTAGCATTAAGAATTTTTTTAAATCACATTTGAAATACTAAAAGTCATATTTCATTGCTTTGATGCACATATTTTAGTTTCCTTGTGAGCTCACACATTTTCCATAGATTTGTTTATAGACCTTGTATAAGTTGCCATCATGTTCAAATTTTTCTGAAAGTCCCTAGGGAATGTCTCATATACGCTCATGTTTATTAGTTGTTTTTCCTTTTCTGCTACTGAGAAATACTCTTAAAAATATCTATATTTGTTGCATTTATGGATGCTGATTTACTCAGATGCAGGATGACTTTAAAAAACAGACTACTTTTACTTTTTCTAACCAAAATCACTTATACTAAACATGTATTTGAAAATCACTTGGGAAATTTGAGCTGAAAATTTCAGTAGGGGAAGACTGTCTAGGTAAGAAAGAGGCCTTTTGGAATAGTTTAGTTTTTATGATTGCTTTCTCAAAAGGAATCTGGGGAATGCATGCATGTGAGTGACTAGAAAAGGGAGCAAGAAACAAAAGTGAATAATCTAATTATAAATTTAACAGCTACTAATGTTCAATCAGTGGTTTATATGAAGCTTAAGCATTTCATTTTATCCAAGTTATTTCAGAGGTCTCAGGGTTCTTTTCATGTGTTTTGTGTCCTGATGGTATTCAAATTTATCACTTGATATTTATTCACCTTCCATAATCATTGTCATTTGCTGTGTAGTTTAAACTTTTCCTCTCTGAATCACCTAGGTGTCAGTGATAAGTACTAGAGAAACAGAGATAGAAAACAGCAGGGTGAGGGACTGTTAAGATGCTTAATTGACTGTTTGACATGTATTCTAGACATGTGACAGGTAATAATTAAGACTGCTTAATTAGTTTCTGAATATTGGAATGTGGAATAGTAGCAAAACTGAATAGAACTAATGAAAGACTGAATTACTATAATCAAAACATTCTTTTCTTTTCTCCAGTAAAAGACTTCTGTGTACAATAAGTGTACTGCCTTTCTTTTGAATAAGAAAAATAAAAGTTGAATTGCCACAGTGATTAAAACCAAAGTGCTGGTTTAATTCATATAATTAAAGATATTCTTTAATGTTAGAAAAAAAACACAAAAGATTAAAACTGGAATTTCTTACATAAAGGAAAGCTTGAATTTTAAGGCAGACAGTATTTCAGGTATATTGCTGTGGATATTTAGTAACTAGATATAAGGGTTTAACATCCAGTATACAAGGTAAAACAAGAAAATTAAGAACACAAACAAATGTGGAAAACATGCTGCTGTGAGACATTTTTCTTTTCTAAAATTCTGAACAGATTTCTTTAGTACCTCTCCTACCCCACAAATAACTCATTATCTCTAAGATCTAACATTATAAACAGTACTTTGGGATCCTATTAAATTAGACTCATATAGCTGGGTCTGGATTTATCTTTGCACCATAGAGTCTATTATTTAAATATTTTCATCAAACACCTGTACAATGGAATTTTAGACAGTCATTGAACCAACAACTCCAAAAATCTTTTGTGTTTTTTTTTTTCCTAATGTGAATGAGTAGTGTGCAGTTTCCCTTCTTGGGGCTAAACAGCTGGGGCTTCCCTTACTATTAAGAGCTACCAACTGACAAACCCAAGTTTTGAAGACGGCTAAATAGATGGAATTCTCAGGGGTGTTTTGTCCCACAGCACATGGAATTTCAAAGCAAAACAGATGGAGACCAGAAGAAAGACAGCTTGATGATGATGATTTTAATGATTAAATGGAAATCGAACAAAGGATCATTGAAGGGTGGAGAGATTTGAGAACCTTTCCCAGGATCCTAAAAAGAGAGGAAAAGTGTTTCAGAAAGTTCTGATAAACCAGCCTGGATTTCCTTAAGCAGTACACCAGACAAGAGCCTTAAGGCTCAAAAAGCTCTGAAGCTAAAGGACAGTAGATGTGTGTACCGCCCTGATTAGTGATGGCAGCAGACACAGATGGTGGTTTAAGCCATTAGGTAGTCAGGAAGGGAGTCCCAGGGGGATATGTGGCAGCTTCATGTAGCCAGACCCAAACAGGTGGCAGACAGCTTGAGCTGTGCTTTTTGTGTTTCGTTTCTAACCTTGTTTAAAATAACAGTAGTATAATGCATATTAGGGCCTAACTTCATTTTTTTTTTTCCTTTTGGCCAAGTATTGGTAAATGGGAGGACCATGTCAGGAAATTTAGTCTCAATTTTGCTTTGATATTTTTATCTTCCCTACTTCGTGTGACTTACAGCCTTGAACCTCTTTTTGAGAAATGCAGTGGAAAATGTTTGATGGTGACCCAGTTACTTCTTCCTTTCAGTACAGGGACTGATCAAGCTCAAAACTTATCCAAGTCACCCCCATGCTAAGCAGAATAGCAGCCTGGTGCTATAAATGTGTGAAACTCAAGGGCAACCATGTCAAATGTAGATGTGATGGTAGGTGAAATCTGTAGGTTATCATACCTGTTAAAACTTGCTTGTTTATTGTTTGACATGCATAAAAAGGCTTTAGGGAATATTATCCATTAAAGGTAGACACAGGAGAGGTTGATGCATAAGATAAGCCTATAAACTATGCATTGCTCCAGGCAGTCTTTGATTTGTGGTTAATTCAATTTTTGTGACTTGCTCAATTTTATATTTCAGTGAAAACATTTTTAAATGCTGTAAAATAAAACAAAAACTTTTTTGTTATTGTTCTACAATTGCAAGGAACAAGATATTTCAATCTGAGCAAACCTCTCATATCAACTGCTTGTGACAAATATTTAACAGATTCAGACAAATGTGATATAACCTTTACTTCCTGTATAATAGAAGAAAAGGTAAAATGAGTTAGATAAAGATGTCTTAAGTAATAGCAGACCAAGGTCAATTTCAGATCAGAAACTCTGTGAGGCTATTCTTAAATAATTGTTTTTCCTAGACCAGAAAGGCATTAACAGGAAACACAAAAGAAAAGGAAGAAAGGATAGACTTCCACTCTGCTCCTTGATGAGACTCCAATGACTGTGTTAGTGAACAGATTGTGGGGGGTGCCCTGGAACCCCAAACCAGCATGCTCTAATTGGGTTCTGCAGCATAAAGACAAAGCATATACTTAGTGTGAGAGAACTTTAATAGGATTAGTGTGCGAGAAAGAGAAGAAAGGATAACATTGATAGTTTTCCAATAAAACACCCAAAGTTACCCATCCCAGCCAAGCAAGGTGAACCCCAAGTGGGGCCACTGGAGACACAAAAACTTGTCACAAATCAAAGGCACCTTCTGGCAAAGAACCATAGGAAAAGGGAAGATAGGTTCAGGCAAGTTTGGAAAGAAAGGAACAAAATCAAAGTAGAACTCAAGGTAAAGGCTGCCATTGTCAGCCTTCTCATGTGTCCCTCACCCATGTATTTCTTCCTTGTCTCCCAAGTCCCTGGTGCAAGTCCAACGTTGAGAAGCAAGCCCTCCCACCTTCACATGTTTCTCTGCTCCATGTGTTTCTCCTCTCTTCCCAGTGTTCTCTAAGTCTCCTACATCATTTTTTTTCTGGTCACTTTGCTCCTCCTTTCATTCCTATAATAATAGGAATTCTCCCAAGAAAAATGTTGGGGGTAAATGCTAGCTTTAACAAGGAAGTCTTTAAGTCTTCTCAGAATTATTTACAAACTGAAGCACATTGTAAAATTTCAAAAGCTGAGGTGTAATTTTCACTAAACTCATTCTACTATATCGAATCCCTCTGTGCTTTTGTTACAGAGCATCTCATGAGATGGTGAACTGAGAGCATTGTGAGGCCAAGTCACAGTGTCATATCCAAGCAGAAACTATGAAAGCAGCCACTGAAAGTCAAATAAGGCACTATGGAGACCATAATAACTTTAAGAACTTCCTAACTCAAAATTTCTTAAAGTGTGTGGTTCAGGTTTCTTGTTCTGAATGATATTAAATATTGGATAAAATCATGATTTTGAGATCAAATGCATTTAGTTAGGCAAAGCCTGATTCAACAAAATTAAGCAGATTTCTTTCAAAGGATACCTCTTAGACATTTCTTGGGATGGCTATTTGGTTTATAAATATTTCCCTTCTAGAAGAACTGTGCATCTTACTCAGAACTAGAGTCTCTGTGAAAAGTATGTTCTTATTCCCTGATCATAGTTTATTTGTTGAGGGGAAAAAATAATTGAACACCAAAAACCCAATAAGAATTGGAATTATAAAATTCACATGGAATTGTGAAATGAGATATACAGAAGCTGGACATTGCTAGTATCTGGTCCATGAGAAATGATTCCTGTATCTGACTCTACCTCCCAGTTAAGTAGGAAGTTATATAAAGAGATGATTCTTGTGCCATATCCAAGGCCTCTAGATCAGAATGATTTCTACCTGGTTTATATAAAAAAGACTTAACAATGATATCTAAGAAACATTGAAGACTGCACTATATATCAGGCACTGTAGCTAACAAAATTTCCAAGATTTTTTGCATCCTGTCCAGCACTAGTCTAAGGATGTCTAGTCAGGAATTCCTGTGAACTCTTATTTCTGGAATGTTCAGAAGTTAGTCCTCTTTTTTTTTTTTTTTTTTTAAAAAGGATTTATTTATTTATGCATACAAGAACTAGGGTACAGACCAGAAGTGTGTGTGGGGAGGTGAAAGGATTCACCAGAGACAGAGCAGGGAACAGAACAGGCAGATGGACTGAGGTACACTGCTGAGGGGAGCAAAGGGCGAGGCAGGAGAAGTCTGCTGTGTCATGTGGGTCTCCTCTCTGGCCAGGGTTTAATCTCCTGCTGCAGTGACTGTAGCTGCTTCATAGTGCGATGCTTAACCCCTTGCACCACCAGGGAGGTTCCTCAGCAGTTATTGTTACTGAGGTTCAGTAATTCAACTGTTCTTTTGATTTTTGTGAACTACATAAATGTCTTTCCAATAAATTTCTGTTTAGTCTGTTGCTATTTCAAGTTGATTTCTGTTACTTTTAGGCAAAATAACCAAGCATTTCTTAGAAGAGGGTTATAGAATACAGTGTTTCAAACTTATTTGACCATTGGATGCTCCCCACTTCCCCAAGACCCATGTTGTTTCACCAGTGTTCTGCCCCACATGCTTTGGGGAAGCACTAGTTTAAAGTAATTGATTTAACAGTGTTGTGAATTTCCTACAAGGTTATATGTTAAATTTGGGTTTTGAACCCAGTTTCTGGGTTACACTGATTGCTTCTGGGTTTCAGTAATTATAAGGCTATGTTCTTAGAATCAGGGACACTCGATGATTATACACAAGTAGATGCAAATAAATAAAACCTTGATGCTCAGTTTAAGGATCTCTCTGGGAAACAAAAAGCCAAGTCTATCTCCGTGATGCAGTGCAATATGCACATAACAAGACTTTTCTACTCACCTACAGGTTTTATAGAGCAGACATCACATTCCGCAATCTACCTAGAGGCAAGACTCAAATGATATAGTGTTTAGCTAGTCATTCTATAGCTGTAAATTGAGAAAAAAAAATGTTATCCATTGAATTGACAGAAAGTAATAAGCTAGCATTCTAAAAGCATAAAAATATTAAAATAAAAAAATAGAATGCAATTTTGGTTGAAATCTAAATTCTGCCATTCATTAGCTCTCTCATTTTAAACAAAGTTTTTTTTTTTTTATTTCTACAATCCTGTTTTACTGTTTTATAAAATGGAGATAATTTTTATTTTTTTGGCTTAGAATTAAATGAAATAATCATGCTCATAATAGTTACAATGTGTTTATATGTTTCTACATGTCAGGCACTGGGTTAAGCCCTTTAAATTCATTGCTTTAATCTCCAAACAATCTTGTGAGGTGATTGATACTCATTTTTCCATGGGGAAACCTGGGTTCAGAAATATTAAGAGCACTGTCTAAAACTGCTCAGTACACAGAAGAATCAGAATGCAAAGTCTGTTAGACTTCACTGCCTACATTTTGTAAATACCCAGGACTTAACTATTACCTCCAGGAAGCTTCATTCTTCCATTTGGCTAATTGGCAATAGAGAAACATGTTGTCATGGAAATATATTTAGATTGAGAGAGGAAAAAAAATTACAAATCTTCATGAAGGACACTGGTGAATTTTGGTTTCTATTCTTGGTCAAGTTAAGTATCTTTGGGAGGATGATTTTACGGGTGAGGAGAGAGGTTGAATCACCAAAAGAATCCCAGTAAAACAAAGTAAATTAACTGTAGCAGCTCCATCATAGAAAGAGATGAAGGAGTGCCTAAATTTGGGTGGGATTAGTGAAGTAAGTGTCATTTGATGTAAGGGTTTTAGCTGGAATAACAATGTGTGAATTGGTGGAAAAGTATAGGCTGCTAGAGGCAGGGATAAAAGGTTTAAAGTCTGAGTGTAAGTATAAGCAAAGGGGTTGTTAGAATTGAGAACAAGATTTAGATTCAAAGATGTAAGAACAGTAAGAATAATTAGTTTCACAAATGGTTCAGAAATGAAGATTCCCCCCCATCTTTTCATATAGAAAATAAAACTTATTCAGTGGTTATTCTATGAGAGACACTGTCCTAACCATTTTACTTTGTCCAATGTTAATACCAACCCTATGAAGCTGGCACAATTATTAGATCTATTTTACTGTTGAGGAAATGAGAAATGTACAAGTTCAGAAACCTCCACATGCTTACTAGGAAGTAGAACAGCTAGAATTCAAACCCGGGCAATTAGACTTGAGACCCTATGATCTTTACCAGTATGTTCTACCACTTTGTAGCCGGGTTTGGCTTTATTATGTTACTTTCTGTCTCACAAAACTAACATAGTTTCTCATAATTTTTATTAGCAAGTTTAAATTCCTCTGTTTGACCTTTAGGAACCTCTATTAACTTACAATTCTTGATCATCAACATCATTTTTAATCACTCTCCCCAAATGGGCATTCATTTATTACAGATAAATGAATATTTCCGTACTCAGAGTACCCTCTTTCTGCTGAGTCATTACCTCTGGATACTTTTAAATTCAGCTTGAAAAATGTAGCTATTGCCTCCAAGAAGCCCTCTGTGAATTTTCTATCAACCATCAACTTACGCTTTTCCTCACAAAATATATTGGCACAGTGCATATTAAAAAGATATTGATAATTTTGCCCTTAATCTTATTTGATGAATAATACTGAGTCTGTGTGTTTTTGAGCATGTGTTTTCTGCTAAAAGTTTTATCATCCCTTTAGAATTTAAAAAAAAGGAGTGTATGTATACAATATCTATTCATTTGATTTTGACCACATAGGATAGGTGGGAATAGTAAGAAGAGAGTAGCAAAAACAGAGAAATTTTTTTTTTTTACATTCTCACCATCTGTCCAAAAACAGATTTATTTAAAAATTCCACTTTTTTTCTGATAGAAGCTTAAGATCAAACTGTTAATATTTTTCCCAGCCAGAAAGTAATACCAATGTTGTAAAAGTTGAGGCTCATTTTCATACTTGTGAAAATCAGATCATTGGTTCAAGAAACAACAGAACTTAGCTTCAAAATAAGTGTAGATTAATCATGCCTTTTTTAAACAAAGGTTTTAATTATACAGGGCCCTGCGGAGATTGTTTATTTCATAATTACTGAAAAATGGCAAGTATCCCACATAATACCCTTTCCTTCTGAATATGAAAATGCACTTGAACAAGTGCAGATATTTGTTTGGCGACCAGACAATGGAGAAGATTCCCATTTGTGTTTAGTGGAATGGAGTCAGTTGGTACTCATTAATTCAGCCAAGGTTCTGTGCTAATGGCAAAACATGTCTGTCCCTATAGCTAAACAAACACTGGATTATTCATTTTGCTTTTGGCAAATGCCAGTGTGGAAATGCCCACGATACTTGTTGTTTGTCATGAATGACTATTGGGGGAGTTCCCTTGGTAAAAGGAAAACTGTACAAGCCAAGAAAATAAAGGTAAATTTAAATGCTGTAAAATATTGGAAATTATCTGTGTGTGTATGTATGAAAGTATATCTAAACCTTTATATGGTTTTGTTTTGTTTTGTCTGAATATCTCATTTTTCTGTGGAATCTTACTTCAGTGTGACTCCAAACCAAGTTTAAAGGCCCTAACATAAGTGACTCACTGCTACCTGAGTGTCTAACTCTTTCTGGAATCTTCAAAATCACATAATAAGAACTAGTTCTGATTTCTGATTTTGAAAATCTTATTTTATTAAATTATTTTTATTGAGTAATTTTGGTTTTAAATATTGTGAGTTTTAATATATAGATTAACAACTGTTGCAATGTCTAGTATAAAACCATGCCCAAGACCAAAGCATCTCTAGTCCTTCTCCATAGTCCATTGTGCCCCTCCTATATTTGCTCCTCATTCCCAGCATCCCCCTCTGCTAGTGTCAGTTTGACAATCAAATCTCAAGGGTTTATTTTGGTTTATATTTTTGTTCCTTTGTTTTGTTTCTTTATGTTCCACATATGAGTGAAATTATCTGGTATTTGTGTTTCTCCTTCTGATTTATTTCCTTAGTGTAACTCCCTCCTATTCCATCCATGTAGTTATAATAGAAATATTTTATCATTTTTTAATGGCTGAGCAGTGTTGTATCTATTATATATACCATATCTTTTTTAATATGTGTAAATGCCATATTTTCTTTATCCATTTATCTATTGATTAACATTTGTGTTCTTTCCATGTCTTGGTTATTGTGAATAATGCTGCAATGAACATGGGAATGCAGATCTATTTTAGTGATCTTGATTTCAATTCTTTTGTATTGGAATTCTAGAGATGGCATTACTAGAGCATATGGTAATTCTATTTTTAATTTTTTGAGAAACCTCCATAGTTTTTAAATTCTGACTGCACTAATTTAGTTTTCCAGTGACAGTCTCAAAGGACTAGTCTTCTAAGGAGAAAATATTTGTGACCATGTATCTAATAAAAGGTTAAGGGCCTCCCTGGTGGCACAGTGGGTTGAGCAAACTGCAGCCACTGCAGCATGAGTTCGATCCCTGCCTCTGGCTGGGGAAGGGACTCACATGGCGCAGCAGACCTCTCCTGCCTCGCCCACTGCTCTCCTCAGCAGTGTGTTTCAGTCAGTCTGCCTGTTCTGCTCCCCACTCTGTTTCTGGTTAATCCTCCCACGACTCTGGCCTGTACCCCAGCTCTTGTGTGCATAAATAAATAAATCTTTTTTAAAAAAAGGTTAATATACAGAATATATAAGGAACTCCTATTACTCAATAGTGATAAAACAAAGAACCAGAATAAACAATTTTCCAAAGAAAACAAATAAATGTCCAGCAAGTGTATTAAAAACTGTTCGGTATCACTAGTCATCAAGGAAATGAAAATTAAAATCACAGATAGAGATCACCTCATGCCTGTTGACATGGTTATTATCAAAAAAAAGCAAGACAAGTATTGATGAGGAGGTGGAGAAAAGGGAGTGTTTTTTTTAACACTAGCCAGGTAACATGTAAAAATGTGGTTTTAGAAAGGTGATAGCACAAGACCAGGCAGTTGAGATTATTCATTATTCTGTTTTCTCTATTCCCCCCACCCAACACACAGGATTTATACAAAGTGCTATTTAAATAAGGAGCAAATTTCATTGTTTTTTATACATATTATATAAAAAATAACTCCTTATGACTTGTGTGACTAGGACAAATTACTGAACCTCTTTAAACTTCAATTTCCTCCTCTGTAAAAACAGGGATGAGAACTAAATGCAATTATGCACAAGAAACCTTTAACACAGTGTTTGGTACATAGTAAATGGTCAATCAATAAACTCTAGGGGCACTAAAGTATTAATAATAAAGTCACTAGAGTCAGACTATTTAGGTTCAAGTCCTGGATTTCCTGCTCACTTGCTCTGTGACCTTGTGTAACACATTTAACCTTGCTAAATGTAGATTTCTCTCCTGCAAAACAGAGATGATGAAACCTATGTTTAATATTATTAAACGTAGTGAAATGCATAAAGCAAGGCCTGACAAATAAAACTCAGTACATGTGATTTATTCATTCAATAAATGTATTTAACCTATACCTGTCACTGTTCTATATTCTGGGATATACTGAGAAACACAGACAATACAGTCATTGCTTTCATAGACCTCATATTCTAAGTGGGAAGATAGGTAATACATAAATAACCAAGTAATATCAAACATATGCCACACAAAAACTGAAACAGAGTAAAGGACTAAGGAAAGACCATAGAGACAGGAGGTGTACTATTTTATCATTGTTTAGAAAGACTTCTGTTCTAAAGATGTGGCACTTGAACAAAGACCTGGAGATGTCAAAGCAGAGAGTCCTACACAGAGAGAGCATGCAGTTTAATGTCCCCAATAAGATAAGGATTAGCCTAGTGTTCTGTAGGATGAGCAAAGACATCAGTGTGACTAGAAAACAGTGAGTGATATGGAGAGAACTAAGAGGTGAGAACAGACTAGATAGTTAGGCAGGGGCAAGATCAGGTTGGCCTGTGTCAAAGGCTAGCTATTGTCATTGTTATGGTTGTTATACTCCAGTAGGTTTGGTTATTGAGTAATGTTTTAGCCCATTTAGTAAATCCTTATAAGGGCCCATAAAGCAGAAACTTCTTATGATAATGATAATAATAGCAAAAATGGCTGACTTTATCATTTGACCTTTTACGAAGTGATTTTCATATACATGATCTCATTTTCTCTTTACAATAACTCTGTAAGTTAGATAATTATTAGTATCTTTCTTTTGAGGGGACAGGCTTGCCGTGAGAAAAGTCCTTGTGCACAGTCACAAGGAGAGTGTGTGACAAATATGCTTCTCTGTCTTGTTGACTCGGTAAGAAAAGTGATCAGCAAAAGAAAATCTGTTTTAGAATGGAAAGAGAGGCCAGTTCCACAGCTACAAATAGAACTTAGGATCCTGATTTCATTTCCTTAATATAATCAACATTTGAATTCAGGGTGCCTTCTTGCTATTGAAGAAATAACCATTTGTTCTTATTAGTTATAAATTTCATGAATAAAAAATTGTTGTAGATCACTAATTCGAAGAGTCAGTACAAATTCATAATAGTTGGACAATGCTTTAAGTATGCTAAGATTCTGTATAAAGTGAGTACTGCTTACTTTTACCCTCTGGCATTTTCTATTAGTTCAAGGATAAAATATACTCATGAGGGACATCTGAATTTGATTGAACAAAAAAGATAATTTCATTTAGGAAGAATGATACATTTCAAACACAGAGATGCTGGAGCTTGGCACCAATCCACTCTCTATATAACACTTATTAAGATGTATCAAATGCTGACCAAGTTCATTGTGAAGCATAAGATAGAGTCAGTCTGTTGCTATGATTTTTACTTTAAGTATTTTTGAGGCTGGTTTATAAGGCAAAAAGTCAAATGATACACTGAATTTTAAAAGAAAGCATCAATTTAATAAATAAGAAAAGTCATATGTGTTACTCAAGAATTTTTTTCTCTTACTCATTTTTTTTTTTATTGTCTTTTGCTCCTTAATGGTCTAGTGGCCATTTTTATTAGAGGTTGCCTTTGTCCTGTGCCCCCAGGTAAGACAATTTTAATCAAATTAATGCTCTGCTAATATTTCCCCAAAAGATCTAGTTTGTTATTATGAACTACTTTGTACTAAGTCTATTAAACTTGGTGACCTGTTTATTATTTTGGTTAATAACATTATAAGTATGATGGGAAACAAAATGCAATTCATACATAGTTTGCTTCCATCCTCAAATAGATTGTTTCTGTCCTCAAAGTGTATGTAATCCAGTTAAGAAAGCCAAGGGTGTGTAAAGGAAAATTTACTAAATACAGAAGTTTATAAAATATATATCCAGTCAGATATATAATCTTAAACTCCAGACTCTTTTGGCTTTCTAGAAACCCTATTGAAAAATGTCCATCCTAAAATACTTTATAAATGATCTGTAATAATACAAGTTAGTGCTCAAAGTTCTGTGGCATCCTAGGTTGGATAAGTTTTCTGTCGTTTAACTCCTAATCAGAGTACTTAAGTAATGATTGACTTAGATCACTTTTCTTATATGGAAATGAACAGAGCTAGTAAGTTATTACTGTCTTTCTACACTATAGATAGATATTAAGACACTTTTTTACATAAAATTAGAAGTGGTAGTTAAGGTATCACTGAAATATTACTATATTGGCATGTATTTGAAAATAAACAGTCTTCTGTAATCTGATCTAAGATCCTAACCATTGTTTTTGGATCACTTTCATCAAAATCGACTTCAGCATTAAATTGCAAAACTGATTTCAGTTTATGTCTACTAAATCTAAATATCTCAAGATAAAGTTCAGGAACCTCTATTTGTGAGATCCCCATCTCCGAGCATACACTATATGCTTAGAAACATGTTCAAAGCATAGTGCTTGCTCATTACCTTCTTTTTTGTTATAATTTCCTTTCCATTTATTGTGGTTGCACATAGGTTTGATCTGCCCTTAACCATTTAAAGTGTGTAATTGAGTGGCATTAACTACAATGTTGTGCAACCATCACCAATTTATTTAAAATTTTTTTCATCATTAAGGAATAACTTCACATATTCCATTCCTCCAAACTGTAACATCTAATCTACTTTCCCTATGAAGGTGCCCATTCTACCTATTTCATATGATTGAAATCATATTTCCACTCTTCTGTGTGGCCTTTTTCATAAATCGTATTGTTTTCAAGGTTCTTTCATGTTGTAGCATGCTTTTAACATCTAAATAAAATTCAGTTGTATACCTCTACCATATTTTATTCATCCCTTTATGCTGATAGACACTAGTGTTATTCCCATACATTGGATAGTGTGAATAATAATGCTATGAACGTTGGCATACAAGTATTTGTTTAAGCCACTGTTTTCAATAATTTGGGGTCTATCCTTAGGACTAGAATTGCTGGCTCAAAAGGTAAATTCTATGTTGAAAGTTTTTGGAGGGATTTCTAAACTGCTTTGCACAGTGGCCATACCATTTTATATTTCTATTAGCAATGCATGAAAGTTTTAATGTCTCCATATCCTTACTATAAATTTTCTGTGTTTTTTTTAATAGCCATCTTAGTAGGTTTGAAGTGGTTTTTAATTGGGTTTTGATTTGTTTTCCCCTAATGACTAATGGTCAGACATGTTTTCACGTGGCTATTGGCCATTTGTATATCTTCATTGGAAAGATGTTTGTTCAAGTCCTTTTCCCATTTTAAATTGGGTTGTTTCTTTTTGCTGTTCAGATGTAGGAATTCTTTAGAAAATCTGGATATTGAACTATTATTAGATGTATGATTTATATATGGTTTGTTAATATTTTCTTCCAATCTCTGGGTTGTCAGTTCACTCTTTACAGGCACTAAAAAAAAAATGGGGAAGAAAAACCAACTTATGTAATACTTCTACTTTCATTAACTGTACTTTTGGTGTTATATTTCAGATAGCTTTGCCAAATTCAAGGTCATACAGACTTCCTTCTCTTTTTACTAAGAGTTTTGTAGATTTAGCTTTTAAATTTATATCTTTAACTCAATTTTTGTGTCTGCTTTAACATAAGAGTTCAAATTTATTCTTTAAATTATGGATAGTTGGTTTTGACACTATTTGTTTCAGGGATTGTTTTCTCCCATTGAATGACCTAGAGCCCTTGTCGAGAATCAATTGACCATAGCTGTATGAGTTTATTTCTGGCCTCTCAATTCTTTTTTACAATTGTTTATATCTATCTTATGCAATACCACATTGCTTTGATTATTGTAGTTCTGTAGCAAGTTTTGAAATCCAAAGTTGTGAGGCTTTCTGTTTTCTTCTTTTACACGAATTATTTATTATTATTATTATTATTATTATTATTATTATTATTATTATTATCCTGAGTCTCTTAAAGTTCCATATGAGTTTTAAAATGCATTTATTCATTTCTGCAAAAGATGTCACTGGGGTTTCACTGGGATTGCATTGAATCTGTGGTTGAATTTTCATATACTCTCATCTTAATATTATCTTCAAATCTATGACTTCAGAGTAATTTTCCAATTATTTTTGTCTTCCTTTAGTAATTTTTTAAAGTTTTATTTTTTATTTTATTTTATTTTTAAATGTATTTATTTATGCATACAAGAGCTGGGGTACAGGCCAGAGTCGCAGGAGGTGAGAGGATTCACCAGAGATAGAGTGGGGAGCAGAACAGGCAGACTGACTGAAACACTGCTGAGGGCAGCAGCAGGCAAGTCAGAAGAGATCTGCTNTTGCCCCATAGTGTGTTGCTTAACCCACTGCACCAACAGGGAGGCCCTAAAGGTTTTTTTTTGTTTGTTTTTTGGTTTTGTTTTTTTTTTTTGTGCATACTAGAACTGGGGCATAGGTCAGAGGTGCAGGGGATAAGAGGATTCACTAGAGACAGAATGGGCAGCAGAACAAGTGGATCTACTGAAATTGACTGCTGAAGGGAGCAGCAGATGAGACAGGAGAGGTCTGCTGTGCCAGGTGGGTGGGTCAGCTCCCTGTCGGAGGATCAAACTCATGCTACAGTGGCTGATGATAGCTTGATAGTGCTGAGACTTTAACCCCTGTACCACCAGGCAGGCCCTTGTTCAGTAATGTTCTGTAGTTTTTAGTTTCTTTGGTTAAATTTATTTCTAAGTATTTATGCATAGCAATACAACTAATACTTGCTTGTTGGTCTTTCATTCTTAATATTGAATTTTTAAAAATTAATATTTTTCTTACATTGTTGCTCATTTTTGAAGGTAGAAATAGAATCATCTTCACCATCCCTTGTGTTCTTCCTCCCCTGTTAAGACACCCTCGCCTCATGCATGCCTCTGATCTATAGTCAGATTGCAAGTTTTATCTTTTTATTAATGCTAGTGGGGTTATGTGTGTGTATTCTTTGGGGGTATATTTATATCTGAGGTCACACTTTCCCCAAATAGATACAGTTTTACTTCTACCTTTCCAATTTGGATGCTTTTTAATTCTTTTTCTTCATTAGTTGCTCTAGCTAGAAATTCTAGTATTATAGATTTTAATAGAAATGGAAAATGTGAGCATACTTTTCTTGTTCCTGATTTTAGGAAAAAGTTTTCAGAAAATCACCATTGAGGATTATGCTAGATGAGGGATTTTCATATTTAGCTATATTATGTTGAATAATTTCCCTTATATTGTTTTTTTTATTTGATTAGATGTTTATGTGGGTTTCCCCATTTGTTTTATTAACTTAATGTTTTTGATTATTTTTTATTGGATCACCTTACAGTTTTGTAATGAATCCTACTTGATCATTGTGTATAATACTTGTAATATGCTGCTGATCTTGGTTCGCTAGTATTTTTTCTTTTTTTGAGAATCTCTGCTCATATATTCTTAAAAATATTGGTCTATTGATTTCTTTATGTGTGTGTTATTGTCAGGCTTTAGTAACAGGGAAATGCTAGTCTCACAAATGAGTTAAAAAGTGCTCCTTCAGCTTCAATATTTTTCAAAGTTTTCAAAACCATTGGTTTTCATTCTTCTTTGTATATTTGGCAGAATTTACCACTGAAGCCATCTGGTCCTGGGATTTCCATTGTTAGGCCTTTTGGGTTACTAATTCAGTCTCTTTATTTGTTATTGGCTTCATATTTTGTATTACTTCCTGATTCAGTCTTGGTATGTTGTGTTCTTCTAGGAATTTGTCCATTTCATCTATGATATACACGTTTTCCAATTGGTTGGCATACAGTTATTGATAAAATTTCTTCATATCTTATGCTTTTCCCTTAATTTCTCCATTAGTATCTTTTTGTATTTAGCAAATTTTTTTTTATTATATCATTTTGACTTCTTTGCTTTTTGGAAAACCTAGTTACTTTTGTAGTGGTTAGGAATTCAAACAAATATATTTGTAGGAACTTATTTTGAAATATACCTAGTTTCAAAAGTATGCTCTCTCCACTTATACATCTTTGTTTCTCATGTTTGTATTGTTATTGGTATAGGTTACATTTTTTATACACTACATGCTCATTGACATGTATTAGTAAGAATTAGTTCTTGCATTTGTCTTTTAAGTCAACAAGGGGAAGAAAGTATAAACCAAAAATACAGTGATACTGACTTTTACATTTAACTACACATTTACCTTTATCCATGTCCTTTGCTTCTTTATGTGGCTTTGAGTTACTATCTAGTGTCTTTTCATTTAAGACTGAAAAACTCTATGGTATTTGTGTAGAGTAAATGTACCATAAAAATTTTCCTTTAATTTATCTAGAATGTTTTACTTTCTCTTTAATTCATGAAAGATAGTTTTGCCAGTTATAAAATTCTTTGTTGACAGGATCCTCCCATACTCACTCAGTCCTTTAAATATGTCATTGTACCACTTTCTATACTTCATGACTTCTGATGTGAAAACAACTGTTAATCTTGAAACACCTTGTACATGATGAGTAACTTCACACTTGCTGTTTTTTATATTAGTTCTTCACATTTGACTTTATGTAATTTGACTATAAGGCATCTCCGCTAGTGATTTTTTGAGATTTTCCTACATGGAGCTGATTGACTTTCTGGGATGGATATATTTAAATCTTTTATTGTTTTGAGAAAATTTTAAGTCATTGTTTTTTCAATTATGTTCTCTTTACCTTCATTTCTCTTCTTCTGGAACTTGCAGATGCATATGATTATTCGCTGATGGTGTCCCATCATTTTGTTGGGCTCTTCTTCATGATTAATATATCTACATTGATAGTCTCATCTTGTTCATATAGATAATATATTTTCAGGTTTTTCTCCATGGTTTCTTGTAGTTCTTTGACCTACTTGACACTTATAATTTGAAGTCTAGTAATTCTAATTTCTGAACTTTTTCAGGGATAGTATCAATCAATATACTCCTTTCTGTTGAATGGATCAAATTTCCCTGCTTTCTGTTTATTAGTGATAATTTTTTTTTGAAGCTGAACATTCAAATATTTATATGTGATAATTCTGGATACCAGATTCACCTCTTTCTCTACTTTATGTAATTGTTTGTTCAAGGTTTAGCTTTTGTTTATCCAGTGTTTTGACTGAGGTTTATTTGTATGCCAGCAAATGAAAACAAACAAAAATCTTTCTTTTTTTTTTTTTTTAGCTATTTATTTATTTATGCACACAAGAGCTGGGGTATAGGCCTGAGGGGGTGAGAGGCTCCACCAGAGACAGAGTGGGGAGCAGAACAGGCAGACTGACTGAACACACTGCTAAAGGGAGCAGCAGGCGAGGCAAGAGAGGTCTGCTGCACCATGTGGGTCCCCTACCTGGCCAGAGGCAGGGATCAAACTCGTGCTGCAGTGGCTGCAGTTTGCCCCATAGTGTGGTGCTTAACCCACTGCACAACCAGGTAAGCCCCTTTCTCTTTTTTTGAAGACTTGTTCTGTGTTGGTTTCTGATTTCATACTTAGTCATGCCAGTTACAGTTCTGTTCAGCCTTACCTTTCCATTTATACTGTCCTTCAGATCAATAAGTAATGAAAAGTTGAGTTTTTCCTAGGCCATTTCTGAGTATGTATCCTGTCCTGAACATATATGTGTCCTATAAATTTACCAGTATACATGAACACTTTACAATTCCCTAAAGAAACTCAAAGAGAATCTCTCCCTATCTGTTTCTCTCAAACTTTATATTATTTATGTATATCTCAAATTATCTTTTCCCCAATGTGATTATATTTTTTTTGTTAGTCTTATAGTAATTTTGAGAAATGTTTGCTCTTTTTTCCAGCTTGAGAAAGTTGCATATTAAGCAAAACAGAGATGATAACCTCTAGACAGGTAAGAAAAGAAATTAGCAATAATTTGTAAATAAAGTCTCCTCTGCTTCATTTTGAGCAAGGGATCAGAGATCCAACTAGAAATACAATCTGCCATCTTCAAAATTTCAACTAAGTTGGGGAAGGAGAGAGACCAGGAAGATAAAATGCCACATATTTTCCTATAATCTTTAAGTAGTTTTTTTTCCTTGATTCATTATTTTCTTGGTTATTGTAAATTTTTGTTTTTCAGTTATTTCTAATAGTTCCTGGTTTGTTGCTTTTTTTTTAATATTTCTGTTCAATACTAGGAATTTGGAGCTGCAAGTTGAACCATTTTGTTAACACCCTTCTCATTGCTTCCTGAAGAGTAAATTCCATACCAACATGTTTGAAGAGGAATACTTTCTACTGGTATGTGAATTATACATAAAGATCAAGTGGAACAGAATATTAAGCTCAGAAATATATCCAAATAAATGCAAGGGGTTAAGATATAATATCCTTGAAATTTTAAATTAATGTGCAAAAGACACATTATTTGTTAAACAAAATTGTGATACTTGGTTAGTCTTTGTAGTAGAAGATAAAGTTGAAGCCTTAACTCATAGTTTATACTAATATAGATTCAAAGAAGAATAAAGATTTAAACATGTAACAGAAGTAGATATGGGAGATATTAATGAAATCTAAATAAATAAGACATGATAATATAAATGACTTAGAAAACAGATGCTCAAAGTAAAATTCTAGAAAAGGGGTCACTCATTAGTCAGTAAACAATAAGAAACCTATTCTGAGGGGAAGTAAAGTGATGACTATCAGTAGTTGTAGAACCAAGATTACCAAGACTCAACTCCATTGGATTGAGATGAATTATATAGAGAATGGCAAGACAATACTGAAAATAAGGCATTAGTTTTCCCTGAAGATTCAAGATAATCTGAGGCTTGAAGATGTTATCAGATGATTTAATTCTGATGGCTGTCAGTAACTCTTAACAATCCTTGCTAATGTATCACTCCAATTGTTTTCTTCTTCACATGACCCATGACTCTGGTTTCTCTGTGATTTTTTTTTCTTTTCTGTCTTTTATAAATGTTCAAAATCTCCATAATATATTTCTTTTTCTGTATTTTATAAGTATGTTACCGATTAGATCTAAAGTTTACCCTCAGTGATGATCTCATATTCATCCTTATTACATATCCAAAAATCTTATTTCCATGTAAGCTCATATTCATAGGTACCAAGGATTAGAACTTGAACACATATTCTGCAGCCACTATTTAACTATAGTATAGCCACTATACTATAGTCACTATGGCCACATTTAGAGAACTCATCCCCTGTAGTCATAAAGCAGACTGTTAAAATTCAAATATAGGACTTAATTTTAAGGATAGCAGAGATACAAAGGAAATTGTATACACAGCTTGATAGGTCTCCTATGCTCAAATCAAGGTCCTGATAAAGATGCAGTAGAACTGTGATGTGGAATTTTTAGTGGATGCATTTGTGAAACAGATGGAGCTGAATAAAAATCTGTGGCAATTTGTTCTTTTTATTTTTAAATGTTGTCTAAATTTAATTTAAAACAATTATAGACTAGTACACAAAAAATATTATAGATATAGCATACTAATTACCATATTTAAAAAAATGTAGTTGTTTTGAGATATTTGTTTAAATTCTATTTTTTAAAGAAAAAAAAGTTACATTCTTCTTATTCTTACCACTTCTACACAAAGAAAATGATTGTAGCAGTTAGTAACAATTTCTCTGATACAGTGGCATGTAAATGGTCACATTTGTACCAATATGTAATCATTTAAAGAAAGTAAAAGAGTGGAGGATACATTCATATGTATATTGCACAAAAAGATTATGAAATATTGTTTGTGTCTTTAAATTTCACACAATGCTTCAGTGTGCTTTGTAAATTATTTTTTCTTCAAATATGTTCCATATTTGTTCATATTACATTCATAAAATGATTCAGATGATATGACTGATGCCATCACATATTCACCATGATGGTTTTAAACAGTTTATTATACTCTATATAATAAGACTTTTGGGGTGCAGAAAGGCAGGCTTTCAGTCTGATTTGAAATGACCTGAGAAAGATGGTGGAGGAAGCTGTTTTTCCTATCATTATAACTCGGGAACATTGCTGGTTTGGGGGTTTCAGTGTATGAGTGGCAGGGTTTGCATGGTTTGAACATGATGCCAGCACCAAAAAGAGAGCCCCTAGGCTTTTTTGTCAACTTGCTCAGATGTGGGCAGAAGGGAAAGAGAGTGTTGGAACTTGAAAGCTATCAGCAGTCAAACAAAAATACACTCTTTCACACACACACATTTTATCACACTGCTGGAATATCTACTATATTATTTTAACCAGATTTTACTGATTATCCATTCATTTACTGATGAACATACATGTTGTTTACAATTGGGGGTTTTACAAAATTATCTCCTTGTGAGTATTTTCAAAAGTTTTGTTAGGTCCAAGCTACTTAAAATGTGGCCTGTGGTGCTAGTCCATGAATGGATTATTACATGTCTGTAATGAGATAAAGAGTTCGTGACAAAATATAACTCAACAAGGCTACTAAACACACTGTGGTAGTACCAGCAGGCAGTACCACCAGCAGCACAGCTCTAAAAGTAAATAATGGGGAACCAGAAAAACAGAACAAACAATATCATGAGTCTTCAGGGAAACACTACACTACAGAAAGAGAACAAATCTCCATAATCCAATCACAAAAGCATGCAAAATCTCTTTTTCCTATATGATACAGACCTCAAATTGACATGATAATTTTTTAAAAAAAATGGAAAAAAACAAAGTTCAGAAAAAAATGAATATTCAGAGAAATAAATTTAACAAATAGGAGCTCAAACTTGAAGTTTTAAATAAGAAAGTAACAGAGATGTAACAATTCAAAAGATAAAGGAAATGAAAAATTCTGGAGAAAGCTGTGGAAGTAGAATAGACCAAGTGAAAAATCAAATCAGTGAGCTGCAAGCTGCAAATGCATAAAGAATCTGAGTAGAAGAGGAAGGAAAAAAAGTTAACAATTTGAGAATTATCTGACTACATGAGGAAAGACAAGATAAGAATAATGGGTATCCAAGAGGGGAAGAGAGAGAGGAGTGAACAGAGAACATATACAAAGCAATAATAGAGGAAAACTTCTGGAACATGAAGATGGAACCAAATTTACAAATCAAGGAAGTGAAAGGAAAACCAGAGTACTAAAAATAAAAGAGGCATATTCATAAACTATATAGGCATTCATTATCGTAATGAAACCTCTTAGAGTTCAAGACAAAGAAAAAATATTGCAGCTGATAAGGGAGAAACAGGTAACATATAAAAGCACCCAAATCAGGCTAACATCAGACCTCTTTGAAAAAATACTAGACAAAATGAAACTATCAAAATAGTTAAAGATTAAAGTGTACCAACCAGTAATACTGTACCCTGCAACAATCTCCTTCAGATGTGAGGGAGCAAAAAATTTCTTCCCAGGTAAACAGAAACTGAAGGAGTTTGCAAACACTAGATCTCTCCTCCAAGAAACAGTGAAAGGAGTTCTCGTACTTAAACCAAAGAGAGGAATCTACAGAGACAGAACAAGGAAATAGAGCTACAAAATTAGACACAAAATGGTACCAAGAACTTTTGTATATCAACAATCACTATAAAAGGAAATGAACTCAACTCACTAATTTAAAGACATAGAGTATTTGGTTGGATTAGAAAACAGAGTCCAACTTTCTCCTGTCTCCAAAGATAAACATAGACTCATAATACCATGTTGGGAACAATACATCATGAAGGCATAACATCCACCAATATATATTTACCAAATGATGGTGTACCAAAATATATTAGGCAATTACTTTTACTGAAATCAGACACATGAAAAAAAACACAATTGTTGCAAGGGACTTCAACACCCCATTTTCACCAATGGATAGATCAACTAGGCAGAAAATAAATAAGAACATAGTAGCCTTTAAAAAAGCATTGAACCTAGTAGCGATTTATAAGGCACTGAACCCCAGAAAAACTCAATACACCTTTTTTCAAGTACACAAGCCATATGCTTCAGGTATGACCACATTATTAGGTCAAGGCAAATATCAACAAAATCACAACGGGGAAATCTTATCAAACATCTTTTCTGGTCACAAAGATAACAAACTAGAAATCAACTGTAAAATTAAGCAGGGAAAACAGCTAATAAATGGTGACTAAACACTACACTACTGAGAGATGAAGGGTTAATGAAGAAATCAAAGAAAAAAAATCAAAAAATACTTTGAGACAAATGACAACGAGGACACAGCTTTCCAGAATGTGTGTAATACAACAAAAGTGGCACTAAATGGCAAAGTATATAGCAATACAGATCAGCATCAAGAAATAAGAAAGATCTCAAATAAATAACCTTTTCTCCCACCACGAGAAAATAAAAAAGATGAAACAAAACAAAAAAAGTAGTATATGAAAGGGAATCATAAAACTTAGAGCAGAAATAAATGAAATAGAAATCAGACAGTTAAAAGATTAATGAAACAAAAATGTTGTTCTTCAAAAAAGTAAATAAAATAGATAAACCTCTAGAAATTTTCACTAAGGAAAGAAGGGTGAAAACATAAATATAGGAATAGAAATGAAAGCAGAATATTTAGAAAAGACACTGAACAAATTCAGAGGATAATAAGGTACTATGATAAACATTTATGTGCTAATAAGTTCAGTATCTTAGAAGAGATGGATAAAATTCTCAGAACTATACAATCCAAGACTGAATAAGGAATAAATAGAAAAACTGAACGGACCAACCACAAGCAAGGAAATTGAAACAGTATTCAAATCTCTCCTAAAATATATACGTCTAGGACTTATAGTAGATAAGATAGTATATAGGATAGTCTACTTATAAGTAGACTTGTAGATAGCTTCACAAATATGTTCTAAGAAAGCTTCAACAGTAAACAATTTTACTCAAACTCTTCTCCAAAAATACAAAATGTACTCCCAAATACATTTTGTAAGGCCAACATTACTAACATTACCAAATGATGCAAAAATTGTCAATAATATATCAAGAAAATAAAATCAAAAGTACAGTAAAAGGATTATACACCATAACTGAGCAGAATTTATACCAGAGACATCAGAAAATCCATCAACATAATTTACCACATAGAAAAAAAGAAAAATAAAAACCATAATCATGTCAATAGGTAATGAGAAAACATAAGATTCAACATTCACTTATGATGAAAATTCTTGAAAAACTGGGGATAAGTGGAACATATCTTAACATAACAAAAGACATATAGAACAAACCCACAGCTGATATCATCCTCAATGACAAAAAATACTGCAAGCTTTTTCACTAAGATCTGGCATAAGTCAGGGATATTAACTCTCACTATTACTGTTAAAGGCAATATGGTATGTTCTAGCTAGATGAATTACGCAACAAAAGGATATATAGATATAAAAGGAACCTAGATTGAGAAAGCTATTATTATTTTGTAGATGCATAATAATATACATAGAGAAGCGTATTGACTCCACTGAGAAACTAATTGAAATAATAAATCAGTTCAGCAATGGAAAGTTATAAAAGCAATACAAAAATTTCAGTCTCCTTCCAATATGCAAATAATAAGCTAAAAGAGCAAGAAATGACACAAATAACTCAATTCACAATTATAACAAAAATATTAAATAACTAGGAGCAAATGTAGCAAAAGAGGTAAAGGAAATTATGACATCATTAAAAGAAATAGAAGACACACACACAAAAAAGAAATATATTCACTGCTCCTGTATTGGCAGAATTAACAATGTTGAAATGACCAGCCTCACCAAAGCAACATACAGATTCAATGCAATCCCAATAAAAATTTCAATGGACAAACACTATCGAAATTCATTTGGAACCAGGGTAGACCCTGAAAAAAGAGGAATAATTATGGTATTACACTTCCAGACTTCAAATTATACTATAAAGATAAAATAATTAAACATTATGGTACTGAGATAAAAACAGACACACAGGCCAACGGAAAAGTATTGAGAGCCCAAAATAAACCCACACCTACACTTACAGGCAATCCGTGACAAAGGAGCCAATAATATACACCAGAGCAAAGAACATCTTTACAATAAATGGCATTGAGAAAACAAGACAGTCAAATGAAAAGGAGATAAACTAGACCATTATCTCACACCATACACAAAAATCAACTTTAAATGGGTAGACTTGGATGTAAGACTCAAAATCATAAAATACATGAAGAAAACAGGAAAAACACATCACAACACAAGCTTCAGTGATGTCTTTGCAGATTCCTCTGCAACAGTAAGTAAACAAAAGAGAACATAACCAACTGGGACTACATCCAACTTAAAAAAAAATGTCATAGGAAAAGAAATTATAACTAAATCAAAAAGACACACAATTGAATGGGAGAAAATATTCAAAAAACATGCAGCTGACAAGGGACTGATAAAAAGATCTACAAGTATCTCATACAACTCAACAAAAAGAAAACAACCCAGTCAAATTAATGGGAAGAAGAGCTAAAATGGCACTTCACCAAAGAAGACATACAGATGGCCAACAAGCACATGAAAAAATGTCCATCATCTCTTAAGGTCAGGTAAATGCAAATATAAACCACAATGAGATACCATCTCACTCTTGTGAGAATGGCCCATATTAATAAAAAACAGAAAGAACAAGTGCTAATGAGGGAGTGGAGAAAAAAACAACCCTTTTATATTGTTGGTAATGTAGGCTAGTTCTGCCTCTATGAAAACAGAATGAAGTTTCCTCAAAATATTAAAAACAAATATACATTATAATACAGCAATTCCATTCCTGAGTATCTACCCTTAGAATACAAAATAGGTATCGGAAGGGAAACTTTCACTCTTATGTTCAAGGGAAACTTTCACTCTTATATTCATTGTAGCACTGTTTATAGTGGCCAAGTTATTAAAATTACTGAAATGCCCCAAAACAGATGATTGGCCAAGATATGGTATATATACACAATGGTATACTACTCAGCTATAAAAATGATAAACCTTTTCAATTTATGACAACATGGATAGAGCTGGAAGAAATTATGCTAAGCAAAGTAAGTCAGAAGGAGAAAGATAAGCAACTGATTGTGCTACATATATGTGGAATATAGAGGAACTAAAGGGTCAAATAAAACCAAACTTTAAAACTAACCCTTAAAAACTGACTATAGAACTGAAATATTGAGAGTTGGAAGGGGAGGAGGATGAGGAACAAGAACAAAGTGGGGAGAGAGTGCATGATCTATGGTGGCGGACTATGGGTAATTTGGTAGTGGTTTCCTATGGTAAAAACACATGAAGGGGTTACCCTATACTTCCAAAATATGAGCAATTATGTAATCCAACATTACCTAAATAAAAAAAAAATTACAACAATATTTGTAAAATGCTTTTGAATGCAGTCATATTGTCCTGTTATTTTCTCTTTTAATTTAGCAAATGTAGTAAATTAATAGACTGCTATGCTAAACCATCCATATTTTCTTTTGCTCATAGAAACCAAATTTGGTGAATATGATATTTTTTTTCACATTGTTTGGTTTGTTTCCAAATATTTTACTATTGATATTCCTGGATTTATGTTCTTGCAGGAGAGTACCTTGATTTTTTTCTTTCTAATAAAATTAATGTAATTTATAGTTTTAACATTTAAAGAAACTGTTGGAGAACCATTGATTTTCAGACTGTATAAACCAGAGTTTCTCTTTTCCTTAAACATATGGTGGAGTTTACCTGTAACTCTGTGACTTGATTGTTATTTTGCCAGAGTTTATTTCCTTTAATTGTGTTTTATTTTTGTTTTGTAGCAGATAATTCTGTTTAATTAATGACTCTAGCTCTTTTCAGATTTCTTTTCTTTGTAAGTCAGACTTCTCTTCCCGGCTTGTAGATGACAGTCTTTCCACTACTTCCTCACATTATCTTTGCTTTACGTGCATCTGTGTCCAAATTACTCCTTTTAATGAAGACACTAGTCATATTGGATTGGGGCCCAACCTAATGACTTCATTTTAGCTTGATTACCTCTATTAAGGACCTATGTCCAAATAAAATCACATTCTAAGATATTGGGGATTTAGATTTTAGCATATTAGTGTTGAGGGAACATAATTTAATTCATAAAACAGAGATATGCAGAGACAAACATACTTGATACTACCCTGGCTAGTTGTAAGTTTCCCTTATGGTAACTTGTGCAGTTCCCTGCCTTATCTCAACCAGCAACCACATGTTCTGTGTGAGTGCTAAAACAGAGCCATGAGCATACAAAGCCCCCCCCTCCCCCGCCGCCTTTCTTTTAAACTCAGGCATGCATTTGAAATATTGTCATAATATTTGTCCTTCATCAGAATTACATTTGTAAGCTTGGAGAGGAGCTCTCCACTAGTTCAGAATACCACGTACCATGTACATAAAGGTAGCATTTCATCCATTCATTTTATAAACACATAGTGTCTGGTATACCAGGTAATATGCTAGGCATCAGTGAGACAAATTCTCTTTCTCAATTAGCCTGGTCACAATGACTATATCACCAGCTTCTTTTATCTATTTATTTGTCTTAATTGCTTCCTTCCCAAGAGGATAATTTTCCTGTAATTTAAACCACTTTTTCAATGCCACATAGTGATTTGAATTCATGAAGGTCTGACTGCCTTTGACTCTGGCAGTGCATTTTGTCCAGCCCTCTACACAATGGATCTAAGCAATATTTCAGTGAAATGTAATATGGCAAATTCAGAACTAAGGAATTTGATTTGGATGTGAATTAGGATCTCAAGTTCACAGATATACTCCAAATTTCCTAGTTTAGTGTCTCAATATCTATTTTGACTGAAGAAATTCAGATTAAATCAGATGTTCTTTTCCTTTATAGTTTTTATTAGGGAATTAAATGTCTTTTATATCAAAGTAGAGTGTTTCAGGGTATTAAAAGACACAGATTTCTGTTCCAACTATGCTCTTCTTAAAAATTACTTTGTTAATTATTACTTTCTTTCTACTTTATGATGTAAGAAAAAATTGTTTCTGCAAATATAGAATAAGCTGTTTCCTACACATATTGAAACATTATTGTTCATATTTTAAAATATACCATAAGAAGCTGTTCTAATTCTCAAATTCTAACAAGGAGAAATTGAGAATAATATCTTTAGACAGATACTAGTCTCATCACTATATAATTCTTCAGAAAAATAAGAAAAAAACTGTCATACAAGGAAATGTTGTAAGTGCTTATATTTAGTTTATCTTCAGTGTAGAGAAATACTATTCCTCAGTTTGGACAGTCTTTTTAGAATAGCAAATATATTTTTTCATGTTAAAAATGTATGTGAGGGGCCTCCCTGTTGGCGCAGTAGGTTAAGCAACGCACTATGAAGCAAACCGCAGCCACCGTAGCATGAATTCTATTCCTGCTGCCGGCCAGGGAGGGGACCCACATGGCACAGCAGACCCCTCCTGCTGTGCCCGCTGCTCCCCTCAGCAGTGTACTTCTGTTGATCTGCCTGTTCTGCTCCCTGCTCTGTGTGTGGTGAATCCTCTCACCCCCCAGATCTCTGGCCTGTACCCCAGTGCTTGTATGCATAAATAAATCTTTAAAAAAAAATGTATGTGAGCTTCCTAATCATCTGCCACTTTAAATTGCCAAAGAATTCTAGGAGTTTAGAGGTACATTTATCCAATAGAGTTATAATCTAATTTGGTATTTAAATATTTCATCCAGAACCTATTAAAATGCTGTCTTATGAAAGGGTTAGAAGCATTTTAGATCCTAGCTCTTCAAAGTACTGTGTTTTTTGTTCTTTTTTGTTTAATGCCCATCCTTTATTTTTTGCCATTTTCTTTGTTTGACATGAGCTACACCAATAAGTTTAACATATGCTCTTTTGTGTTAGGAAAAGTTCTGGGTAACTCATTTTATCCTGGTGCAGTATTTAATGGTGCCCATTTCAATCTAAAAGTGTCCTGGTTTGGATGATAAATTATATTCACACTTAAGAATGAGAACTATCTTTCTGATTTTTTTCCTCCTTTAGGTGAAGATGAAAAAATAACATGGACTTTGGAATCAGACAGACCTAGTGTAAACCTCAATTTCAACTAAACTATCCAATGTTGAACAAGTAACTGAAACACTGAATGAACTTTCTGTTTGTTTTCAATGCAATCATAGGTTCATTAAATTTGTAATAATCCTGAAGAAAAATGAATGAAACTCAAAACTTCCCACATAAAGTTATTTTTATAAGTACAAAGTTGTCTGTAGTGTCTAATTTATATTTATATGTTTCTAAGTACTTCAAAGTCCCAGTGATTGAAATATCTAGCTATTAATCATTACAGTGCTGTTTTATATCACTTAGCATTAATTAAACTGAAATAAGATTAAAATACTTAAATATTTCTTCCAAGCTTTTATCTTGACTTATGTGATGTTCATTTGAGAAGAACATTATAACCAATAAGATGATAGTTTCTAAATGGTTGTTCCATTTATTGAATTACTAGAGGAGACATAAGCTACTTTGAAAAGTCATCAATATAGTTTTTTTAAGATTTATTTTATTTATGCAAACAAGAGCTGGGATGCAGGCCAGAGGTGCGGAGAGGTGAGAAGATTCACCAGAGACAGGGTGGGGAAGAGAACAGGCAGATTGATAGAAATACACTGCTGAGGGTTGCAGTAGGTGAGACAGGAGAGGTCTGTCGCAATGTGTGGGTCCCCTCCCTGGCTGGGAATCAAACTCGTGCTGCAGTGGCTGTGGATGCTTCATTGTGCTGCACCTTAATCCCTTGCACCACAAGGCAGGGGTGCAAGGTGCAAATTTTCAGAGAAAATTTCCAGTTAAGATGATGTAAATATTATTTCTATCATTTGTGTCAATTATGTTCTTTTTACAGGGTAAAAATGCCAATCATGTTATCATAGAAAAATAATGTTAATATGAACTGCACAGATACTATCTATTCTAAAAGGAGACTATTTTGTATCTTTCATAATTCTTAACCTGGCATTGTAGAGAATTTAAGGTCAGGTAGATATCAAAACTGTGCTGAGTTAGTATCAAGCATTCACATTACGGAAACTATCTGAGACATATTGGCAGAGATGAAGAGTTATATATGAGGTGAATAAGAGAATCTGGGTATCTCTTGAGGCACTACTAATGCTATCATAAAGGAAGTGAACAGTATTTCTGAAACTGTAGATGTTTTAGGATATGAGAAATAGAATTTTCTTGATCAATTCTGCTACAAAGTTATTGGAATCCACTTTATAAGAGCCACAACACATTTTTCTCTTTGAAATTTTAAAAATCAACCTTTATTGGAACACCAACTGCTTCTTGGACAATAGAGATCGCTGTTTGGGTTTGAGTAAATTTTCAGTCCATTTTCCATAGCAGAGGCAATTTCACTTTCCGTAGAGCCTCAAAATTACCTCCTTGTTAGAAAGTGTTTTAAGAGGCAATATTTCAACTCATTTTAAAGAAAATATAGTTTATTACTTCTCTTTTCAATTGGCATTTTATGTCCATCTCTGAAAAGTGCAAAATTATTATGTTCATCCCCAAATTTCTAGAATCTGTACATTTAATCCTTACATTAAACTGTTTTTCTTTTCTTTTTGAGATCAACAAAACCACATATTCAACCACTGAAAAATGACATATGCTGTTACTATAGTATGAAAAAATCAGGGAAGAATAATCTTGTCCAAAGCGTCTAGATTCTCCACAGACACAAGCAAGAAATTAAATCTAAGAAACAGCAGATGACACACCTCTGGCCTTCTTCATAGACTATGCCTATTAAAAATAAATTAGGGGCCTCCCTGGTGTTGCAAGGCGTTAAGACACAGCACTATGAAGCATCTGCTGCCCCTGCAGCAGGAGTTGGAATCCCAGCCAGGGAGGGGACCCACACGGTGCAGCAGACCTCTTCTTTCTGGCCCGCTGCTCCCCTCAACAGTGTATTTCAGTGGATCTGTATGTTCTGCTCCCTACTCTGTCTCTGGTGAATCCTCTCACCACCCCCACCTCTGGCCTGTACCCCAATTCTTGTATGTGTAAATAAATAAATCCTTAAAATAATAAATAAAAATAAATTAATGCTAGAAAAATCAAATCAAGCATTGTAAACAAAATCATACTAATACACCTAACCTTCCGGTGGACTGATGGAAAGTAAACAATGAACAAATTACTGTGTTGAAAGGTGGTGAACTTAAGGATTTGTACAGTGTTCAAACAAAATGTTACAAGGATTATGGGGCTGCACCAAAGCAGGTGTGGATGCCCAATTTTGTTTCCTTTTAACTTTTATCCAAAATCAGCTACATTTTTTTCTACAAATGCTTTCGTTATATGTCAATTTAGTTCATTATATAAACTATGGTTGAGGTTTTAAAGATAATACCAAATATTAGGACATCTGAGATCAAAGGGCCCTTAGAGACAGTTTAGTCTAGGAGTCTACATAGAAACATATAATGAATAATTTTTTGTCAGCTTGTAAAGCACCGAGTTTCCGTGGGCACCCCAAAAGAACAAAGAGCGGACACAGGGCTGCAATGGTCATGTAGAGCTCTAGTTACGCCAGCATGCTGGGGCCGACCGTTCAACCGTGACACGCAGGTCTGGCTGAGACAATCGACCCCGAGGGAAGAAGAAGTGAACTTTTATAGCCAATTTAGCCAATAGGCTGAGAGATCAAAGCCCACACAGTGAGCACAGCAAATAGCTTTAAAGAGAGACAAGTTTCAAATTTTTAAACTTACAGGAGATCCATTTTTGGCGGGCTCAGGCTCCTGCCCCATACCTGGGTGAACATTCTAAGATAACATTGTTTCATCTGCCCTGCCCTTAACTGCCCAGGAGAGCCTAAGGTATGGGATCAGCTGACCTGCTAGATACTAAGGTAACATTCTTGTTTCATCTGCCCTGCCCTTAACTGCCCAGGAGAGCCTAGCCCTGCCCTTAACTGCTCAGGAGAGCCTAAGGTATGGGACTAGCTGACCTGGGACCAGCTGACCTACTACATAAGGCCTGTAGGTCGTTTTTCAAGTTTCAGTCAGCTAAGTTTAGACAAACTGTGACTCTAAAAAGCTTGCCTAAATCATTGTGCATAATTGTTTGTTAAAATACTAGTGTGTTAACGTTAGATAATTTTGTAGTTGTAGTAAATATTGAATAGCTATAATCAGTTGGATTTAGATAAAGAAAACCCTGGATAATGTACCTCATCCTATCAGTGGAAAGCTGTGAGTAAAAACAGATTTCCCAAAGAAGAAAAAAATTCTGCCTCAAGATGGTAACATAAAAATCCTTTCTGAGTTTCTAATCTGAAGCCTGTTTTATGGCTTTCAGCCTAAAAACTCTAACATCAACTCTCATCTGAGGTTTCAGTCTGGCAAAGTACTCTCCAAACATCAGACTTACCTGAACCACAACAGAATGAGCCAATCTTTTTAAACAAATAAGCAAATATTATATTGATTGTGGTTCTCTGGAGTGCCCTAACCAATACCATACAGATATGTTTGTTGTATCAGTTGTCAGAGTTCTAAAATATCTTTTAGTTAGAATGTCTTTGCACAGAGAATCTATTTTCCAGTTTCCCTAGGTGCCCATCACTCCTTGTCTTACAATCAGTTTTGCCTCTGAAATTATCTGATACTCTTGTGTTAAGCTACTCCTCAGTTTAGAAATGAGGAAACTTGCCGAAGACCAGCTACGACAGAAGGCCAGGTCCCCAAAAGATGGAACGGAAGTCGGCGAATGAGGGGGGTTGAGGGTTACAAAATTAGAGTAGGGGTATGGTATGCGCCTACTGAAAAAGTCTCAGCAGGTCTTTATTTATACATTAAGGAGAAAGGGGCGGGATTACATGAACACCTGCATTGATCAGGAAGTTAACAATGACTACTTTTTTTTTTCTTTCAAGAACAGCTTGGGGTCATGTGACCTTCAGCCAGGATAGATAACTTAGGTGATTATAAAATCAAGACAGCATCTTTCTATTAGTGTTAGAGTTATTATGATTGGTTGATTTATATTATGTATGCCAGGTATACTAGTTTTATGCAATCACAACTAATTATTCTATTTTCACTCTGAGTATAAGATGAATTATTAGTTTAAGGTCAAATTGATGTCAGCCTTCTACTACAGGCCTGCAGGAAGAGGAAGGTATCCAAATCAACATCTGAGTAGTATCTGTACCCTTGCATTTGGCTTTCACCAGGAATCACTAGTTTTCTTGTCTTTTAGTTGATAATGTATGCTGCCAAATTATCTTTTGTACTAAATCAAATTAACAAAAGGGGAAAGGAGGAGGGGTCCTGCAACTATTATCACCTGAGGAATTGCAGAACCCACCCTTAAAAATGCAAAGCCATAAATTTAATTAACAGAGAGTAATGCAGGATCCCCCTTAACAAAGGCAGATATGCAAGACCTTTCACAATGGCTCAGTCTTGAAGGTCACCCTTAAATTCCTGAGGCTTGTAGCCCATAGTAAAATGTTTGAGATTAAAAAATTTTCCTAATAATCTAATTTTAGAATTTGTATTATAATATTGTTAGGGGAAAAGGTAGTCCTGAATGGAATATGGGTGTGTGGACTCCAACCCCCACTCCAGACCATCAGTGTTCCAGAACCACAAATCTGATAAGATGATTATTGAAGAGTGGATCACTGGGACCTGAGGGTGGAGTTGAACAGCCAGGCTGGCTATAAAACCAGAGGTGAGCCTTGGGCTCGCCCCTTCCATTGGGAGTGATCTCTCTTCCTTTGGAGCCCTCTCACTTGACTTGGAGCCAGCTCTCATCTCGCCATTGCTTAGAAGATCTGGTAGGATATTTGTGGATTTGTATCCCTCTCTTTTTCCCTTGGTATTATTACTATTTTATTCCCCTTCTTTCATAAAATAAAACCCGTTAATAACTTTTTGTCATGTGTATCTGGAGTTGGGACTTTTTAAAAGTCTTCTGAGCGCGTGGGTGGAGGACCCAGTGAGGGGAACTTATTAAATCGGCCAAAACAAAAAGGAGTCCGAGGAGGGCCAACTGTGGAACCTCTGATTTTTCAGGGCAGTTCCCCTATGATGGGCTTTTGCCTCACAGCATAGTTAGGTGGCCCCATCAGAAACTGAAATACCCAGTGGCAAACACCTCTTGTTCAAAGTCTTAGGATTTACTTTACTTCCAGAGTATTGTATTTTCCATGACCCATTCCTGCCTTCTAGTCTCTTCCCTTTATAACCCTCTAAAGAATTTAGCTTCAGCCTAGTTTCCAGCAGCCATACAATATGAGCAACCCCCAAATCAGCCCAGTTTAAACATTCTCTGATAAGACACTTTGTTCAAGCCTAACAGTGCCTGCATCAGCATTTCATTTCCAGCCAACATAGGAAAGGAATTTAAGAGTGGTCTGCATAAGAGAAGGACTGAACTTTTTTCCCCACTGCAGATGAGGGCACTATCATAGGTCAGATTATGATCAGGTTCATCCACAGTCAGAAGAGCCAGACCTAAAGTTTCAGAGAACCATAGTAAAACCAGAGCCCCATTGTATTTAAAATTCAGCAGAAGACACCTTAGTTTTGACACCTTTCAAGAAAGTTTAAATATAGTATTATATATACATATATATGCATGTATATGTATACATGCATATGTGTGTGTGTTGTAGGATGGGTTCAACTTTTTGCCACCCATATTCATAACATATAGAAAAACTTAACTGAGAATATTTATAGCATTTTGTTTACTGTTTAAAGAATAGAATCAGTTGAAAAATACCTTTGCAATGATGTCGAACTCTTTTATTTATTAGAAGGGAGACATTACTTAGAGAAAACAAGAGCTTCCTATGATCTGCAGAAACTAGTATAGGAATGAGAACTGGAATCTAAGCAACCTTCTCATATTTCAGTGCTTTTTTCATCACACCAAAGATTTTAAATGTTCTGAGACTCATTAAAACAGCAAAGGCAACCCCACTTTAATTTTCTAATTTGCTTGTTTTTGTTTTTATAGAAGACAGAATTCACTCAAAATGCTTAACTCCACTCACAGAGATGCATATATTCTTAGCTCAATGATTGGAAAAGTAAAACATGAAGAAGAAAATTATTCAATTTCTTGAAGGTACACTGTCGTTTTCCCTTTTCAGTTTAATGTTATCTGACATGAGCATTGCAATTCACTGTATCATGTAGAAAATGTAAAAGGACAGATTTCCTGAAAATCAAACCATAGTATTTAGAAATATAACTAAAACGAATAGTAGTATGTGGCTGAGTCTTCTGGTCAGGCACAAGGAAAATATTTTCTATTGGGCAGCATTTATCCAGAGGCTAAAAGAGTTTGCAACCAAGCATTTTACTATTCATATAAATATGATACATTCTCTTATATTCCCCATTATTTTATTAACCTCTTCCTAGATTCTAGTCACCATTTTCAAGGTACCTATTCTGTAGCCCCACCACATACGAGCCATTTAATGAAAACAAATAATTAATTGCTTGTCATTCCTTCCGTCTTGCCATTCTTTCTATCTTCCAACCCGTTAAGGTTTACTAAATTAGGAGGACGCTGTAGACAGTTCATTTGCATTTTTCCAAAGAATATACAAGTTCTTTTTTTAAATTAGATTAATTATATTTGACATTATTTATTGTCCCCAGGGCATTCCCACCACCATTTCACCTGTGCACCATCACCTCAGTCTCTTGTGCTCTTTCTGCCCTCATCCCGGTCTCTACCCCACCCTCCCCCAATGATCCCTTTGGATTATCTTTGACCTTTTGTTCTTGTTGTGTTTTTGGTTTGTCTGTTTGTTTTTGGCTGTAATTGCTCCTTTCCTAGAGCTCTCTCTTATTGTTACTATTTTTTGTATTGATTTTCCTTTACATTCCTCCTAAAAGTGAAGCCATCTGATATTTTTCTCTTGCCTTCTGACTTGTTTCACTGAGTATAATTCCTTTTAGCTCCTTCGTGTTTCTATAAATTATTGCTAGTGTATCATTTTTGATTGCCAAATACTATTCCATTATGTATATATACCACATTTTCTTGATCCAGTCCTCTACTTTTGGGCATTTGGGTTGTTTCTAGGTTTACCAATTATAAATAGTGCTGCAATAAACATGGGGGTACAGGTATTCTTTTCGATCAGTGTTTATGTGTCCTTTGGATAGATCCCTAGGATTGGAATTGCTGGGTCATTTTGGAATTCTATTTTTAGTAGATTGAGAAACCTCCATATGGCCTTCCATTGTGGTTGGACTAACTTGCATTCCCACGAGCAGTGTAGTAGAGTTCCTTTTTCTTCTCATCCTCGCCAACAGTTGTCCTTGTTGGTTTTTTTAATATGTGCCATTCTTACCAGTGTAAGGTGATAGCTCTTTGTGGTCTTAATTTGCATTTCCCTGATTATAAGGGATGTTGAGCATTTTCTCATGTGCCAGTTGGCCATGTGCATGTCCTCTTTGAAGAAATATCTTTTAAGTTTTTCTGCCCATTTTTTGATTGGGTTTTTTTACTTTATTTTTCTTGAGTCTTATGAGTTCTTTGTATACGTTTGTGATCAGACCCTTGTCCGATGTGTGGAGAGCAAAAATTTTTTTCCCAATCAGTGGGTGTCTCTTTGTTTTGTTTAATGTTTCCTTTGTTGTACAGAAGCTTTTTAATTTTATGTAGTCCCAGCTGTTTATCTTCTCTTTCATTTTTTATTGCTTTGGGGAATGCATCCTTAAAGTTGTTACTGAGATGTTTGTCTTGTAACATTTTACCTATGTTTTCTTCTATGTATTTTATGGTTTCGTTTCTTACAGTTAGGTCTTTTATCCATTTTGAGTTGATTTTTGGATATGGTGTGAGATAGTGGTCCAGTTTCATTTTTTTGCATGTGGTGGACCAGTTTTGCCAGCACCATTTATTGAATAAGCTGTCCTTGTTCCATTACATATTCTTTCCTCCTTTGAGAATATGAAAAGTTCTTACATTAACTTTGTGCATAAGATAGATCAAAATATGGAGCTGATGTTTTCACAGTGAGTCAATATATAGCTGACTGGACAGTATGCAAAAGGTACCAACTGAAAGAGTAAATGTCAATTTAGAGGCAATCTCTAGTGAAACACCACAGAAACTTGGTAAATCATCTCTGAAGAAATGTGAATCTATGCTCCTAAATCATATACATTATTATAATACAATAATACTTTAAAAAAAAAGAATCTGTCCATAATCCTTTTAGTCTCTATTTAGAAATGGGCTTCCCAGTCTGTGACTACTAAGAAACTAGGTATTTCATATTCAAAATACCCAATGTATGGTCTATATTAGTCAGTAAATGCTTAAGAATCATTAACCAATATGAGCATGTAGAAAATATGTGGATCAAATTCAGAGCATCAAGACGTACAAGAAGAAATCACAACACATTATTACTGGTTTAAATCTGATCTAATGAGAAGGTGATTGCAGACATACCACAATTTGTCAAATAAAGCAAAAAGAAAGTCGTTTTTTAAGAACAGACTGTGTTTAACATAAAATTTAAAGAAAAGTCACTGGAGGTGTCATCAAGATGGTAGAGTAGGAAATACCAATCCTCATTCCCAACAAAAAGCAATAATTAGACAGCTATCCATGAAGGAAAATACCACTGGGAAGGCTCAAATATTCAATGAAGTACCTAAGTGGGGAAAAACTGCACAGAAAGGATTTCTGAGTAGATCTACTTAATTGAGATGTTTGAAAATAGCAGGATACAATGGTGGGGTTTGCAGTATCAGCCACATTGTGAGTGCAATTGTGGTTTCTGGAGGCCTACTCTATGGAGGATTCCAGAAGTCTTTGAAGCTGAAAATTTCAATAGCCTCTGCAATAGCTGCAGAAGCTATCACAGTGCAGACCCCCATAGTGTTTGTTGGTATAAATCCTAGAAGACTCATCTGAAGAGGAATGGCAGGGTTTGCACATAGATAACTAATAATTTTTGCTACCACAAGTCCTCCATGGAGGAAGAAACTGCTGACTCCTCTACCCTTATAAATGTATGATCCCAGGACCAAGGTTGCCATCTCATTCTTTCCCAAGCTTTAGACACCACAGTCATACGTGTTTCATGGACACCTGAACTCCAGATACTGGCTCTGAGGCCAATCCATGTGTTCACATCTCGCATACTAGAGCCACGGTTGCTATGGATTAGTCAGTATCTTAGATGCCAAAGGCACTATCCCACTCTGGGCCACAACTCTATTGTTGTTCATGAGTGCCTGTGTTTCAGATACCAGTGTTACCACCACACTCAGCTCCAAGAAAAATCCCTTAAGTCACCATATCCCTGTGAGAAGAAAAAAGATAAGGAGATTACCACTTTACCACTGAAAACTTCATCATTCCTCATTGCTGCTGTGGACACCTAAAGCCTTGGTCATTGAGACCCCTGCAATTTCACTAATGTTGACTTCAGGTACTACAATTGCACAGAAACTATATAAATGTGTATTCTCTTGAGAAAGAGCCACTACATCTGACAAGTGAAGGTCTTTCCCCATCAAGATGAGTCCATATTGTCTGGAAAATGTGAGTATTCTATCAGATAAACAAATATCAATGAAAAGCATTGATACAAAAAAGGCAAGGAAATATGATCTACCCAGTCTATAAACTACAAAGGGAACTTAACAATTTTCTACTGATCCCAAAGAAATGGAGATATGAATTATGAAAAACTTCAAAATGATTGATATTGGGAAGCTTAGTGAGCTACAAAAGAACACAGACAACTCAATGAAATCAAGAAATAATATCCAAACACATGAGAAATTCAACATAGAGATAGAAATGATAAGATTTAAACAAGTTCTAGAACTGAAGAGTGGAATGAACGAAAATCCAATTAAATAAACTTGATTTAACAGAAGAAAGAATCTAAACTTTACCCAGCAAATCTTTCCTTTAGAAATAGAAAGATGAAAACTTACCCAGACAAATTCTGAGACATTTCTAGACATGCTGTAAATAAAAAATAATGGAGTTCCTCAAGCTGAAATTAAGGAATATTAATTAGTAACATGAAAACATATGAATGATAAAACTCAATAAAAATAATTACATATTTAAATTGAGAATACTATAGTCCTATAATGTGGTATATTTATCATAAAATTCTAAAGACTAAAAGAAAAAAACATGAAAATAACTCTAGCTATAATAATTTGTTAATGTATACACAACATAAAAATATGTAAATCATGACATCATAAACATAAAATGAAGGATGCAGAAGTAAAGAAGTAGAATTTACATATGCAATAAATTATGCCATCATAAATATAAAATGAGGGTAGGAGAAGTAAAGATGTAGAGCTTATGTATGCAATAGACATTCAACTGTTATTAGTTTAAAGTAGACAATTGTAACAGTAGAATACTTTATGTAGACCTCATGGTAACTACAAAGCAAAAACATATAGTAGATACACCTAGATAAATAAAAAAAAATCAAAACATATCCTTATGGAAAATCATCATTTCACGAAGGAAGAGAGGAAGAATAGAACAAAGATATTACAAAACAACAAAAATAAGTTCTTTAATATTAAGTACTGTCTATAAACAATTTAAGTATAAATAAATTAAATTCCCTAATCAAAAGATATACAGTGGCTGAATGGAATGAAAAAGCAAGTCTCAACTATATGCTGCCTATATGCCACACTTCTGCTTCAAGGACACTGTAAAGAAATGGAAAAAGACATTTTATGCAAAGAAAAAGCAAAATCAAGCAGGAACAATTATATTTATACCATATAGAACAGATGTTAAGTCAAACTGTAACAAGAGACAAAGGGTTTTTACATAATGATAGCTTAGTCAATTTATCAAGTGTGTCTAAAAACTGCAAATATATATGCACTGAACATAATAGCACTTAAACATATTAAACATATGTTAATAAGTATGAATACAAAAATATATAGCAATGGAATGATAGTACATGACTTTAATACCATTTTCAATAAGACACATCATTCATAGAGCAAATTAATAAGAAAATAGTGGACTTGAACTACACAGTCAATCAAAAGCAACTAGCCAATGTATACAGAATATCCCATCCAACAGCAGCAGAAAATACATACTTTTCAGAAGCACACACAACATTCTCCAAGATACATCATATTTAGGCTACAAGACAAGGTTTAAAATATTTAAGAGTATTGAACTATCAAGTCTCTTTTGTGATGACAAGGATACCTACATATCTAGATATTGACTAGAAATCAATAATCAGAGGAAAATTCCAATATATATGGAAATTAAGTAACAGATATCTGAATAATCAATGGGATAGAGAATAAATCAAAAGGGAAATTAAAAAAAAAATCTGATA